>JANFAB010000064.1:0-405272 GCA_024613165.1 Pisolithus albus
GCGTGGATCACTCGGATTCTCACCAGTTACATTCCTGCTATATGTCTCTTCGGTCTTACTTTTATTCTGCTTGGCCTCCCGGCTGCGCCGATTGCTCCGTCATACTTTCCGACGCATCAGACGATCCCCCGTCAAACGTGACCTTGACACGACATACTCAATGGAAGAAGGTAGTCTATCTCCAGGTGGTTCACTACGTTCTTCTACTCGGTCAATGCCTTCGTTGTTTCGGACTCTTCGCCGATTCTTGTCCTCCTCTCCGACTCGTCCAAGACTAACGCCCCTGAATACGACCTCCACGCGTCCGCGTCTCCGGCACTCGCTCTCATTCCCCTCTGCGACATCTCCAGCTTACCACCACCCCGCGTTCGGAACGTCCACTGCGTCGCAGTACCACTCCCGTTCGTCGTCGCCAACACCCACGGTATTTGTTTTCGACGAAAATAGCAGCACGACAGCGACATTATCGAACAGTCTATCATCCATCTCAGCCTCTACGCCCAATATCACGCGCTCGCGGAACTCGTCCCAGATGAACCTGACGACGCTTGTCCCAAGACAGATGTCGCTCTCGCGCGCATCGAGTGCGTCGCACATACCTAGTGAGGTCTTCGAGGACGAGTAGCAGTTTTTTTGTCGTTTGTCCGGTGCGAATTGACGGTTGCTCTGTACGGAACGCTCGCTGCTTACTACACGCTATGCTTATTGCCGTACTTGTTATACTCATAGACGATCTTCATGTTACCGTAATCTAGTAGTCTGTTGGCCGGATGTACATACGACACGACGACATATTTTGATGCTTTGACGGCTGCATCCCTATGCAACCTTCCAATTCTTCCTGCACTTGGTTTCTTGGGTGATATGATGCATCATAATCAGGGGGTAGGGATTGGGTATGATTTAGACATAGACACGACGCAGTCGGCAGAACCTAGACGCGTCCTAAATGTTGTACGAAACTCCAGATATAAGAATCTGTTTAGTCGGGAGGTAAAACTTATTGTTTGCATACCCAAACCTAGATTTCACTTGAAGTTTTCTTCGTAAGTGGAAGTGAAACATTATGCATTAAGTTCTGCCCGCAGAATGTTTGTTGACAGGTTATTTGAAGTTTCATTCAACATTTAAGACTTGGCCTAATCCTGCTGACCGTGTTGTGAGAGCGGCTTATTATAGCACGGTCAAACACATCACTTGATGTGCAAACGTCGAAAATAATCTGCATAGCAAGGGTTTGATCCTCAGAAACTTGAACAGTAACTGTTTAAGTCATCAACCGCTGTACCGTAAAAGTCACCATCGCCTGTATTCATTTTCTGGTTTGCTATGCAATGTTACAGATGCAGCGTCAAATGGAAGGCGCTGCTAGGATGGACAATCTAGGTTGCCTTACCCGGTGTTGCCACTCCGGATGCCTTGCCAGAATATCGCGGGGAGCGTAACGGCCTTGTTACTCTATCGTACGAGCCCGGTGTATCTTCACCTCTTCTTTCGGCCTTGCATGATGTCCACCGTCAGCCTATCAGAACTCTTCCATTGTAACGGAAAGCTACAAACCGGTCTTGTGCATCAACCGCAACCGCACCCAAACGCTGTACAACTCTCATCCCTGAACTAACACGCCCGAATATGGTGTGTTTGTTGTCGAGGAATGGAGTTGGGCCGAGCGTGATGAAGAATTGTGAGCCTTGGAAAGACCCGTACATTGGTCGGGAGAAAAGCGAGAGAAAAGGCAAGGAAGGCGTACCGTTTGTGTTTGGGCCCGAATTGGCCATGGCAATGATACCTGCACCCGTGAAACGCAGCTCAGGGTGAATCTCGTCCTCGCTGACAATATAGGCGGCATAAGCAACGAGACTTGGTAGGAGAACTTGTGGAACACACAATCTGGGACCGTATATGCTCGTCCCTCCTCTTCCCGTACCTGTCGGGTCGCCCCCTTGTATCATGAAATCCTAGACCGAGATGTCATGACTGATGAGCGATAAGAACATGATAGATGAATGAGGGCTCACAGCGATGATGCGATGGAATATGACACCGTTGTAGTAGCCCCGCTTCGTGAGTTCAGCAAAGTTTTTACATGTCTAACGGTTGGTCGAGCCATGCATAAGCTGCCTGCGTGCAAGTATCGGTGACTGGTGAAAGGAGACATACGCGAGGAGCATGGTCCCAGTATAACTCTATTTGAACATCACCCAAGCTCGTCTCCAACACGACAGATTCTCGAGACATCTCGCCAAAGTGGTTGGAAATAAATATCACTGCGTTGCAGAAATATAACCCCGTGTTGTTGGTGGAGTGCCTGATAGCTTGGTATCACAGTCGACTTCCTTTTAAGGTATACCTCGCATAACCCCTCCCTGATCATAATGCACAAGTACATATTTGGATTTCCCAAGGTGGTATGCGGGGAAATTTGACCAAAACCCATACATACCTCACTTGTAACACCCCATTCTTGCTGAAGGATATGAGGGACGGCACCCGAGTGCAGAGTATTTGGTGAATACATTCTTTCAGACTCATGCAGCCTAACTCCATCCCTCGAACCCCCCAGCAGTGGCTGGTACAACATAGTCCACGGTGGTTTTACATAATATCATCACAAGCTCTAAAGAGTACTGAAAATGGAGAACAATATTTTTTTTTGTAATTCAAATCACCAGTATTTTGTAAGTATTTATTCTGAGGACATATCTGAGAAGTATGAACATTCGGCGGAGAGCCATCATTGGCGCTGTACTTCTTAGTGTCTGACATCAAGATAAAAAGAATATAAAGACAAGCTTCAATGTACGTCTATCGCCATCGCGACAGTAGATGGAAAGACCAGCACGCCGATGAGAATTCACATACTACAACTTTGAGGGTGTAAGTAAATGCCTATGGCGCCATATATCGTCACGCAGCTGCCCCATCTTTGTCGTGGTGGAAATCTTATCAACCTACAAGGAAAGCCAAACTGACGTTATAATCCGCAGAGAGACGATGAGACTGCGAAGAAATTTGACACCATGTTTTTGCGACGGACAAGGAACGCAGTTATACAAGGTCATACACGAAGATAAGTAGCGTCGTTACTGTAGTCGGCGGAGAGTGTCAGTGATTTGGTTTGCGTACCTACCTGACGACGAAAACTGAAGTACTGATGGCTGCCAGCTGTGTCGAGATGGCTCTATTCCTGACGTATCGGCTAGATAACACCCAAAATGAGATTCGCTGTGTGCGGAGTTACCTTATTTGCTGCTGTTTGGCATTTCCCCTTCGAGAAGGGGGAATCGAGTGTGTTTCGTTGTTTCTTCTCCACCTTTTTGTATGGTCCTCTGAGAGTATCCGAGAGAGAGAGAGAGTCTCCCCCTGCCCCCCTTCCACTTTCCTTCCTTTCTTCCCGCCCTCACCTCGCCGCCAACAAGGATACCGCTTGTAGTATGTTCCTTATTCCTCGCTTTCATCGAGCTTGCCGCCTTATGGTCCACAGATCTCGCGACCCTTGCCGGCTTCTCACTACCCGCCCCTCCCCCCCAAAGCATTATCATCCAGAGAGTACGCTTGAGCCTAGCTCGCTGCTCCTCCATCGCTATAACCGACATTTTACACCGTATCCCGAGCTAAAGGGCCTCCGCTGAGCTACTGCTCGCGTACCTTTACTCCCTCGCCATACCATTCAGCGCAGTGACTCTATCCGCTTACAAATTCGCTTTCTGTATCCACTTCTCTAATCTCCACCCGCCCGGGACTTTATCTTACTCGACGTGTAGAACTTGAGTGTCCTCCACCTCCCACCTGCCACTTATCGCGCGATGGCCCTGACATTCACCGCCCCTTCCTCCTCTGACGGGTCCTCTGCCGCTGCAGACAACGGTTCTACCCCATCCCACACGTTAAACTCACCCTCTAATAATACGCAGTCGCTCTGTTCGGACCTCCAAAGTCTTTCTAACAGTACGACCAACGATATCAATATAGCTAACGGCAACAACATTGAGACGGCGTCGACAGGCGCACAGCCTCAGGGTACTGCCCCACCCAAGAAGAAGCCGAGCCGCCGAGCCAACACCGCCGAACGCCGAGCAACCCACAACGCTGTGGAAAGAGCGCGAAGGGAAACACTGAACAGTCGTTTTTTGGTACGTACATCTTACCGTGTCGGGTTTATTCTGTCCCACCGCTTATCACACGGGAAATAACAGGACCTTGCCGCTCTCCTCCCAAACCTTACTCAGATCCGACGGCCCTCGAAATCGGCCATAGTTAACTCATCGATCGCTCACGTCCACGCTTCGCGTCGTCACCGTCTCCTTGCATCTCGCGAACTCCGTATTTTGAAGTCGGAATCTGATGCTCTACGCAGGGAGCTTAACGAATGGCGTGACCGTGCAGGCCTTCCTCGTGTCGAAGAACCTGTCCGCAGCGAAGGCTTTGGAATGGTTTTGAATGGCGAACTCGAAGTTATCTCACTGAATGGGCCTGGTGCCACAGGCGGTGCGATCGACGAGGATGACAGTCCCTTTGATGGATACGACGATGCCGACGACGATCTTGGACCTCAAACCGCTGTGTCTATGGATGATCCAGACGACTTCATGTCGGGCAACGCTTCAGCGATTCTCAAAAACGTTGCAGCCGTCGGAGCCAGTCCAGGCTTCGCAAATGGAGGTAGCAATGTCTCCAACGGAGGAATGCTGCAGCCGCACGCGATCTCCCGCGGTGCTGGGTCAGGTCCGATCATTGCCCAGATGCCTCTGTCGGTGTCGTTTGAAAATCCGGTTATGCCGGCGACCTACGAGCCGCAAGCCTTTGGTGGCCAATATTTCAGCGGTCAGCAGCACTTGCAGCCGTCGCCGGATAATGACAAGATTTCTGCGTGGACCACGGCGTTTCCGAACACTACTATGGCATTCCAGCAGCAACCGCAGCAACGTGCGATGATCAATCCCTCCGTCCATACATCTCCCCCGACCGCCGATCACGTGCAAATTTTTGAGAGCCTCAAAAGGCAACGGCTTTTGGCTATGCATCAGCATCAGTCATCTCATCGGCAGCTTTTCCCCGTCGTGGATACAGATGACACGGCGTCCGTAATGTCCAGCAGAAGCGGAAGTGAGCGGGATATGGCTATGGAACGAGAAATGAGCGTCAGGAGTGGAAGTACGTCGACGGGGTACAGCTCTCCACCTGGCCATGGCTCGTCCTTGTCACCAGTGGCGTACGACTCGCCTGTGAATTATGAGTCGTCGTTGCGGTATGACAGGATGGGGATGGCTCCTCCGGATATGGGAGTGGGTCTAGGTTCAGCGATAGGTATGGCCAGTGGATATCCTGGAGGGATGCTGTGAAGGAAGGGAAGCCATTGAATGTCCTACTTGGTTTGTTGACGGTGTCTTTTATTGGCCTTGTTGGAGTGCTTAGACGATGCCGGGGTAGATCTTGTGTTGTCCGTTGCTCGACTTCTGTTGTTCTTCATACACGCTGCAGCTCACGGATCCCCCCCTCCCCTTGACGATCGTTCGGTTTTTCGAATCCGCGATGCGCATCCCACACTCCTTAACTCGACCTCTCCATCCGGGTTCGCTCTGCTGGGTCCCAGCCCTCGTCGTATTGTCCGACTTATTTATGCGTTGCCAGACTCCTGTTGTGCTTCAGCGATCTTCCTCCTCTCATTGATAATTAATTGACTGTCAAATATTCCCATTCGTTTTAGGCTCTTCCTCGCTCGATTGGTGTGCGCTATCGATTGTGTACTACATAAAACCGATCCTATGTACATATACCGGAGAGAGAATGGAAGAGAGGAAAATTCCTGGCTCATTTCCTTGAGCCCTTCGGCCTCGTTGCCATGTGCGTTCAGTGTATTCTATTCTGTTGGGCCAGGCTTTCAAGTCCGTTGTGTACTGTTCGCATGATTAGGCTCCCTGTACTGTCCTTGTCTCAAAGGGAGGTGTATGTAGAATTCAGATGCATTCATCATTCCCTTCGTACAGTATGCGATCTCTATTTTAACGCTGTGCCTTGGAACGTCAATTCGACAATCCGCAGTCTGTGCAGTGCTCGATCGTGCTCCGTTTGCATGCCCATCGGAGCCTCATGCCCGCCGCAGCAGGGACCGGGCGACGTTAACAATGAATCACAACTCTGTTGTGCTGGTTTGGCCTGATAATCGGAATGATGGCATGTACATAGACGTGTTCTGTCCGATCGATTTGATTGTGTGGGGTAAGTTATTTTACTATGTACTCCACCGGCATCACTGTGACGGGTCCCTGTCGCCGACGGAACATGCCAATTGGGAGTCGATACAGTTTAGGCACGAACAATGAATCCAACCAGTGACTGAGAGAGTGAGATATGCGCACTTCGTATCATATGAACACTTGGTCCTTACTCGGTGAGTACTGGATCCAAGTTGAGGAGCGCAGTCAGCAGGTGCTATTAAAGTCCCTGCAAGATCGATCGTGATACTTGTCAAGGTTTTGATGCTCGGATGCTACTTCATCGACATGTCTGGTAACCACGCCGAGTACTCAGTGGGCCTGAAGGCCTGAGATGCGGTGAACGCGTAGACGAGCATGTTTGTCGCTACACGGTTTTTTTTTTTCGTCCGCGTAAATCAGAGCCCTTGATGGCTTGCTCCTTCGCGCTCCCCTGCTTTTCCTTTTCGAACTTGGAGGTTTGGATTGGGGCTGATAGTAAACAGTGGCTTACGTGACGGGCAGTGAAAATTAGAATTTACATGGGTGCGGGATCCGCCGTGGAACGTGGAGGATCCAACCAAATCTGCCAACCGTGCACAGGAAAAGCTCTTACCACTAGTAGCGAGAAAAATGGTTTTTCTTTGCCATCCTATCCGAAGAAACCCCGCTGTGTGAGTAACCCCATCTACAAACTGGACAAGCCGGGGGGTATCCTGAAACGACTGACCCGCCACTCGAAACGTCTGCCAGTGGATTTCACAGAGGGCGCTTCCTGCATACTTTTTACCTCTGGACATGCATTGATTGCGGCGCCCGCTTACCGAGAAGATGGCTCTGCCAATCAGCCCCAGGCTGCAATTGGTTTCCGGCATCCGGCATGGGCAGCGGAACTTGCAAGTAACCATGAGAGAAAAATACCCGTAATGGCCATAGCTAACCGAGATCACCGAGTCCCAGATAGGGTGTGAGAAAACCTTATCAGCTTCGTGCTCTTGCCATCAGAACGTGAAACAGTGTGCAGAGGTTGCGCCCAGCCGGGGGGGAGGGGGAGGACAGCCTGAGATCTGAGGAGCAAGTAGTTTGCGTTCCTTTCGGCGTGCATGTCGTCGATTCATACTCGCAGGGCTTGATCCTCGATGAAAGACTATTCCATGTGGGCCAGTGAATCTTTCAGTTGCGACAATGTTTGACCTTCTTCACTGAATTACTTGGTCTTGAAAGTCACCTCAGGAAAGGTGAATACTAATTTTGTACGGAAACAAGGTGCCAACAAATGTCACAGGGCCCTTCTAGAAATCTTGAACTGCACTGTGCAATTTCAAAGTTTTTGACAGCCATGGAACAAAGTTGGCAGGAGCTTCAAAGATCAATACATTTTCTCGAGGTAAAATAAAGGATCATGATATAGCAGGTAATCTACTGGCATATGTGAGCCATCAGTGTCTTGCAACAATTGCAAGTGAAATTTGTTCTTTATTGTCTCTGAAATGTGTGCGGAGGATGAGAACCATCTGAAGAAACTCAGGCAATTTATCTGGTGTGATTTGGCTTCAGATACTCTGAGATAAGCCTGCTTGGATGTCGGAAGTGTTTGTACAGGTACGTTTTGCACTTTTGGGTTCACCAGAATCATTTTGCGAAGGGGATGCAATGATAGTATGGTGAAATGGGCTCCATGATGGCATCAGTAAATTCACACCGTACAGCTTTCACTTGGAGTCGAGGGCGAGGACGAAGGAGTCCGCATAGAGCTTCGTCAGTAGCAGTAATATACAGAGGAACGAGCAAATGCATCAGAGCACCACAACCCCACGATAGACGAACCACTGCTCCAACGTCATATTAGACCGACGGATGACCATGTGTCTCCGCACTGGGGTCCACCTTTCTGGAAGAGAACCACTCCTGGACCGTGCTCATCGCTGGGCGATCCGTGGGGTCTTCGCTCGTTAGTTTGGCGGCCACGCTGAGAATAAAATCGCGATCGGCAGAGGGCTCGCAAATTGAACATAAATCCTCCAAGGTTCGCCCGCAGCTCCACAGGTCAGCCAGGATCGGCTTGCACGCATCGCCTCGTTCGACTTCGGGTGCCATGTACCCTGGGGTGCCGACTACGCCACGGTACCGTTGCTTTTCACTGTTCACGCGGAGAGCTGTGCTAAAATCAATGATGGACAGACGTCCACCTTTGGTAGGAATCATGATGTTCGATGGTTTAATATCCATGTGTGCGACGAGATGAGCGTGCATGAATGCAACTCCCTCGACGAGTTGGCTGGCAGCGGACCAGAGATGTTCATCAGGCCTCTCAAGAGACGTGAGCCGACCGCCGGCGACGGGCATAGTTATTAAAGTCCCGCCTCGCACTGACCAGAACCGAGCCCCAGAGATGGTGTGATTCATTGGAGACTGAAGACCGCCGAGGAATTGCAGGATTTCAACCTCATTCTGCCGTGAGCTGTCGACGAACTTGAGGTAACCAGTACTATCATCAGCGTTGTATGTGATAATAGCGATGTTCGGGTGCTGTGGTATGTTTTTATCAAGGGCGTTGAATACAAAGAAGTATTAGACGAACCCCAAAGGCACAGTAATCGATCGTGCAATCAATTTCCAGCAGGCATTCTTGGACATCATCCGCACCGAAAACGCCGAGGTCGTCCTCTTCATCGTTGAAATCTGCTGGACCAGACGCAGGATCATTCCCCGAGTGGAGCAAAGGGAGGTTTTTGGCGCTGTCTATGACTTGTTTGAGGGCTTGCACCTTTTTGCAGTCCAAGTCCCCGGCGAGCTTGTTAAGCTCTTGTTCAAGATTGTACATTTCACGGACGAATTCAATCGCTCTGGTATTGTCGGAGAGATCAAAGTCGTCGCGATGAATACAAACCTGTATACATTTGACATCATTATATCGATCACAGAACGCCAGCGAAACACCTACAGCATTCTTTTGATAAACCGCAACAGGGTCGTCCCTGTTTTGACCAGTTTGCGTGACCATGTACCGTGAGGCAACCATTTCCTTGTCAAGGCACACGGCAACTACGAAAAATCTGTGCTCCGATGTTTTCTTCAAGACCTTTGCTCCTACTCGAGCGGCGGCTATTGCTTGAACGAGCGTTCGACGACGGTCACTCTCATTTTTCATGGACGTAGCCTCCAAGATAAAGAGGGGAATCGCACCATCCACAGACGAGAACAGGACGTCGCTCTTTGCCTGGTACCTGTGAAAATCACCAGCAGTATCGGTCCCAATGAGGATGGGGCAGCCCCAGGACATCCCTCTAAAATCCGATATGTGAGCGAGAGAAACGACCATCAGCCGGATACTTACGTCTCGTATTTAGCGAAGTCGGAATGAGTGAACAAAAAAACAGGCTGCATAAAGTAGGTCGCGAAGTGGCCCGCCTTGATAGCAGAAGATCTTTGGTTGCGCATTTGGCACACATCTTCTGAGAAGCAACGTAGAATGTGATAAAAAGTTGAGAACTCTCGAGTATCGCGAACCATCGACCCGCCATCGCAATTCCCACTATGAGCGGTGAATATTTTCTCAAACAGCTCTTGATCGTACTCTCGAGCTAATTCGAAATCGGGATTTCCTTCCATAGTCCGCTGAATAACAATGAGGTTTTCCTTAGCCACTACAAGTTGGCAAGAGAAGAACGGCGACCTACGTCATATATCCGACGAGCACTCAATAGTTTTTGTATCTCCACGATTTCCGGAATAGCAGGTGTACCATGCTCTGTGTACCGCCCACCTCCTAGATTATGTTCCACGTCATTCATCGTCCATCTAAGTAGTCTCTGCACAGTTATGTTCAAGCACGCAGAGATCTCCCGTTTCAATGCCCCAATAGCACAGTTAGGCCCATCTGGTGCACACAAAAAGCGTCAGGGATAGGCAAACCCGTGCTTATACGAACAACACGAACCTTCTTCGAGTATGAGGGCCAGACACACATGCCGCCGGGTAACTATTGATTCACCAAACGACAGCTCGACTACGTCGGTATCTTCCATAGGTTTCAAGTGTTCCAGAAACTTTCCTTCCTCTGTGTCCAACTTCGGAGGATCCAATCGATAAACCTTGAGTTGTGCAATGGAAATGTCCTGGAACACATCCTTGTGTTGTTCATCGCGCTGCAGGCTCCTTAAAAAGTCTTTGACCCTGTCGAGTGGCACAGCGGACACGAGCATGGTTTGGTTTCTGAAATAGATCTGGAACTCTATTCTTGCGATCTCTGCATGTGAAGACGGTGTGAGGGTCAAGTCATGGTGCATAGGTGGACGCGCACCAGGGCTGACGACGACAACCCATTCTCCATCAGGGCGTTTCGGCAAAACCTGGTCTATCCTTTGGTCGAAGTCCAATTCCTCTTTGTCGTGCGATCTCCACTTTCCGAGTTCAACTGCGCGATCGGCATTCGATGGGACGAAAAGGGGGTAGAGCATGAGCTGGTATGCATCAACACCCCTGAAAGTGTCCGATCGTTCGCGCTTCAAGATCTTCTTCAGAGATCCCACGTTTTCTGCTCCGCAGACCTTGACCGTGAACACCGCCTCTGGGTCTTCAGAGCGAACCCAGCAGAGAAGGGTGAGGGCTTCCATGCTGTGGCGTCAAGATGGTAGTCTGGATAAGTTAGGTGTGTGCTTCGAATATAAGCGTGCCAACACTGGCTGGGAGACAAAAAGTCGCCGCGGCGGGGTTGTATGTAGTCCGCCGTGTGCCCTGGCCTATTATGGGGATAATACCCGTCAAGCTGCTGGCCATCCTGCTGAAAGCGTCAAAACGTGGTAGGTGGCTTCTTCCCCATATGGCAAGTATGCCTTTCAACACCTACATATTACGTAATCAATTGACTCAATCTCGAGTTCGGACGACTTCACCTTTGACAGGAGACACAAAATACACATTCTTAGATACACAATGTATAAAAAAAATACTCATGTAGGGATGCTGTGAAGGAAGGACTGCTTGGTTTGTTGACAGTGTCTTTTATTGGCCTTGTTGGAGTGCTTGGATGATGGTGGTAGATCTTGTTGTTGAGCAACGGTGCATGGCACAGAGGCCAGCTCCAACTGACTCACCTTAGGTTTGAGTAGAATGAGTTGAGGACAAGTCAAGAGGGCAAAAGCGATTGGATTTTGGGGTGCCATTGGCTGTCAAGACCAGTTCTCTTCGGTCTCTGAGGGGGTCCGAGGTCAGAGGCCAATACTAGGCATCTGTAAAAAATGTATGTGCAATGTAGCACTAAGTAGTCAACATAGTGTCCGTAGTGATTGTAGTCTTCTCACCCTTACATAGTACTATGTAGTGAACAGTGCCGATGCTACAGCACTATGTCACGCTACGTAGTGACCTACGCTGATACTGTGACATGACATTGTACTATGTAACAGGCCATGAATAAGCTGTCACACCTTTCGTCACACTATATAGTGAGAAGTAGACAATGAAAAAGATTGATTTCTATGGACCTGAGTTACAAACACAGTAGGATAGTCTAGCACGAATCACATCAGCAAACCCACATTTTTTCTGCTACAACTGATCTGGCTGATTTGACTGATTTGACTGATGTGAACTTGCAGCAGACAAAATTTCTGACAGCAGTTAATCAGTTCATTAGACAGTTAGTCAGTCAGCCAAATCAGTTCTATCAATGAAGATAGAAAGCCAGCCAGTCAGTCACTCAGTCCAGCCAGTCATGTCAATGAAGAAAGAAAGCCAGCTAGTCAGTCAGTCAGTTTATTCAGCTCTTTCACTAAAATTAGTAAGCTAGTCATTCAGTGGGTGAGTTAAACCAGTGCTGCCAGTCAAGTCAGACCATCATCAGCAAACTAGTCTGCAGCTGTACAATGCTGTACAGCACTGTACAGTGCCCACAGTGCCACAGCAAGGTCCCCCCCTGTACAGTTGCCTCACAGTCCGTCTACAGTGCTGTACAGTCCAAGTCACCTGTACCAACTTGTACAGTACTACGCTTTTTTGCTAATACCATTACGCTTTTTTGGCTAATACCACTACCCTTTTTTGCTAATACCACTACTACACTTTCAAAGTAATAGGCTCATCACTCCATCAAACAGAAATCAAGTCAAAAGTAGTAATATATTCAAACTCAAGTACTACCACATAAGAGGCTAATAGTACTACGCTTTTTACTAGTACTACTACGCTTTTTCCTAATACCACTACCCTTTTTGCTAATACTACTACACTTTTTACTAATCCTACTACGCTTTTTGCTAATACTATTACACTTTTTGCTAATACCACTACACTTTTTGCTAATACTACTACGCTTTTTCCTAATACCACTACCCTTTTTGCTAATACTACTACACTTTTTACTAATCCTACTACGCTTTTTGCTAATACTATCATGCTTTTTTCTACTACCACTACACTTGTGGGTAATCAAATGTGTGGTAGTAGTGGGCTAGTGGCATACACTACCCTATAGTAGGAATTGGCCATTGTTTGGTCGGCTTTGGCTGCTTGCGCGAAAGGCGTGAGTTTTGGTGTCCACTATATCGCGTTTTTGGGTATTTTTGTGACTTTGCAAAATTTCGAGGCATTAGTGGCTGTGCCCACTACACAACAATCCTAATCATCACTACGCTTTTTTGCTAATCAACACTACTGTACATTTCCTAGTCCCACTACAAATATTTGGTAGTCAAAAAAGCGAACTTTTACTACACTTTTGGTAATCAAAAGTGTACACAACATTTAACTACTCAAACACTAATCAACACTACACTTAATTGGTAATCAAAAATGCGGACTTTACTACACTTTTGGTAATCAAAAGTGTACACAACATTTAGCTACTCAAACACTAGTCAACACTACACTTATTTGGTAGTCAAAAAAGCGCCACAACACTACACTTTTGGTAATACACATCTACACTACACTTTGCTAATCAAACATCACAAAACACTACACTTATTTGGTAGTCAAAAAAGCGCCACAACACTACACTTTCGGTATTACTCATCTACACTACACTTTGCTAATCAAACACTACACAACACTACACTTATTTGGTAGTCAAAAATGCGGACTTTACTACACTTCTGCTAATCAATAGTCTACACAACACTTTGCTAATCAAACACTACAAAACACTACTCTTATTTGGTAGTCAAAAATGCGAACTTTACTACACTTTTGGTAATGCTCATCTACACTACACTATGCTAATCAAACAATACAAAACACTACACTTATTTGGTAGTCAAAAATGCGGACTTTACTACACTTTTGCTAATCAATAGACTACACTACACTTTGCTAATCAAACATTACAAAACACTACTGTTATTTGGTAGTCAAAAATGCGGACTTTTGCTAATCAATAGTCTACACAACACTTTGCTAATCAATGACTAATCAACACTACACTTATTTGGTAGTCAAAAAAGCGAACTTTACTACACTTTTGGTAATGCACAGCTACACTACACTTTGCTAATCAAACACTACAAAACACTACATTTATTTGGTAGTCAAAAAAGCGCCACAACACTACACTTTTGGTAATACTCATCTACACTACACTTTGCTAATCAAAACACTACAAAACACTACACTTATTTGGTAGTCAAAAAAGCGCACTTTACTACACTTTTGGTAATACACATCTACACTACACTTTGCTAATCAAAACACTAATCAACACTACACTTATTTGGTAGTCAAAAAAGCGGACTTTTGCTACACACAACGCGGTTAGCAATGTTTAGGCTAGGTTTAAAGGTTATGGAAAACGTGAAGGCGATACTTGAAGTTTAGATTGACGTTTGTGCAGTGGTGAGACTTGAAGTGTTGTCGAAGGGAAAAATGTTGGCTAAGACTTCAAATACTTACGGATGTACAGCCGCGTCCTGAATGTCAATCTAAATATGATGTATAGTCCGGGAAACAATGTACGGTTAAATATCAAGTATTTCCTTCGAATATAAAACCTGCCCATACTTCAAGTTTCGCCAGCACCCGAACGACGGCCTACATTCGGAATATCGACGAACAATAAGATGCCGACTTATTTTTAAAATTTAAATTAACAAAAAAAGACTCGTGAAAACTTGAAATATAATCAGCAGAAAATACTGATCGCCCACTCACTGTTCGTGCGTCGCGCAAGCAGTGTGCATCAGAGTATGCTAAGTCAGTACGTACTTGATGAATGGACACTGTGTTGTGCGACGCACGAACACGGGCGATCAGTATTTTCTGCTGATTATATTTCAAGTTTTCACGCGTCTTTTTTTGTTAATTTAAATTTTAAAAATAAGTCGGGATCTAATTGTTCGTCGATATTCCGAATGTAGGCCGTCGTTCGGGTGCTGGCGAAACTTGAAGTATGGGCAGGTTTTATATTCGAAGGAAATACTTGATATTTAACCGTACATTGTTTCCCGGACTATACATCATATTTAGATTGACATTCAGGACGCGGCTGTACATCCGTAAGTATTTGAAGTCTTAGCCAACATTTTTCCCTTCGACAACACTTCAAGTCTCACCACTGCACAAACGTCAATCTAAACTTCAAGTATCGCCTTCACGTTTTCCATAACCTTTAAACCTAGCCTAAACATTGCTAACCGCGTTGTGACACTTTTGGTAATACACATCTACACCACACTTTGCTAATCAAACATTACAAAATGCTACACTGATTAGGTAATCAAAAATGCGCCACAACTCTACACTTTTGGTAATAAAATGTACACTACACTACACTAATTGTATATTGCCTATATCTCAACCATTTTTGCATGGATGGATGACATAAGCATACCTCTGGGGTCCTCTAGTCAGGCACTACAACTTTCATTATGACATCTTTGAAATTTAATTTTTGAGACATCCAATTTTTCCAGTATTTTGCATTTTTCTCACCCATTTTTGGGCATATTGATGAGATAAGCATGTTCCCACAATCCTGTGATCCAGCCCCACAACTCTCATTATGACATTGTGGCTGTACAGTGACATCTGTGGGAAGCCCCTATCTCTGTAGCACTGTGTGTCTGTAGGCCTGTCACTCTGTGGGAGCCTGTGGGGGACTGTGGGCTGTGTGACATTACCATGTCACACAATTGTCACACTGTACCTGACTGTGCACTGTGACACTGTGACACTGTGGCACTGTGGGTAAGCTGTGACATTACTGTGGCACTGTGGCCCTGTGCAAAAGTGACTGATTTGCTGATGATCTGCCTGTCAGTCCATCCAGTTCTACCAGTTTATCCAGAAGATCAGTCAGTCAGTCAGTTAGTAATTAGTCAATGGTCAGAACTGTCACAACATAAGTTACTCAGGACACTAGCCTGTTAGAACTGTCAGAATATAAGTGGTTCAGTGAGCAAGCATGTAAGATCTGTTAGACTATAAGATTCTAAATACAACAGCTACTTCAGAACTTTCAGACTATGATCTATTCAATACAATGCCTATCAGAGTCATCACACCATAAGCTACTCAGTACAACAGCATGCCAGAATTGTCAGACTATGGGTTATGAAGTACAGTGTTTGTCAGAGTGATCATACCATCAGTTTCTCAGTGCAACAGCTATTTCAGAACTGTCAGACTATAAGCTGTATGGATAATTATGTTCTGCAGTGCTCATCAGAAGAGTAACCAAACTGGCTCAAATTGCATACACCTACTAATTGTCTTGTTTAGTTGAATCTCTTCCTTGTCATTTCATCTAATCAATGGGGTACAACCAAATATAGTTGTGATATACA
This sequence comes from Pisolithus albus, assembly GCA_024613165.1. Lineage (NCBI taxonomy): Eukaryota > Fungi > Basidiomycota > Agaricomycetes > Boletales > Pisolithaceae > Pisolithus > Pisolithus albus. The sequence continues at coordinate 15,974 of JANFAB010000064.1, forward strand.
AGCTTGGCACACTGGTCTTTCTCTTATTAGTCAGAGTTGTCCCATTTTACATGGAGGTGACTACCTTGAATGCTTCTCCATCACCTTGAGCATCAACTCCCAAGCTATCTCCTTCACAGTGACTGGCAATGATGACATTAACAACTTCTTCATCACAATAACATCAATTGCACAAAGGGAGTGCCCAGTAGGAGTGATGAAGTACAGGCAACAGTGAATGCACATCAGCAAAACAGCCTTTTTTGACTACAGGCAGGACAGTTGATGCATGCTTGTGCAACCCTGTACAGCCTGTACAGACATGAGCTTCTTTGGCTACCAGTAAGACAGTTCACATGCCTCTGTGTGCATCTGTACAGCCTGGACAGACTCATTAACACTACATGTACTCTTGTACACTGTTACCTACACTTGAGTCACTAGTAGCTATATTAATCACACACATAGTTCAGTCAACCATAGTCCTGAAACTGGGACACCCGACATGTACATTTCGGCCTAAATGCAGGACTAGCCGATGTCGGCCGACCCTCCTAGGGGGTAGGTAGGCCGAAGTGTGGGTGGGGGGTCGGCCGACCTTGCTGGGTGGGGTAGCCAATCCTGAGAGTGGTTTCGGCCGACCTCACTGGGGGGGGTAGCCAAGTCCTGAGAGGGGGGTCGGCCGACCTCACTGGGGGGGGTAGCCAAGTCCTGAGAGGGGGGTCGGCCGACCTCACTGAGGGGGCTAGCCACGTCCTGAGAGGGGGGTCAGCCGACCCTACTGAGGGGGGTAGCCACATCCTGAGAGTGGTTTCGGCCGACCTCACTGAGGGGGCTAGCCACGTCCTGAGAGGGGGGTCGGCCGACCTCACTGAGGGGGCTAGCCACGTCCTGAGAGGGGGGTCGGCCGACCCTACTGAGGGGGGTAGCCACGTCCTGAGAGTGGGTCGGCCGACCTCACTGGGGGGGTAGCCAAGTCCTGAGAGGGGGGTCGGCCGACCTCACTGAGGGGGGTAGCCATGTCCTGAGAGGGAGGTCAGCCAACCTCACTGGGGGGGGGGGAGGTAGCCATATATCCTGATAGTGGGGTTGGCCCATCTTATGGGGTAGACATGTCATTTCACTTTATCAGAATCTTTAAAAAAAACATGTAGGATTTTCAAGACTGGTCAACATAACATAGTTGTGGGGTATTTACAAGGCAGAGGTATTTAGCTAAAGGGTAATTTGTAGCCAGGAAGATGATCCTTTTTTTCCTTGTGTTAGTGGAATGGCATCAGGAGGAATGGAGTAAGGGAATTTTTTTGGTGGGAGAGATGTATTGTTAGGCCCTTTCCCTACCCCACATTGAGCATACCTGCACTCATAGGTGATGGTTTTACCTGCAGAACCACATTCCCACTTCTGCATGGTTCCACATTGAGGGCACTGGACTGGCAAATGGCCCCCCCAAGGTCTGATATGCTTATCAGTCCACATCAATTTCTCCACCACCACTTTTTCCACTTTTTCCACTCCTTGCCCCTCAGACCTCCACATCATGGTGATAATGTTGGAATGCCTACCAAGCAGTGCACAATCATTGAGGGCAAACTTGACTGCTTTGGCAATGTCAAATCCTTGGATGACAATGCTTTCCAGTAGACTCAAGAGGTAAGGGGTAGTGGTGGCCAGCTGCAGATGTTGAGCATCAAAAAAGATCATAGATCTTGGCATGAATCTGGACAAGGTTGGGAATAGGAATCCAAAAAATATTGGAAACACTCACTTATGAGCAGCTTCTTTTAAATCATCAAAACTGTCTTGGACAGTGACTACAGAGCCACAGACATTGAATATTACATCTGCTCCCTTGACAATTTTGGTAAGGGGGTGGAACAAAACTTGGAGGCACTGGACATGGTCAGCAAAGTGATGAGTAGGAGAGTTAGCCACTTACTTCAGACACCTTAGATGCTATTGGTTTCCCATCAACCTCACCAGAAAAGAGATCCCCTCTTTCCTCATCACTATGGGTGGTGAGGAATAGGACTACCCTGGAAAATGAGGAGAGGGAATGGGCCAGGTCCATTGCTGCCTTTTCATAATCATGGAGGGATTCCTGGGTAGCTAAATTGAAGGGCAGCTGGGAGAATTGATAGCTCCCTTGGGGAAAGTATGGCTGCAGGTAGGAGTTCATGATGTTGACTTGGGCATGACCAACCTCTAGATTGTCCATATGGAGGTGGACAAGTGCTGTAGGGAGGGAGGCTACCTGGGAAGAGATGGCATGCTGGAAGCTGCCCTGGACTACAGGAGGGTGGGCAAGGATTGGTATTCCTTCAGAGTAGAACCCCTTCATGATGTGTTGTGAATATAAGTTGCAGTGGAGGATGGTGGACTTACAAAGTAAGGCTGAGGGTTAGTTTGATTCTCCCTCCAGTGGCAGGTCACACATTTGAAAGTAACACCATCTTGGGTCAGTTTGTCCTTTTCTTCTTCAGGGACTACCAGACACTTATTACATACTACCCTTCTGCAGTACTTTTCATTGCAGATCCACAGGTCTCCCCCATCTCTGCACATAACACAGAACTAAGGATGTGTCAACAGGAGTATGAGATATGGAGAGGAGCTTACTGAGTTGGTGCTGGCCTTCTGCTTGGGGGTTGGCCTCTTGGATGCAGCAGATGCCTTACCCTTTCTCTTCTGGAAGGACTGCAGGCTAACCCTGGGAGCCTTGTCCCCAGTTGTTTTCCTGGCTGTTTGCTTAGTCCGGGCCATGGTTGAATGAGTGTCTGCAGGCATGAAGTGAGCACCATGACAGAGGACAGGGATGGGGAAGGGTAAATGTCTTACCTTGAAAGCTGATGGACATGACATAACACAGGGACAGACATCAACATGCATCAAAGATGGTTGGGAGAGGGTCAGCTTACACTGAAGACTGGTATATACACAATAGTGGGGATAGACAATACACAGAAGTGGGTCAGTATGTATGTAACAGATGACAACGTCACACACATAAAACTCATACAAGGGGCTTGGTATGTAGTAAACAGATTGGAGGGAACAGCTTACCTCAAGGGCGACAGGGCAGGTGACGAAGTTGCTAAGAGGGTGTATTAGTGTTAAGACACGTGCGGAGTGCGGCGCAACATACCTCGTAATTTTTTTTTGTGTGGGTGGGGGCTGTGGGACCAACCTCGAGCGCGACGTCACGGGTGACAACATTACTGGAGGGTGTATTAGTGTTGAAGGTGCAAGGGAAGATCGGTATAACTTACCTCGTAAGATTTTTTAAATGCACGTGGGGGGTGGTAGGGCCTAGATCGAGGCGATGGGGCAGGTGACGAAGGGGATGTATTAGTGTTGAAGATACAACGGAAGAGCGCTACAACTTACCTCGTAAAATTTTTAAGATCCGGGTTGGGGATGGTATGGCCTGGCTCAAGGGGACAGGGAAGGTGTGGTACAGCGTCGCTCGAGGGGACACGGAAGGCGTAGAACAGCGTGGCTGGAGGCGACGCGGAAGGTGTGGCACGGCCTGGCTCGAGGCGACGCGGAAGGTGACGAAGGGGGATGTATTAGTGATGAACATACATGGGGACAGCGGTACAACTTACCTAGTAAAATTTTTTTAAATTTCGGTGGGGGTGGAACGGCCTACCACGAGGTGACAGGAGCAGGTGACGGGGTTACTAGAGCGTGTGTTAGCGCTAAAGACACACGGAGAGTGGTATGACTTACCTCGTAATTTTTTTTAGATGCAGGTGGGAGTGGTAGGACCTACCGCGGGGGCAGGCAATGGGGGCAGGCAATGGGGGCAGGCGACAGCAGCAGGTGATGGAGTTACTAGAGGGTGTTAGTGTTGAAGACGCACACAGACAGCGGTACGACTTACCTCGTAAATTTTTTAAAATGCGAGTGGGGGGTGGTAGGACCTACCTTGAGGGCGACGACTAGTCTCGAGCAACAGACAAAGTTACTGGAGGGTATATTAGTCTTAAAGAAGCTCACAGAGCGCGGTAGACTTACCTCGGAAGTTTTTTTCCCTGCGAACAGTGAGGGAGGGAAGGACTGGTTGGACACGAAGTAACAACACGGGTTTCCACGGTTGAAGTGGCACGTGACCATGACCGCAGCACATGAGCCGATTTTTTTTTTTTTTAAGCACAGTCACGTGTGAGGCAAACAGAACCAAAGTCACCTTGTATATCAGTCGCACGCTTTCCCACAGGTTGTCTTTCTTCGTTTCTCTTTCCACCCCCATCGTTATCCTTCTGTCGCCATCGTCGTCGTCGTCTCTACCATGGGCACTGTCGCTCACCCGATGGCGCTGCCCCTCCCACCCCCTTTGGGGTCGTTGTGAACATAGTACATTTTTTTTTTTTTTCTTCGTGCTTTATGCTTATCATTATACTCAGTGACGAGTCCAGCTACCAGCAACCTCCCTGTCATCAACCCTCGGCCGACAGCCACGTCTCCATCAAGGTCGCCGTTCTCTACAGAGGTACTACCACCCTCGAGGTACAGTAAGTGCGAAACTAGTCCATGGTACTTTTTTTTTTTTTTCCTTCCCACTGTCGACGGAGTTTTGTCTGAGGGCGTTGTTCCCTCCAGACGGCAACTCCGAATTATTTTTTCATTATTTTTTTTTTTCCTTCGCGCATCACGCTTACCACCATCTGCAGTGAGGCCAGCAACCTCCACACCGTCAACGTCAACGCTTGGCCATTGGCCCTACCTCCATTGAGGTCGCCGTTCTCTACAGAGGTACTACCACCCTCGAGGTAAGTGCGAAACTAGTCTATGGTATTTTTTTTTTTTTTCCTTCCCGCTGTCGACGGAGTTTCGTCCGAGGGCGTTGTTCCCTCCGGACGGTAACTCCAAATTATTTTTTCATTATTTATTTATTTTTTTCCTTCGCGCATCACGCTTACCACCATCTGCAGTGAAGGCGCCCGCTGCCTCCCCGACGTCAACCCTCGGCCGACAGCTGCACCTTCCATCAAGAGGTGACGCATTCTCCTGAGGTAAGCAATATCCTATCTGTCTTGGCCGTCTTCTATACATACTAACCCCCTTCCGCATGGGGCGTCATCTTACCTGCAGCTGTGTAGCCTACTCCCCCCCATGGCTGGTAGGACGGATACCATCCATCCGTCATGGTGTAGGGTATGTGAATCTGAGGTAAGCTTTGCTACGGGCCAATAATGTTTTTGATACATACCAGGACGCTTCTGTATTGTCGTTGCATGCTGCTCTGCAAGGTAAGCTGTTAATTCTAAAGTACTGGATTTGTACTGATTCCCCCAACCATCACCGCGTTGCCAGGTCGCCGTCTTCCCCCAGTACTGTCTGAAGGTAATGGGCCCTCGGTTGGACTAACCATTCACCCATAGATGCCATCTTGATGATGTTCAGGCTGCAGCTGGACATGTCTGGATGGTGACCCCTTCATTCACAGTGTACCTGGCCAGTACATCGTTGGTATGAGGGGTAGATACTATTTTTGTCTGTGCCTACTAGTGTGGGCCAGCAACTACGGTTCTGGGGGACAGTCCATGCCTACTAGTGTAGGCTGGCTTATCATACAAACATGTTGGTACTTGGGGGTCTTTTTCTTTTAACTCTTGTCTGTGCCTACTAGTGTGGGCCAGCAACTACGGTTCTGGGGCTTACTTAGTCTATGCCTATTAGTGTAGGCTGGCTTATGATAAAATGTGTTGGTACATGGGGGTCTTTTTATTCAACTCTTGTCTGTGCCTACTAGTGTGGGTCTGCAACTACGGTTTGGGGGCTTAGTCCATGCCTACTAGTGTAGGCTGGCTTATCATACAAACATGTTGGTACTGGGTGGTCTTTGCCACTATGGTATCTGTCTGGGTGGTTGAGGTATGTCACTTTTCTGTTTACATATTATAATGATTGACTGAACCTATTCCAGAGTCTGACTATGTCATTGTGCTATGTAAGTTGCTTGTTTTCTTGGTCCCAGGTGCTAACTGTGTCCATCTTAGTTCAGCCTTTTGGTAGTTGGTACTTGTGGGTTATTTGGTTGTAATGGAGTTCTTTTTTTCTGGATGACTTGCTTCTGCTCTGGGGGAAGGGCCCCTCCTGGACAGTTGTCAAGGAGTCTGTTCCACTTGGAACTTTGTTTTTATTTTTTATTTTGTAGTTGTACCTTGTATTCAAATCTGTTGTAGTCTTCATAACCTCATAACCCCTTGCATTTTGTCTTAGAGGGTTTTAATTGCCTTGTTTCTACCTTCATTTTTTGAAATTTAAGAGGCCTAACCCTAACCCTAAGTAATGAGTCCCATAAGGAATAAATACCAAGGCATAAGTTGGTCATTATAAGTTTCCCGGCTTAAAATTTTATGCTCTCTCCACTACATCACTGTCCCTGAGCCAACAAGTGTGCAATGAATGCCCCCTCAACCTCTTCTGATGCCCTGGCTGCCTTGGTAGATGGGATCTTGACATCTGTACTTGGGGGATGCCGACTCCCTGCATCTGTGGTACTACAAAAATGGGACCTTAGGAAGCCAAGGTAATTTGAACTGTTTACTCCTTGGTATTGGCTACATCCAGTTTGATAGACTCAGAGTTATGTCCCAATTGACTAACCTCTGAAGGGATATGTCCAAAGAAGACCTTCCTTCCGCATCTATCTCCTTGGCTGAAAACAAGTTGGCAGCCCTTGTCATTGCCCATGCAATCCTGAACCCCTGTGAGTCTGTCTGTCTGAAAATAGTTGAGGTGCAAAGTCTGAAGTCCAAAGGAAGATGTAACCGAGTGGGACATTGATAGGTTTGCCAAACCCATGCCACATGCTGCAGAAAAGACCAAGTATTTTCAATATCCCCAATGGGGGCACATCTCTGACCCTGCCACTGTTTTGGATGTCCATGGTAGAGTGATGGTTTGGTATCTCCCAGGCATCATTCCTCCTCAAAGAGTGGTGAAGCAGTCTCTTCCCCCATGTATATCTTATATTGATTCACTGGAAGGAACATCTCAATAGGATTCACCTCCCTTTAAAAGGCAGCCTTGTGAAACACTCCAAGAGGAAAAATGAGTCCAGCAAGAGGTTTGGCCATAGGCATCTGCCAGGGCTTGATGGCAATGAGGACCCATTGGCTGATGCCATGTTTGGTCATGGCAGGCTTATGAACTCTCCTGCAACTTTCCAGCAGGGTCATGTGGTAATTTTTATCCTTATGGTCTAGTGGGGATTGCAAGGCTAATGCTCTCAAAGAGATTGCAGGACAAGGTCTATGAAAGTTCCAATCTCAAAATCCCTGCTGTACAGGAATGGCTTCGTGACATTTCCTATGCAGAGGAGTTCTGGAACTCCATTTCGGGATTTGTCCTGCCAGATCTGGCTAGGGTTGGAAAGGATGCCATTGCAGCCAAGGAAAACTGGGTGGTCACCCGGCCCCTGTCTGGCACTCCATGGCCTTCCATCTATGTCAGCATAGATGTCATAGTCAACCAGGAGACTCCTCCCCACCTAGACAAAGTTTCTGCACCCTCTCTGCTGGACTTGCTAGTGAGCCTGGGAACTCATGATGCCCAATTTCATATTGGGGATCTCGGCTCCATTTTTGGTTATCAACCAGGCACAATGATTTACCTTGCTGGTAAACTTCTTTGCCACTCTGTCCCCAAATGGGAAAATGGTGAACGGATAGCACTTGCTCACTACATGAAAGATGCTGTCCACAACAAATTCGGAGTGGCCAGGCCAGCTTTCACCCAACAGAAGGATCTTCTAGGTAGATTTTTACCGTCTTAGGGTAGGTACCTAGCCGAGCCTTTAGCTGATGTCAGTCGGAGTTTCCAAGTAAAAATTATGCATCTTCAGCACTGATTCCCCGTGTTTCGAATCACTCCCTTGAGCATGCAACGCAGAAAGTCCAAAGTCCTGGGCAAAAGCTCCAGTAGAGGTTCTTTATATACTTTCCAGCCCACCAAGACCAGGAGAGGAAAGCTCACATACAAGGAAGTTGATGCTAGGCACCTGTACCAACCATCTGGGAGCCAGCCTTCCACTCCAAGAACCCCAAGGACTATGGCATCATCCCAGAATCTCAACTTCTCTGACTTCCCTAACTCAGACTGGAATGATGTAGAAGATGTCCCTCCAACTAGAAGGTTCACAAAGGTAGGTGTCCTGAACTGAGAAGGGAAATCATTCAAACTTGTTTTCAGAGTCAGAATGACTTTATCAGAGAGTGGTTGCCCTGGAGAACAGAGTACCTCAATGTTATTCTGGAAGGGGAGCAACTGGCTAAGGGGGGAATTTGTGAGCAATGCTGTCAAGCAGAAGGGAGTATCCGGTGCATGTCCTGCACTGGTGTGCATGCCTGGTGTGGTCCCTGTGCTGTCAAAGCTCACAGAAACCTGCCCTTTCACAAGGTCCAAAGGTGGAATGGTACCCACTACCAGGCTACCTCCTTGATGGACCTTGGCTTCTTGTGGCATGTGGGCCATGGGGGGGGGGCCATGTCCCCAAGCCCAGGAGAATCCCAATCCAGAGGAGTCTGGCTATGTATCTGGGGAAGGACCTCCAAATTACAGGTCAGTAGCCTGTACTTCCCGAGCCCTTGTGGTAATCTTTTTCCAGGAGGTCTTCCCGATCCCAAATGACCATAGTGCACACTGAGGGTATTTTTACTCATGAGGTCTCTTGGTGCAGCTGCCCTGGATCAGATCCCATTGATTTACACCTTTCTGTACTCAGAGAAAGACTTTTTCCAGCCAGCATATCTAAGCCTAAGACTGCCTTCACCTTTGAGGTGCTCAACCACTTTCTTATTGATGCTTTGGAGTGCAAGACTTCAGCTATGAGCTTCTATCAGAAGCTGAAGAGGTTCACCAATAATGCATTTCCTGACAGGGTACCAGTTGAGTCCCATTTGCCATTCATATGTTATTAGGTGACTTGGGTTAATACTTTTTTCTTGGCTTGTTAGGATAGGTACAGGGAGCTGATGAGGGTTTCTCGGCTGTGGAGGGATCTGAAACATAGGAAATGGTTTGGGTTTGGTCATGATACAGAACTGGATCCAGGAGAAGGGGGACTTGCCCTCTTCTGTCCTGCCTGCCCCCAACCAGGAATTAATTTACCTCCTGATTGGAAGGCTCGGTATGACAGGTGGGAGGCTGTAATTGATTTAATTTCCATTTCTAACCTCATTCAGCAATACTGTGACAAGGCAATATGTCATTGATGGCAACTTCACTGCACAACATATGAAAATGAACAAACCTGAGATGGATGTATCTTTGTCAGATGGAAAAGGCTACATGGTTTCAGAGATTCCCTATCAGAGTCATCTTCAACAGTCTGTGGATAACAAGGAGGTGGGGGGGCCTAAGGTCTTGACATCTCCCGCGCTGACCATACCAATAGAGGTCCACTTGCAGCAATCACAGGGCAATCAATGCTGCCAATATCAACAAGTCCAACCTTCGATCCACTGGAATTGGTGCCACAGCATGTGCTCGGCATGGTTGCTTTGTCCCACATTCAGTGGTGGACTTTCAAAAAGGGGAAAGGTGAGCAAGCATGTTGGCTGAAGATGATGCCATTGGCACTCATGCTTGGCCAGGTATATGAACACAGACTACTCCATTTGCAATGCCCTTAGTTATCATTCTGAAAACATCACAACAGCCCTTGTCATTTATGATGTAGGGTGCCAGTGGAGTGTCAACTTCAGGAGTCGGGTCAAATCTAGTTCTTCTCTATTTCTTCCCTCAGGATTGGAGATCATTCCTGCTGTGGGGAAGTTCCATTTGGCTGCACACAAGCTCTCCTGCTTTCCAAGGTACAGCCTCAACTTTGTCAAGGGTGCAGGCCACTTGGATGGAGAAATTTTGGAGACATTGTGGGCTCCATTCAATAAGATCTCCCCCACTGCCAGGTCTATGACTCAGGCACACAGGCAAGAGGTGTATGATGATCATATGAGGGATTCCAACTGGAAGAAACTTGTGGGAATAGGTGAGTTTTTTTTTTTCTTGGAGGTTGGTGAATTTACACCCCGCATCACAGTCCCCTCCTTGTTGAAAAAATACAAGACCTCCAACAAATGTCTGGAGGACATGAATCAGGCCTATGAGCAGTTGAATGCTGTTCTAGATCCAAACAAAGTAGCTCGGTGGGAGTTGGATGCTGTTAAGGCAGAGGCAGACCGTGGTGAAGCCCTGGACATTTATTTGTTGAGAGGGGACAAAGGTCAGTCTTATTCAGATGGGACAATGGATCTGTCTGATTGTTTGTAGCCCCCACATTTCATGAAGCACAGTTAAAACTTGGAAAAAATCCAGTGTCCTCCTCACCAAACCTTGGTTCTGTGGCTTGGCTGGCAGAAGGAATTAGCATTGAGGACTCACAGTGAGGCCATTGTTGACCTGAAAGTGATATGTCTGCTGACCCAACCTGCAGGGACCAGCTAAGATATGAGCTTCGTCAGCTTCCCAGTCCAATGTCTGCTAGGCAGGAAGTCAAAACCTCTGAGAAGAGGCAGAGACTTTCTTCCAGGATTGAAAAGTTCCACAGCACTGGTCAAGCATTTTTAAAAGGCTTAGAGATAGATGGTGCTTTCATTCCCCAGGATGATCCAGCATTCTGTGCACAAGAAGACCAGGAGAAGGAGGATGGCGAGTTCTGGGAAGATGATGATACAGTCTTGGAGGCTCCAGATGAGGAAGTCCAGGAGCTGGCCTCTGAGCTGATGAGTATATGGATGCCCTCATCCATTGGAGCAGCCAAGCTTATGGAGATTGGCCTTCATGAAGAGGAGATGGAACTCAGGATTGGACAGGCTAATGATTGTCTTGACCAACTTCGGACTGACCTTGGCAGCAAGGCCATGCTGTACAGGCAGAATTTCAGGACTGCAAATTCCACTAGGGAGGGTACAAGAACCAAGAAGGAAATCCAGAAAGTGGTGGTCAGGATAAACAAGCATGTCAGAAGTTATCAGAGGGCCAGGAAAGCGATTCTCAGATTGGACCTCAATGATAACATAGGAGAAAAGTTCAAGGAAATCCAACCAGAGGATCTTGCTGTTAGTAAGGAGGTAACAGAGGAAAACAGGTTTGGCCAGGGGGTTAGTAAAATGGCTTGGTTTTGGATGGTGGATGGGGAACAGAATCTGCTGAATGGGGACAGTGGGGGGTTGATGGAAGAATGTGAGTGAATACTAATTATTTTCTCCATATATCTTGCCAATAAGATGTTGCCAGTTTATCATATCAATTGGCTCAAAGCAAGGGCAAGAAGGGACAGATGGAGAGAAGAAGTGTCATTGGTGAGGCATGAAATGCTCTGGACAACCTTGTGGTTCCAGTATCAAAAGGAGATATGGGAGACTCGGGCTCTGCAATCCACAGAGCCAGGGAAAGAAGCTTATGCTTCAAAGCAGGTAGAGCTGTGGAGTGACTTCACCAAAAAGGCAGGGTTGATGTTCCAAGGTAAACAAATGGAATGTATTTAGAACACAGCTGTATTCATTCAGTGGGGAACTGCTCACAGTACTTAGTATCCGAATGGAACTAAAAGCCAAACATGTCAAAACAATAATACCAAAATAGTAGTCTTCCTAAAGGAGGTTAGCCGCATTTTTTCAACATCCTTCCTAAACAGGGACGGGCCGAAAATTTTCAGCTTGCCACCGAACTCCAACCAAAGTCTACTGCAATTTCCCTCCTACTCAACCAATTCTCCAATGGCTAACTGGTCTGAAGCTTACTCTGATCTCCTGGCCTCCTATGTAGGACAGTACAAAGATGCTAGGGGGGACTCTGGCCTGAGGTCAGAGATCTTGGCTGAAGTGAAGTCAAAGATTCTCCAGCATCCCCCTTCTTCATCTGTGGTATTGCCCAAGAATTTGAGAGTGGTATGGCATTTTTTTTGCATAAGTTGAACATACCTTAAGTCTCTCTAGGCCATCAGAAGGGAATTTTTGCCCAAGTTGGACCCTGAAGACCGAGATGATGAGGAGAACATCATCAAGTACATCTTGGAGGTCACAGAAAAGAGGAAGGAAGATAGTGATGAGGGTGAGGATGCCAGGGAAGAGAAGGCAAGGCCTACCAAGGCTGGGGATTACAAGAAACCCTTTACAGCCTTTACTTCGGGGCAGAGGCTCTTCAAGGATGAGATGGATACTTATGATAGGGAGAGGAGGGACACCAAGGACCCCAAGACCATAGGCCAGAGGAACAAAATTATCCAACAGTGGTGGGAGTCTCTCTCCGATTCCAAAAAAGCTGAGGCTGGGAGGGCTGCGGAAAAATGGAATAAGTTGGGTGCACCTAAGGAGACTCATGATTCGTAGGTATTCCTTGTGTTTCAAGGCCTTTACTGACTTGGAGTAACACAGTTATCGGAGAAAAAACTTCCCTGGTATGGCTAGGGAGTTCATTGACATGGTGCATAGAACCATGGGCTCCCACATAGTGATGTTTGCAGCTCATGAAGCACAAGATAGTCAGATCAAGATGGCAGTGTAAGTTCCACCAAACATATCAGTGCCTGGCATGCTAATAAAGACACCTAGTTTTGAGACTCAACCTCAAGATGGGAAGAAGGCTTTCTCAGGGGCATCTGAGCCCAGCAAGGATTGGGTTCTGAAGGGAGAACAGATTTTAACTGATAATCTTTTGACTGACCCAGGTGAGTTTGTAGTGTCTCTTTCAAACCTGTAGCCAAATGAATTATTTTCCAGTGGAAGAAGAATTGAATGAGGAGAAGAAGGATACAGAGATAACCCTGGATGATGATGGGAATCCAGAAGTACCACCTTGGACTGGGCAGAAGCTGAAGGTCCAGCAAAACTTGGCTAGAGCAGTCTTCCAGGCAGCCTATGGTGGGTTCTTCACTGACATGTTGGTGTCCAGCAGTTGACTGGAGGTGAAAACATAGCAAAATTCACACAGAAGCCTAAGGCCAAGGTTCCTTGGGGCTTGCTTATCAAGTCTCCTTTGGAGTATCTTGATTCCGAGTCCATTCCTGATGGATTTGTGATGAAGGATCCTTCAAAGTGGACCAAGGCTGATATGAGGTTGCTCTGGAATCATTGGCATTCCCTGGAGGGTCAGGATAAGGTGATTGTCACCTTTATCAAATGCAAAAAGGAGGATTTGCCTCTGGGGAGGTTCTTTGATGGGAAAGCCAGATCCAAAAAAAGAGTCTGGGTAAACATTGATGATGACAGTGAAGGGGAGGCAGGGGTTGAAGACTCGGAGGCAGGGGTTGAAGACCTGGAGGCAGAAACCAGTGGGAGGCTTAAGACCCTGAAAGTAAGGGTCCAGGATAACCGTGTCTCGGTGGCTTCCTCCTCCCGAATTACCCCTCATGAGTCAAGTCCTGCCTGGCATGCCAGCAGGGACAGGGTAGAATTTTTAAAGTCGCTCTCAATCATGCCCAGATACCAGAAGCTTGTTGAGCTGGTGGTTGCCTTACCAGAAACAGTGAGTGGCCAACTTTCTATGATAGCTTGGTTAATAAATATATTGTCAGGAATCCCACATCAGCACTGAACCAGCCTTGCCTGAATGGGCATTATGGACTTGGGGTGCTAAGTATCTACCTGAACATATTCACCTGGATAGGGATTCCTTCTTGAAAGCACTGGCTCAACTGGAGGGGGAAAAGTTTGGTTCCTTTAATCAGGGAGGCCCAATTGTACTTGGATTGGGTCTCTTGTTGAGGGAGTGCAACCGAGCCCAGGAGGTGGAAGAGGATGATCCAGAGGTTTCCCATCTGGACTTTCTACTGAACTCTAACCTTGGCATCCAGAGGGCAGAGGATGTTTTGTGTGCAGTGGGGTCAGTAATTGCAAGATTGGAGCAGGGTTCAGTTGGCATGAACCCAGAGGAGGTGGATAATCACAAGGACAAGGAGGATGCTGAAAAAAAGGCTGGTGGGCATGCAGAGGAGAGGACAGCTAGTGAGGGTGGGGGTGAGGAGGAAGAAGCACCAATCCAGGCACCTCCAAAGAAAAGGAAAAGGCAAGGAAGTAAGAATGCACAGGAGAAGGCAGCAACAATAGAGGATGGAGAGCAAAAGGTAAAGAGGGATCGGAAAAAGAGCAAGAGAGCTCTTGGAATGGGGTTGTAAATACAGCATCATTTTAATAATCTGTAATGAGATATTCCAACAAGGGAGCTAATTTGGATGCCCACACAGTCAGGAAATCATCCCCACTGAAAGAGTCACCTTTCATGATTATTCATGTGGCGGACCCCACTTCCAGGATCATGGGGGTTCCAGGACCATGGGGCACCCCCCTGACATGTCAGCCAACCCCACTTTCAGGACCATGGCCCCCCCACAGCTGAAAGAGTCACCCTTTATGATTATTCATGCCCCCCAGCTAGGTCGGCCGACCCCACCTCCAGGACCATGGGCACCCCCCAGCTATGTCGGCCGACCCCACTTCCAGGACCATGGCCCCCCCCCAGCTATGTCGGCCAACCCCACTTCCAGGACCATGGCCCCCCCCACAGCTGAAAGAGTCACCCTTTATGATTATTCATGCCCCCCAGCTAGGTCGGCCGACCCCACCTCCAGGACCATGGGGCACCCCCCAGCTAGGTCGGCCGACCCCACTTCCAGGACCATGGGGCACCCCCCAGCTACGTCGGCCGACCCCACTTCCAGGACCATGGGGATCCCCCCAGCTAGGTCGGCCGACCCCACTTCCAGGACCATGGGGCACCCCCCAGCTACGTCGGCCGACCCCACCTCCAGGGGGGTAGGGCACCCCCCAGCTACGTCGGCCGACCCCACCTCCAGGGGGGTAGGGCATTCCCCAGCCACGTCGGCCGACCCCACTTCCAGGACCATGGGGCACCCCCCAGCTACGTTGGCCGACCCCACTTCCAGGACCATGGGGATCCCCCCAGCTAGGTCGGCCGACCCCACTTCCAGGACCATGGGGCACCCCCCAGCTACGTCGGCCGACCCCACCTCCAGGGGGGTAGGGCACCCCCCAGCTACGTCGGCCGACCCCACCTCCAGGGGGGTAGGGCATTCCCCAGCCACGTCGGCCGACCCCACTTCCAGGACCATAGGTCCCCCCCCAGCTAGGTCGGCCGACCCCACTTCCAGGACCATGGGGCACCCCCCAGCTAGGTCGGCCGACCCCACTTCCAGGACCATAGGTCCCCCCCCAGCTAGGTCGGCCGACCCCACTTCCAGGACCATGGGGCACCCCCCAGCTACGTCGGCCGACCCCACCTCCAGGGGGGTAGGGCATTCCCCAGCTACGTCGGCCGACCCCACTTCCAGGACCATGGGGCACCCCCCAGCTACGTCGGCTGACCCCACCTCCAGGGGGGTAGGGCATTCCCCAGCCACGTCGGCCGACCCCACTTCCAGGACCATGGGGCACCCCCCAGCTACGTCGGCCGACCCCACCTCCAGGGGGGTAGGGCATTCCCCAGCTATGTCGGCCGACCCCACTTCCAGGACCATGGGGCACCCCCCAGCTACGTCGGCCGACCCCACCTCCAGGGGGGTAGGGCATTCCCCAGCTATGTCGGCCGACCCCACTTCCAGGACCATGGGGCACCCCCCAGCTACGTCGGCCGACCCCACCTCCAGGGGGGTAGGGCATTCCCCAGCTATGTCGGCCGACCCCACTTCCAGGACCATGGGGCACCCCCCAGCTACGTCGGCCGACCCCACTTCCAGCACCATAGGTCCCCCCCCAGCTACGTCGGCCGACCCCACTTCCAGGACCATGGGGCACCCCCCAGCTACGTCGGCCGACCCCACCTCCAGGGGGGTAGGGCATTCCCCAGCCACATCGGCCGACCCCACTTCCAGGACCATAGGTCCCCCCCCAGCTACATCGGCCGACCCCACTTCCAGGACCATAGGTCCCCCCCCAGCTAGGTCGGCCGACCCCACTTCCAGGACCATGGGGCACCCCCCAGCTACGTCGGCCAACCCCACTTCCAGGCCCATGGGCCCCCCCCCAGCTACGTTGGCCGACCCCACCTCCAGGGGGGTAGGGCATTCCCCAGCCACATCGGCCGACACCAGTTGGTCCAACCGGCCGACACCAACTCAGGGTCAGTCGGCCGACATCGGCTAGTCCCATGTTTAGGCCAAAATGTACATGTCGGGTGTCCCAGTTTCAGGACTAGTGGTGACTGAAGGGTCTGAATCACAGAGCTCACAGAGATGACAGCCAAGAACTATTGATGACACAAAACTCAAACAGGTACAAAAAGAGCACAACATCACGGCAATACATTTCGTGCAATGGGTAGTAGACTACACAGATAACATGATGGCTACAGGTTGAAAACACTCAAGAGGACGTGGTAGGTACCCCAACATCAGGGTTATAGCCGCAACGCCTCACAACCATGCACACCCGTCCAACATGTAGCTCTGCGGCGGCCAGCCTCGACCGTGCTTTCTCAACTTGCAAACGATTGTACTGTAGCTGTAGCATATCACGACGAACGAGTTGCTCTGCGAGAGATTGTTGGATGTGGTGTACGTTGCAATTGCTGATCGCCGTTTCTAAAAGTAGATGTGCCTCCACCAGATTGTCCGGGGAAGAGATCACCGAAGGTGCGAGAACCTCCGATGGCTAAGTCGTGGTCAGCTAGAATCCAGAATGCAGAGTCAGACTACTCACCACGTCGCATCCTCTACTGGATCGCGGGCCGGCAGCACATCCAGAAGACCGTTCCTCCTCCTCCAGCTTTTGGGAGACGCCCCTAGGAGTGGATACCGAGAAGTGTTGCTGGTTTGAAGGCGAAGAGGGATCGTCGGGCGACGCCGGCACTGTTAAAGGTGAATTGGAAGTGGAATAGAAGCCTATAGCCAGTGAATGCGTAGTCGACGACATGCGAAAAAGTGGATGTTACGAACAAAATAGGGAGGAATGGAACGGAGAACCTTCACAATCCACGGAGCTGTTAGGAATGTCGAGGCCGGTCATGAGCGTGATATATGTGACTAGTGTCTGCTAGGTGGCATGACAAGAAACACTGCTGATTACAAATCAACGAACGACGATCTACGCTAAGTGCTGAGGCTACTAGTGCGATATGACTTGAAACAATTTTGGGCTTTCCGGCGCTTTCCGAGAATTTCAATCTCAGTGTTATTCCCCTGTCGTGCCCTTTCTCCTAACTCCCACCCTTCCCACCTTCGATCGAGGCTCGATTCTGGTTGCGAAGATGAGATATACGTGTCTGGGTAAGTTTTCATGCGTGTATGCTCTTATTTCTAACATCCTGTGTCTAGATCACCACCGGCACGAGTTATCTGACCTCACCAGGAGGACGACAAAACTTCTACGTGCGAGACCACTTCCGGTGTAAAGTTGATAGATGGGAGACCTGGGGGATATACCTGAGTCTCCTACAGTGAAAGAGAGGGGTCAGTTCGACCCAAGGGGGCTTGAGGTGCTTGGTAGGGAGTCAAAAAGCAGGAAGAAGAGACCTGAAACGCGCCCTAAAAGTCCCAAGAGGGTCAAGATATCATCTGGAGAGTGTCTCAGAAGGGAAAATCAATAATCCGAGGCTCCGGCCTTCGAATTCCGTCTTACTTCGTCTCTGGTAAAGCGGCTGTTATTTTTCTAAGTATGTACAACAGACTCTAAGTGCGAGTTTAGCTTACATAAGCCAAACTCGTCCAAATACTAAGTAGCAAGAGGGTAGAGTAAAGAATAAAAGCAAAAACAAAAGTAAAAACAACAAAATAAAATAAATCCCCTAGTAGGGAGGACTCCCTCCCTACATCCGAGGGTGGCTTTAAATAGTGACTGTCCCCAGTCAACACATACCCTCGAAAATGCGAACTCAGAATGAAAGAGACCATGAAAAAGAAACAAAAAATCACTACTCAGCTGATGGGGGAGGCAGTTCGAAGGTAAATCGAAGGTCTTCGAGGGGAGGAGGTGGCTCGGGGGTGGCTCGAAGGGGCTTTCGAAGGGGGTGGACTCACCCTCGAGCTCGAAGGGTGCTCCAGGGTAGTCTCGTGGTCGACTCGAGGGGAGGAGAGAGGCTGGATCGACTTAGAACTCGAGAGGGGGGGTGGTACCTGGTCAACGAAGCTTCCTGGGCCTCGAGCGAGGACCCAGAAATCCAAACGACCCTGTAGAGTGCGTCCGAGAGCCTCTCGAGGGATCTCCTCACCTGTGGGCAGCACAACTCGACCTCGAACCAACCTACACCTGCCAGCTGCTAGATACGAAGCGCAGACCTTACACTGTGCTCGAATGTGCCCTTTGCGACCACAGAAGAAGCAAAAAGAAGTGCTTTGAGGGGGAACTTGGTGCCTCGAGAACTCTCGAATGGGAGGGGATGGCTTGCTCGAAGCCACAGGCTCTCGAAGAGGCGACAAACCTCTTGACGCTCTTGAACGCGACTCGAAACCAGTGAGGGCAGGCTTTGCTTTCGAAGTCGGAGCCTCTCGAAGGAGGAACGAGGAAGAGTGGGGTGGTTCGCAGCACGAGGGTGACTTCGAAGGAGTCCTCGGAGGGGACTCGAGATGAGGATAAGCCTTACCAGGGGATGTCGAAGATGCTTCGAAGCACGAGTACCACTTCGTGGGGGTACTCGAGGGCTCGTGAGGTCGAAGGGGGTGAGTCGAGGTCGAGCTGAGTTCACAAGGCTTGCTCGAAGCAGTTTCGAGGCGAGGAGGGCAAACCTTCGAGTGCTCTAAACCACCTACTGTGTGTGAGTGCGACTGTCGAACCTCTCTCGAGCTGCAAAGTAAGTTCGAAGGCGAGTCACTGGCCTGCTCACATGAGGCACTCCAACCTGGAGGAGCAGGGTGCCTCGAGCCTGCATTAGTGGCTCGAAGGAGAGATGAGCTGCTCGAAGCAAGCTCAGGAGGGTGAGGGGTGTTCTTCGAAGTCCGAGGGGCGACCTCGAAGGGGGGATGCGAGGGGAACTTCGAGCTCGAGCTTCCCTGGGAGCCTCTTCTAGAATGAGACCGAGAATGCTCCACAGGGGCGTCTGGCCTGCAACCAATCGAGGGCGAGTGCGGGTGTCGAGAGGGTCCATGGGGCGACTCGAGACTTGACGAGGGGTTCTTCGAAGCTAGATGAGGGGGTGAGCAGCCTACCCCATCCTCGATGACCTCCTTCATAACATGAACAATGATCCCGATAGGCCATAGCCGGCCTGAGTGGAGCAGGGGGTACCTGGATGTGAGCCGCCTCGAGACTTCAAGCTCGACCTGGGGTGGGAGGCCTCGAAGGAACAGCTGGGGCTGGTGGCTCATCTCGAGCATGTTTCCCCTTACCATGGCCAAGAAGAAGAGCTGGAATACACGAAGGTACTTCCCCAAGGCTTGAACCGAGCTCAGCTCCCTGCAACGAGCTCCCTCGAGGAGAGAGTAGAACTCCTCGAAGTACTTGAGGTAGTCCTCGACTGGTTCGATCTCAGGGTATTGGAGGGTTACGAGTGCCTTGAAATCATCCCATTGCCTACCAACTGGGACACTAGCAGCGAGGTGGCCCCAGAGAATTCTATCGAGGGATGGGGCTCCCTCGATCGCAACCATCATTAGGGACAAATCCCCAGACCTTCCCTGGGCCTTACCATACTCCTCCACTTCTTCGAAATAGGCTGGCAGGTCCTGTGCTTGCCCCGAGAACTTCGGGTGAGGCTCGAGTGGGGCTCGAGACTTTCGGTATCGACTTTCCATCACGAGCAGTATGTATGAGATTCAAATGAATATATTTCACGTCGTAGTTGGTTAATACGAGGGTAGTGCAAGCCTTCGAGGTCTGCGACTGGTCTTGAAGGGGTAACGAAGGGGCGGGGTCACCTCGATGCGACTTCGAACGTCTATGTGGGGTTCAGAGAGGGTGGATCCTATACACAGGGGAGTGAGAGGGTCTCGTATACTCGTCACGAAGTGGTTTCAACCACTAAAACTAGAATTAGTCGCCTCGAAACTTAATTTGCAGCCTCGCTCGACTGCAGAACGTGCAAGAAAAACGAACTATATTCGTCTCGATATGTCTAAGAATGACTGTGGGTGTGTCTAAAGGGAACGTCTATGTCTCGAAAAGCGTCTCGAAAAGGGCTCGGGGTTCGTCTGGGGATCTCGAAACGTCTGGGATCTCGAAGGGACTGGGGAGGTCTCGAAAGGGGCTTAAATCGACTGTAAGGGGTGGGAAGGGATTCCTACGGCTTGAAAACACGAGGGGTGGGGCCAGGGAGCTCAGCTGTGGCAAGGGGGGAGGACGGCAGTGCGTCAGAGGAGAACCGATGGGCGAAACGGTACGAGACTTCGGGGCCTGGTAGCAGGGACCTACAGGAAGTGGGAGAACAAGGAAATACGAGAAACCGATCACCCAATCCTGAGATATTTGCAAAATGGTCCAATACCACCTTTTAGCACGAAAATCGCGATATCTCCAGAAGTAGCGATGTGGACGCGACGGAAAATGCACCTTCCGGAAGCTCTCGACAGGCTCTACTATACCTGAAGTTTGCGAGAGGAGACGCGCGACGGTTCTCGAGAAAATGCGTGTGTAGATGGGAGGGTGGGGGAACAGTAGCGCGTTGCTGGACAATCGCTAGGCCGAGCACCACGAAACTCGGGGACGTCGTAGAGGGAGTCTGGGGGCGCTGGGAGATCGAAGAAATGAGAGGATTGGCGCACCCAATCCCGAGTTATGCCAAAATCTGTCCTACAGAGCCTTGCTCCACAAAATGCGTGATATCTCCGGAACCACTGAGGCTATAGGGACTCAAAATATACCTCCAGAGAGCCTGAGTCGAGTAGAAGCCGATTCCCGAAAAGCGAGAGGGTGGACGCGTCGGTTCTCGAGAAATCGCGTGTACGAGCTCGGAGGTAGGGGGGGAAGGGGGGATTACCAAGCAAACAGCCCCCTCGCGGTGGGCTCCAGATGTAAAGTTGATGGTAGATGAGGACCTGGGAGGGTTTACCTGAGGTCTCAAGAGTGGTCAGTTCGACCAGAGGGGGCTGAGAGCTTGGTGGGAGGGTCAAAGAATTCAGAAAAGACCAGGAAACGCGCCCTAAGACCCAAAGAAAGCTGAGATAACGTCTATAGAGAGAGCCAGATGAGGGAGAATGATAATCCGAGGCTTCCGGCCTTTGAATTCCGTCTTACTTCGTCTGTGGTAACTCGTCTTGTTATTGTTGCTAAGTATGTACAACACTCATCTAAGTGCGAGTCTGGCTTACATAAGCCAAACTCGTGCAAATACTAAGTAGCAGAAGAGGTAGAGTAAAGATAAAAAGAAAAACTAAAGTAGAAACAATGAAATAAGTGAAATCACCTACTAGGGAGGTTACTCTCCCTACACCGGTCCTCTGCCAGGGTCACACGAGTTGGTTTGCATCATCTTGGAGGCATGTAGTGATGGTAAGGCCGTTCCACGCTCTAGATAAGTCTCTTCCATGTCGGAGAGTGTCTGCATGTGACCTAACTTTGCTCTCACAGTCGTAGCATCCCAAATTTGAGCGGGTCGGTCATCAATGGGTTTTGCAGACTGGGAAATTCAGTATGAGGTCGAGGAGCATTGGGTATGTCGCGAGTTGATCTAATTTCATTTGCGATTCAAGTGGGTGTTCTCGGGGTTAATAGAACGAGTTCCGGGTATTGTCACTATGTGATCGTGTCCAGGTATGTCCAGTGCACTTCAGCCTGCATCAACAATAATGAAAAAATTGCGAATATCCATACAGTGCCAGGCTCATATGTGGAAAAATCCAATTTCTCCAGGTCTACACCCTCTGGCCTGACTCTTTGTATTATAACCTCATCATCTATATACTGACTCGTCTTGTCAGGGACTTCGAGTGCAGATGTGCATTCATCGGGCCACTCGGGATCGAGTTTTCGTTGTCTCGGTGGTTTCGAGGGCTGTCTGGGTGTCCCATGTCTGTGTTTCTTGCGCGGTGGTGGTGAATCGAACACTGCCATCGTGGTCGTCATCATGTGAGGTCTCCCCTATTTAGTTGGTATTTGACAAGTTGCAACTACTCGAACGACATGCTAGGTATCGAACAATACAGTGGCAACGTCGACAGCGACGACGACTCCCGACAAGTCTTCAATCAACCTCCACCCAAACCACCTCCACCCTAGCCAGTGTCTGCGAAGCCAAAGCGACGTAAGAGGATAGCCATAAACCTTCCCCCTCCACAAAATGATAACGACGAGCCCCCGACCAAGAAACCACGTATCACGTCCGGCAGCGGTCAAGGAGCAGGCAAGTCTTTACTGGGCATGCTTCCGGCACTGAAACAGGCTCGTAACTGCGACTGTTGTACAGTGACTCCAAAAACCCTTTCCATGTTTGACCTCACAGCAGTATTTGAAGTATACTGCCAGACACATGAAAAATTACACTAGGCTTTGGTGGAGTCATAAATAGTACATACTCTTGGCTACAAGATTGCCCTATAGGTCATGTGATTTCATTCACACAGTCCTGAGATATGACCATTTTAAAACAGCAAGTCCATGGAAAGGGTTTTTTCACTTTTGAATTGGTACCTAGGATCTCATGGAAAACATGCTATAATTGCTATTGTTTGTTGATACAAACAAAGGCACACACTTGAACAATATGTCTGAGTTTAAAAAAGTTCACATCCTTTGTTGCTTTCAACCACCATTATGGTCAGATCCCTTTCTCTTACCCAACAAAACACCATTCTCTCCTTGCTGGATTCTGGCCATTCTGGTGAAGCTATTGCCAAGCAAATTGGTGTTAGCCCCTCTGTTGTATCCAAACTTCATTCTAAGAGGCGTTCCACCCTTCCTAAGGCCATTGGAGGGTGTCCTTCCAAGCTTTCTCCTGCCAATCTTCGCCATGCTCAGCACCTTCTCACTTCTGGGAAAGCTGAAAATGCAGTTCAAGTCACCAAATCCCTTTCCAATATCATTAACCAGCCTCTCTCTGCCAATACTGTCCATCTTCACTTGAAGAAGTCTGGTATGAAGGCTGTAGTCAAGACCAAACACCCTATTCTTTCTGCTAAACATCACAAGGCCCGCTTGGATTTTGCCTATACCCACAAGGACTGGACTATAGAGGACTGGAAGAGGGTTGTATGGTCTGATGAGACCAAAATCAATCACCTAGGGTCAGATGGATGCAAGTGGGCTTGGAAAAAGGCAGGTGAGGGGCTCAGTGATAGGCTGGTACAGGGAACCCTCAAGTTTGGAGGGGGTTCCTTGATGATGTGGGGCTGTATGACTTGGCAGGGAGTTGGCTTTGCTACCAAGATTGATGGTAGGATGGATGGGGACCTTTACCTTCAAATTCTGAGGGATGAGCTCCAGCAAACCCTGGAGTATTATGGTCTCAATCCTCCTGACATCATCTTTCAGCAGGACAATGACCCCAAGCACACCTGCAGAATTGTCAAGAATTGGCTGGAAGAGCAAGAATTCCAGACCATGGTGTGGCCTGCACAATCTCCTGACCTTAACCCCATTGAACATCTCTGGGGTTGCCTGAAAAGGAGGCTTGCAAGCCATGAGAACCCCCCTAATGGGATTCATGAGCTGTGGGAGAGAGTTCAGGTGGAGTGGGAGGGGATACCAGTGGAGGAGTGTCAGAAACTGATTGAGAGTATGCCTAGAAGGGTTGAGGCAGTGATTAGAGCAAAAGGTGGCTATACCAAGTACTGATAATACCCTAATACCCTTGTAAATTCAAAAGTGAAAAAACCCTTTCCATGGACTTGCTGTTTTAAAATGGCCATATCTCAGGACTGTGTGACTGAAATCACATGATCTATAGGGCAATCTTGTAGCCAAGAGTATGTACTATTTATGACTCCACCAAAGCCTAGTGTGATTTTTCATGTGTCTGGTGGTATACTTCAAATACTGCTGTGAGGTCAAACATGGAAAGGGTTTTTGGAGTCACTGTATATTACAAGCATTTGTAATACAAGTTGTAATGTAACATGACTTTGGGGACGGGTGTGATCTAGCAAGGCCTTGCTGGACGAACGTACCTATTTAGACGTAGCAAGGACGGTGCATTGCTAGCAAGATATTGCAGCGCTTGCTAGAAAGTGTATTTCCGGGTGAGCGCTGCAATTTCTGGCGGTCCCTGTAGGTCTTGCTAGGCACAGCCACTTTGCTGATGAGTCGGGGTGGCGTTAATTTTATACATACATGAATACACTTGTAATCTAACTCTAATCCGTGTTCATCTCCCTGCGTCCTCACCACCATGCCTAAGGCCAAGTGGAAGCTTTGTCAATCGCAAAAGATATCGCACTGCCCTGACTGTGGGAAGAGGTTTGCAAGCGAAACACGAGTTCTTCAGCACATGAATCCCTTGAAATATAATCTGTAGGCTACCTCAGTAGGCTGTAAGCTACTGAGTGGGGTACTGTACCTGTAGGCTACTACAGGATGTCAGTAAGGAATATACTCTGAAATATATAGGTGCTTACCCTCAGTAGGCTGTAAGCTACTGAGGGAACTCTAGGAAAATGTACTGCTAAGTCCGCTCTAAGGTGATTATGTAAGCACCCAAACATCGCACCTAAGACCTGCAATACAGGGGAGATTTATCTGCTCCAACAGAATCAGCCCTCAAATGCGTGCGGTTCGTGGACGGACCACTTCTCATCATATCCGCGTCGCAACGCCTCCACCACCACTCGGAATGGCACAGAAACTCACCATCCAACCGAGCTTCAACATCAAGCTGGCGCAAATTGCAACGGAGATCTTGAAGAAGACGCTGCTGACTATGGACTAGCCTCGGATGGATTCGGACTCGGAGCAGTTGAAGATACCGCGAGCCATGCAGTCAGTGAGCACCAAGGTTGTACTCCCGTCCCCGTTATCGATAGTCACCCAAACATGCCTTCGATATATCCAGGGGGAACCACCTTCATGGACCGGTTCTTCGACGACCAATACGCGACACTTCGGCGGCAAAATTTATATTATCCCTTCGCATCGGCGGGAGATTGGCAGTTGGCATCGTGGCTTCTGCGTTCACGGCTAAGTATGGCCGCCATTGACGACTTTTTATCTCTGCAACTGGTGCGTCTAGCCATCCTTCTCTTTGGCTACTTTTTGTTGAATGCAACTCATCCCAGGTCAAGCAACTTCCCATCTCCTTTCGATCTGCAAAGGAGCTACGCCTTCGCGCAGAGATGTTACCATCCGGTCCCCGCTGGAAATCACACACACTCCTCCCTCAGGTTCCGACTAAGTGCAAACCCATCATTTACTATCGAGATCCGCTCGAGTGTCTTCAGTCCCTTCTCAGTCATCCCTTATTTACATCCCACATCTCCTTCATCCCACGGAGAGTTTGGTCGTCATCTGCACGGATAGTCCATATCTACGAGGAGTGGATGTCAGGCAATCATGCTTGGAGCCTACAGGTAAGCCGTTAGCCACTCAAAGCTCGACGCATTTTCGATTTGACAAAGGATCAGATACCAAACGGTGCAACGCTTCTTGGAGTTGTCTTGTCTTCTGACAAGACCAACATCTCGGTGATGACTGGGAATAGGATGGCACACCCACTACTCCTTAGCCTCGCCAACATCGACGCCAACATTCGGAGTAAGGGGTCACTACATGGCCATGTTCTCCTTGCACTCTTACCGGTCGTATCATTCATCCATGGGAAGACTCGCGTTCGCAGCCTGTTATCTGACCGGCTCGTCCACGAGAGTCTAGACTTTGTACTGAAGCCCCTCAAAGTTGCAGCGGCCGTTGGGGTTATGATGAGTGACCCTGTTGGCAACTTGCGTTACTGTTTCACCCCCCTTATCGCTTATATCGCTGATACACCAGAGCAGAGTCTACTTGTGTGCATTAGTCCCAAGGCCTCGCCAGTATCGACTGC
This sequence comes from Pisolithus albus, assembly GCA_024613165.1. Lineage (NCBI taxonomy): Eukaryota > Fungi > Basidiomycota > Agaricomycetes > Boletales > Pisolithaceae > Pisolithus > Pisolithus albus. The sequence continues at coordinate 41,813 of JANFAB010000064.1, forward strand.
GGTATACAAGGAATTTGGAGACCCTTTCCCCCATCCCCCACGCACAGCCGGGAGAACCCTTGACGACATCGAACGGGCATGCATTGAGGCTGACCCGAATGACTTCGAAGAATTTCTCAAGGCCGCTAAGCGCTACTCTCTTAGCGGTGTACACAAGCCATTTTGGCGAGACTGGCCGCTCTCCGACCCTTTGAAATTCCTCACGCCAGAGGTCCTACACCATTTCCACCGCTTATTCTGGGACCACGACTTGCAGTGGTGTAGTATCGTTCTTGGACCGGCCGAGATCGACTATCGTTTTTCTCTCATTCAAACACCAGTCGGGTACCGCTCATTCGGAGAAGGGGTATCGAAGCTTAAGCAGGTGACAGGTCGTGATCATCGTGCCGTGCAAAGGTACATCGTTGGAGTCATTGCGGGTGCTGTCCCTCCGAAGTTCCTCTTATCTATCAATGCCCTTCTCAGTTTTCGCTATCTCGCTCAGATGCCCCGTTTCGATCATGACGCCTTGGCTAGAGTCGAGACGGCGCTGAAAACATTTCACGATAACAAGGCAGCTATCATTTCTAGCGGCGGAAGGCAGGGTAGTAATGGACCTCTTCAGCACTGGGAGATCCCAAAGCTTGAGCTCCTGCAGCATGTCGTGTCGTCTATCCACAACTCTGGAGCTGTCATGCAGTGGACGGCCGATGTTACAGAGCATGCACATGTCACTGAGATCAAACAGCCTGCACGTGCTGGAAACAACCAGGATTATTATGCACAGATAGCCCGACACCTGGACCGCAGTGAAAAATGTTTCCAATTCGACCTTGCCACCCGTCTTGAATCCGCTGAACAAGGAGAATCGGGTGAAGACGACGAAGACCAAGAGGACGAACATGAGCCGGACTTTGAAGCACTTCATGTTACCCACTACTACACTCCGAGTCGCACATCCGTTAACTACTTTGAGTCTGCCGAAGCATTGGCTAGTGGTGCCGTTCCCAATGCCATACTCCCCCATAGAATCTTCGCGACTTCCACGACCACATTCCGTTTGGCTGTCAAACCATCACTGCGTGTCACGATTGATGAGGCTGCAGAGACATTCGGTTTGTCCGACCTATGACTGGCAATCACTGACTACGTTCACCACGATGATCGTTTAATGACTGAAGTACTCAATCCCTCTGCCGAGAAGGTACAGATCTGGTTCAAAGTTCGGGTTCAGCAGCCCAGCTATCATGACCGATCATCGCTCGAGTCACCACAAAGTCTTCTCGCCTCCCCTCCCTCAGCGTATCTTCCCGGCGGTCGATATGATTTTGCTGTCATTAGTCAAGCGGACGAAAGCGATTGGCCCTCGAACGGTCTCAGAGGTGCGTTCTCCATAAAAATATCTTACCATATGCACACCATTACACAGGACATGCCGTTGCACAACTTCGCCTTATTTTCCGTCTCTATCGCAGCGATACTTTCCTCACTTACGTTCAATGCTTTAATGCCACCTTCCCTTCTTCATCGTCCTATACCACTGACGCTGCTGCTGGCATGCACATACTAAAACGTACAATCCGGAGTGACGGTGCCCGAGTGGGAAAGGTCATTCCATTGCATCATATTCGCTCGCCAGCTCATGTTATTCCACGCTTTGGGAAAGAGGCGAATCCGCGTCTAACACGTCACAATTGCTACGAGTTGTTGAACGATTTCTGGCTTAACAAGTATTGGAACAAGGAATTCTTTTATGCATTGTCACTTAGTCAATCGGTTTTTGCATAGTCCTTGTCCCTTTTGTTGCTTGCATAGTCCTTGTCCCTTTTGTTGCTTGTATTAGACAGCTATTTCCAGAAATGCATCTGTGATAGTATTACCGGCCTGACTTCCACCATGGACATTTCCCGCCCTCCAATTCGTGTGCGGTATGCAGTAACGCAGAACTCCCCTTTAAAACTGAAAACTACATCTGTTCCTACGACAGGCAAATTCTTCAGGGCGCAGGACATCAACCAGGACCTTCTGGTTGAGCTGCAGGGCGCCACCATCGATGAACAACTGCTCAAAACTCGGTCTCACTATATCCTGGATCGTTGCGAGAAGATGCTACCTGCGATAACGAAACATATACCCCAAGCAGATGCGAACTTGCCACTGTCAATCTCGTCGCTCCAGAACGGAGATGAATTCCTCTATCGCAATGGATGCTGGGAGCCGACGGACCTTCCCCAAATCCTGAGACTTTCAGAGTCACCATCTACTACTTCGTCCCAGCCTCGACGGAACCGCCCCAGACGTGAAGCTGTTCAAAGGCATATCCCTGGGACTTCGCAGGAAGAAGCTGTTGAGGGAACTTTCTTACCTACTGCCGGTTCAGAGGAGTGGCAGGTCGCGAAGTGGTTGAACAAGCTTGCACTTGCCGTGCGGGCCTTTATCCCTGGTAGTCCCAGCACTGCGGTCTTGGGGTCTACGGTCACGCACAGAAGAATTACGCGCTCCACTGCTGCCTTGCATGGAGTGAACCGTCATCTGTGGTTCGCAGAATCGTCCTGTAAACCAATCAAGGACAATTTAATGTCATGGAAGCCTGACGTGGTTCTGCGGGAGGACTCCCTTGGGCGCGCTTTCAGACCTCAACCAGAATTGTCGTGGAAGGATGTCATATCGTTCATGGAACTAACGTCTGGGACGTACTCGCTCTCCGATGATATCGGGACTGTTCGCAATGCTGTTATGCGCAAAGCTTACGCAGTCTTCGCATCCCAACCAGGTCGATGGTTCTTGTTTGCGTTGTCTATCGCTGGTCAGAAGTTTTGCGCCCACATGTTCGATCGCTCTGGAGTTATCCATTCCCGTCCCTATGACATACATCGATGCCCCCGTGTGTTGCTATGCATGCTAGCGATGCTCACGCTCGGTGATCCCGAACACATTGGATACGATCCGACATTGATTTATTTCCCGTCTATTCCCTGACAGATTTCATCACGGAACACTAGCCCCGGCACTATCCAGGTTGCGTCCACAATGTACAACATTGTAGACCGGATCTTCTTCAGCTTCCTGATCTGTGGTTGGGCTACATCGTGCTGGCACGTCCGCCTCAATAACGAACACTACATGGTGAAGGATTCTTGGACATGTGTAAACCGGGTGAGCCGTGAGGCAGATATACTTCGCAAGATCCAGGACTTGAAGGGGGTTCCGCAGCTCGTCGCTGCTTGGACTGTTGAAATTGGCGGCTCGGATGACGGAACGCATCTATGCCGCGAGTCAATTTTCCCCTCGGATGATGTTCAAATCCACCGTAGACTTGTTATGCGGCCGGTTGCTACTCCCCTATCCAATTTTAACTCTATCCGCGAACTTCTCAGTGTTTGCATCGACGTCCTTGACAGTACGTCAGAGCAGAGATTTACTGTACAAATTCTGACAACGCCCGTAGTGCATATGACTCTCGTCATGCAATACTTCATTCTGCACCGCGATATCAGCGACAACAACTTATGATCTATCCTTGTGATATTCCCAAGGGCAAAACTAAGCAACGTCACAAGGTTGAAGCCTCGAGTAGTGAAAGATGCCTTCATGATGATAAAGGCTCCCAAGACGACGATAGAGATTCTCATGCAGAATCTCGTCGTAGTGATGCAGTGGACATTGGAAAGGAGGAAACACACGAACAAAAGCTCCGTCGGTGGGATCAAGAAAGGCGCCAACAGATCCAGGCCGGTATCTTGCGTAATGGCCTGCTCATCGATTTTGATTATGCGACCAAACTTGATCAATCTCAACCCCGAGTCTTGACTGCTGGTGACCGCACCGTAAGTAATCCCCCTTGTCAGATAGTTAATCCCCAGTAACCACTCAGCTACTATATTAGTATCTACCTGTCAGATAGTTAACTACAAGTAGTCAGTAAATGAAAAGGCTAAATAGAAATGATGACTTACTCCCCAGTAACCACTCAGCTACTGAGGAGGGAGGGAGAAATTTTATCCTACTGTATGTACGCATTTTTCGCTTATGTAAGCGACAAACCTTCGCACCTAAGTGTAACATTAACAGGGGGGGCAGTTTATACTCAATACTCCCCCATAAACTGCAAGAATTAAATGATAAAAATGCGAAAAATAAACTGTACCCATGTCTATAGTTCAGCAGATGTTGTGTGAACTCGGATTCTCGATTCTCGAAGCATTGATGTTGTGGTGTGATGCGTGATTACCGGATTTGGTCATACGTGACTCTGTGGCTGTTTCGTCGTCTCGCGACTAGTGTGCCGTGAAATTGATCTTGCTAATTTACACTTGCTAATTAACCTTGCTAATTAACGCTAATTAACTGTGTAAAATTGAGTTGCTCAAACATCGCTGTAAATTCGGGTTAATTAGGGTGGCTCTCAGTGACAGCCTGACAGGTGGATGAGTCGGGCTCAATGTGTCACAAGGTATCATACAGCGAAAAAAAGACCCAACTACTCCGAGTCTGATGGACAGTCCAACAAAAGCAAAACTTGATCTTCTCCATCTCTACCTGAAAAACCTTCCAAATTCCATACCTTTTGTGGACTCTGGCAGCCCGAGTCAATATGGCTTCGACTTCTTCATTGTGGATGATGAGGACATGGAGGATAAGGGTCCTGTTGGTGCAATCAACCGTCAGCTGGAGATATGGCTTGGCCACCGGAACAATGGGCCAATCCTGTTCACGGAGCAAGGCCCTAGCCTCTGCAAACTTACTGACCTCTTCGAAGAGTGGTTCAGGCACCTCTCATCTGACCCCGAGATCCCCATTCTCCACAAATGGCTTGATGACCTTATCATGGCAGCAGAAAATGCTTATAGCTCTACCAACACAAAGGTAAGTATCACGTACTTGGTGCAGGGGCATAATTACATAGATATACAGCTTCCAGAGGTCATGCTGGATCGAGCCGTCAATGCCCCACCAGCAGATATACCTGTCATATGCAGTACCAAACGACCACGGCTGGGGAAATCTGATACGAAAATACTGAGTAACGAAATTGACCCAGCTTATACAGACCTACCGGAGGTTGAACACACTCGGAATGGGGGTGTGCGAACCCATCCCCTGCTTCTCCAAGGGTCCAGACGCTGTTGCTTGAAAGGAAATGAAGCAATGTTAGAGAAAACTCCCATAAACGAGCAGGATGGAACTGGCCTTGTCCTCATCAGATGCATTGGGAGCCAGGGCTGCCACCAGACATGGGCTACACCCCGAAACCGGCAACGGATCCTTGGCCACTTGGCAAAGTGTACCTACATTGATGCCCAACTTCGACAGCAGTCAAACGAAGTACTAAGTACTAAAGCAGTTGGCCCAGCCATTGACTCGACCATACAGATGAAGGTCTAGGGCCACACCAGGTCGAAGTCAAGCCATCAGTGGGGACGAAGAAACAAGATGGGAATGGGACATTGGCAGCAATTGCGGTCAAGGAAGGGAGGAAGAAACAAAAGGAAACCGGTGATTACCACATCATGAAGTTTATTGTTTGCTGCGGAATTCCACCAACAGTTGTGGATTCTGCCGAATGGAAGGACATGGTGGCCGCACTGAACCCCCACTATCAGCCCCCATCGTCAACGACACTCACCGAGAAGTTAATTGTCAACGAGGCCGCCAAGATCACTGCCACTGTTAACAAAATCTTGTTAGGGTGTCGCAACTTGACTATTACCTTTGACGGAGGTAAAATACGAAGGCCTAAATCAACTTACAGTGTTCACGTAACAACTGCTACACGCCGCACATTCTGCATGGAGCTGGATGATGCCTCACAGCTGAGTCACACAGCCAAGTATATTCTCGAAGTATTAGAACGTGTACGTGCCTATCCGTGTTCTCAGACATCTAATAACTTTGATTACAGACAGTTACCAACATCGGGCCATGGAATTTTTGTGCAGTAACATCTGACAATACTGGAAATACTCGGAAAGCACGAAGGCTCCTCTGTGAAAAATATCCTCACATCCTTAACATACAAGATGGATGCCACCTGCTGAATCTTGCCATTAAGGACATATGTTTACTTCCGGAATTTGGAGAGGTGAGTCGTCACTACACTATCATTGAATCGAGTTTTCTGAGGTTGCTTGTGGCATGCAGATTATTAGTCAGATTCGGTCGATACTCGCATTCATGAGCCGCTCAACGTACTCTATGGAACACTTTAATCACCAGCGTTCACGCCTTGGTATACATCGAGGTTTAGAGTACATTGGAGAAACACGCTTCGGGACTATTTACTGGTCAGCATTGTCAGTGCAACGTGGACTTCCTGCTTTTGCAGCCCTTGCAGAAAGCAATATAGACATCATGGTTAGTTCGAAAAAAACCATTCTCCGCCCCACTGACATGATTATCTGCCAGGGCCACAATTCATTGTTCCTTCCTGGTGGCCGGAAAATCTTATTTGAACTCGCTTTGTCAAAGCTACTCCAAGTGACTGGACCATGGGCAAAAGGACTATGAGTTCTCGAAGCTGCTGATGTTACTGCTGACCATATCTACTATGTATTCTTAGGGATAATGTCGCAGCTCGAAGAAGATTTTCGTAAAAATGAGTTCAGCTTGGGCCGGAACACGATCGAAGATATTCGTCGCATTGCAAACAGCCGGTTCAATGAGCTGGTCAATGAAACACCCCAATCACACGACCTTTACATTACTGCGTTTGTCTGTAATCCAGGTGTGTCCACTCATGGACTCGCCAACCACCCCACTGCTGATACCACTACTACGAAGCTTATCGGCATGCACCTGTGTACAAGGATATCAACCCGTTAACTGTGCCAACAATTATCATCAGCTGGGCTACGGATACTAGCATCTCTTGCTCCAAGAAGCCACCTCAGGATATGGTTGAACGTGCTGGACTGGCATTACAACGTATCTTGAGGCACGAGTATGGTGATATCTATGAGGCGGGGAGTGGCGTGACAAATCCAGTGGCTGCGATGAAGGCACACAACCCAGCACTTTCAAAGTACACACCATACGACGCACTTCAACGGCTCCGCCAGCAATTCAAATCCTATCTCAATGGGGAGGATCCTTTTAACCGCAAGCCACGACTGAAGCAAAGCACCCTAGAGTGGTGGGCAGCACTTGAAAGTGACGAGTTTGCTGATGTGCTTGTGGTAAGCTCACGATCAGACAGTCTCGTGCCATGTGGCCGTACTTGCCACAATTATAGCAATCTCCATTTATCCTTCGTTGCTTCAAATCTCCGGATGCAGTATATGCGGCATCCTCGCCACTTTCATTCGAGGGCTTTCGAGCTCCCAAGTTTCGGCTGTCATATGCATCGAGGACATTTCGGCTGTCATATGCATCGAGGACAGTCTCCATGAGTACATCTGAGGTAATGACTGTGCCAGTAACCTTCGAGAGGGCCATCACCGCTCCAATCTGGGCCTGGTACGAGTTCGGAAGAGAACTTATGATAATGGCGGTAAAACTCTCGTCCGTTGGCGCCTGATCCATCGAAGCTAACTGTTCGCGCAGTTCTCGTAGAGTATCGAAGTGCTTGTGCACGTCTTCGCGCTCTCGACAGCGCAAGTTTTGCATCTTTCGAAGGATCTCGACAGCTACGACTCGAGACCTTTGCTCAAAGAGCTTAGCAAGATGTCAGAAGATTTCGTATGCTGTTTTAAGTCGTTTTATCTGGGTGAATAGAGTGTCGGGTAGGGTACTGGCGATCTGCTGCTTGACGACGGCCTCGCCCATTCGCCATGTCTTCATTTCGGCTTTCCAAGCCTCGACCTCTTTCTTTTCAGCTGACGTTGTGGGGGTCCAACTCTCCCCTCGCCCATCGAGTGACTTTGGATCCTTGGGCTCTGTCTCCGAGCCATCCAAATGGCCTCCGAGGCCTCGTGCTTCGACTGACCATAGAAGTCGGTCCTTGTAGGTAACCCAGTTCATGCCATCAGCTGCGAGCTTCGGCACCTTTAAGAATTCATCTCCGAGTTTCGTTTCGAAGGACATCTCGTAGTTCTGCTTCTGGTATCTCTGTAGTTCTTCTCTCGGGCGCAGTTAGAGCTCGGGGCTCATAACCTGTCAGATAGTTAATCCCCAATAACCACTCAGCTACTATATTAGTATCTACCTGTCAGATAGTTAACTACAAGTAGTCAGTAAATGAAAAGGCTAAATAGAAATGATGACTTACTCCCCAGTAACCACTCAGCTACTGAGGAGGGAGGGAGAAATTTTATCCTACTGTATGTACGCATTTTTCGCTTATGTAAGCGACAAACCTTCGCACCTAAGTGTAACATTAACAGGGGGGGCAGTTTATACTCAATACCCCTCCCCCCCTCTCAATCATCGTTGCTTATTGTTTTTGGACAGGGGACGATACCGTTCATGTCGGCCAGCATACTCATCGGCTATAAGAAAGACGAGACGACGCACACTGCCAGCGATGACTTAGAATCGATCATTTATGTTCTTGTTTGGATGTGTGTCCTTTACGCTGGCCCCGGGACCGTTCGTCAGGACAAGCACGTTACTCAAACAGTTTTGAAGCCCTGGGTTTCCGTGACCAACCCCACCGATGCGGTGAACCTTGGGTTGCACAAAAGAGGTTTGACAACAGAGCCGAGTATGGTGACCGACGAGTTTACCACCTTCTTCAAGCCTCTTTGTTCAACAGTCGACAAACTGCTCAGAGCTCTTGGGTCCAACTGGTCTACAACTGACGATGCACTTAACTACAAGACTATCAGGGATATATTGCTGGAGGGTTTTGGAACGGTTGAAGAGGTACCACATTGGAGTGGCCACAAGGACGTGTACGGATACGGCCTACTGAGGGAGAATGCGAAGCGCAAGTACCCCTCTTACGCAACAACCCGGGTTGTTCGTCGGCGCCGTCATTGAACTACAATACCACTGCATTCATACATGTCGTACTATGCGAAGCCTATGAAATACGCCTAGTTTTTGCCCTGCCTCGTGCTGATTGATGCGGCCAGTCACTGTTGAAACTACATAAGTAACCTGACCAGCGGTGTCTGTTGGGCGGTAATTGACTTGTAGGTTACATAACACGCACACTTTCTCCACCTCAGTGATTCACTTACCCGTCGACTCAACGATATCCGCAAATGTTTCAAGAGTACGTGTCGTTTGCCTATCAATTTATATAATTGTGCACTACAACGTTTTTCAAACAGTTTGTGCGCCCCTGGCATGGTCTCTCCAAGTTTTTCCGAATGGGCATTCGTGACAAACTCACATCTGTAATAGGACACGCGGCCTTAGCAGTGTGCAGTATTAAAGCGAGCGGTTGACGAGGTGAGCCCTCAAGCCGTCTTTCTTCGCTTTTGCGGTTCATCCCCGCCGATGGCTGCATCTGATCCAAGAAAGCGGTCGACTCAGTCTGACCACACCTTCCCACAAGAGACTGGTCCTGACACTTGCAAAAAGCCACGAAAGGTTAACCCAGCTGATACGAGTACTCGTAAGGCCTTATTCCACAGTGTTAAAAGACGACTCGCTTCTCAGTTGTTTTACAGATGTCGCTGGTACCGAGTCTATGCGTCGCTCCTCCAGGACGACCAAAGGGAGCGGCAGTCAAATTGCTCAGCTTCGAAATATTGAACGTATCCAGACTGAACAGACTGCCACATCCAAAGTTTCTCATGCGTCCTACCTCGAGATGGCTACTGCTAATGAACCATTGAATCCCTTGGCCCCAGCGAAGTCGAAGCCAAAGCCAAAGCCACGCGTGAAGACGTCTTCTGCTTGTGCATCGAATGATGGTCAACTGGTATGCATCTGTAACCTTGCAGGCCCATTACTGACAACGAAGCTAGCCCAAGAGTTTACAGGAGCCCACTAGCCTCGACGGAGCGTCTCCACCCACATATCAGGTAGCTGTCGAAGGCTCTCGATATGGCTTTCGTCTCGCAGGGTTGGACAAGCAACATGAACAAGATAATATCACCACGGCTCCTACGTCTCGTTGTAAAGTTGATAGATGGGAGGCCTAGGGGTTCACCTGAGGTCTCCTGGGGTGACGAGAGAGGTCAGTTCGACCTGAGGGGGCTAGGAGTTGCCTGGTACAGAGTCAGGGAGGGGAGAGAAAGAGAGAAAATGCGCCCTAGAGGTTCCAATAGGTCGAGATAACGTCTAATGAGAGTCTGATAGAGGAGAAATGAAAATCTGAGGCTTCCGGCCTTTGAATTCCGTCCTATTTCGTCTGTGGTAACTCGTCTTGTTATTCTCTGAGTAAGTACAAGCTACTTGAAGTCGTGAGTGGCTTACATAAGCCACAACACGACCACACATTACTTGAAAATACTAAATAAAAAGTAGAAGAAAAATATAGTAACAAAAGTAAGGTAGAAACAATGAAATAAAGAAAATCACCTAGTAGGGAGATTGCTCTCCCTACATCGTGCAGGGTCTGTCGCGCCTATGTCTCGTGGAGGTTCCATTGCAGCCACGTCTCGTCGAGGGTCCGTTGTCCCTACATCTCGGAGGGGTTCTGTTCTTCCAGTGTCTCGCGGAGGTTCTGTTGTCCCGGCGTCTCACGGAGGTTCTATCGCCCCAAGTTCTCGTGGGGGATCCATTCCTCCGAGTTCTCATAGTAGGTCTGTTCCAACGTCTTAGCGCGTCCACTGATGTAGCCTTTGGTTTGTGGCATGGGTCATTATCAGCTACTGGTGCACTCCCTAGGTCACAAGGCCATTCAGCAGATCTACCCTCAACGGTGGTACATGCTTGTCATCCCTACTGCGGCTATAGATCTGAGGAGGAGGACAGCCAGCTACCGGATCACCACTACTCCTTTCCCAATGTCCCAGTCAACGATGATGGTTTTTGTCATCAAGGTACCCAGCGTTCGCAGACTAGTGGTGGTATTGTAAGCTTTCACCACACTTCTCTCCGTTTTTCACATCACTGTATATTCGGTTGTGCAGGATCTTGATATTGACGAGGCATCTTCTGGTGAGGATGATAGGGCGGCAGAGAGCTTGATTCGAAACAGTTGGCAACAAGGTGAGTATTTTGTCGCTGACCAACTGTTACCCACTCCGTGTCGTCCTACAGAGCGCCAGTCAGTAAAGCCACAGACCTCCTATAAGCATGGTGCTCCTTCTTCGATTGGTAAGTGACGTTCAAGTATAAAGCAGTCAATTTTATCAGTTCAGACCCAGAGCTACTTGCTGAGGATGCACACTTTGAAATTGACGTAGTCAAAGAACATCACCGTCGAAACCGTTTCCCTCGTGCTCCGGATCCTCAACACCTACGTGATGTCCATCAACCGCTTCCTGGTTCAGCTCTGCTCCAACAAGATCTGCCACTGCGTGAATGTTCACCTGCCGCAGCTGACATAAAGCACCCCATGCCAGTAGTCTCCTCTGGTGAACTAGGTGGACCTGCAACAAAGCTTCATTCTTACCCATACAAATTCCGCGAAATTATTGAACAAGCTAAACAGCTTGCCCAGTGTGGTGCCACCTCAGACCCCTTCCCCAGCAGAGCGTGGTTTGTTGATGAGAAGAGCGCCATGTACATTACCGAAGCAATGGCTGAACGTGAGCAAATGGGCGTGCTTATTCCCCCTGGTGAGTGCAATGTTATTTTTTGAGCTAGTTATTCATTGCCGATGAACAGGTTACTGGCCCGATTACCGCAAAGATCTTGGCGTCCTGGTAATGTTTCTCAAAGTTTCATAGCATGCCTTAATGCCGTCTGCAGCTTTGGGAGGCACTCATGACATGGCGATCGACCCTCAAAGCCAAGGCTCGCAAATATGTCGTGTGGCACTATCCACTGGGCGGCAATCGACCGGCTGAGGAGAACCTGGCAAATGCACAAGAGTTGATTCGGGGAGCGAAGTTCGTGAGGGATGGCGTTGAAGATGTCTGTTTCTACGTCTTGGACGATATCCGGCTGACTTCTTTTTTTTTGTAGGGTACAACAAGGAACATGGCATCACCTGCTCTGGCTGGCCTCGTCGTTGATTTTTTTTACGCTACACCATCTGCTCTTGGCAATCTTTTCCCAGAAGTATTTGCATGGGAGGTTCCCAAGTCTGTTGTCTGCCTTGCGGCAATGGCGGTAAGTTGTGTTTATTGTTTCGTAAACCTTTCTTCATTCTTTACAGTTACGAGCTGCTATAGACGAGTACGCCATCACGGGAATTCGACAGGATCGTCAATTTGAATCTAGTACATACTCCAAGGTTTTCGTGCAACTTATGGCTATGCAGACCAAGATAGATGGTAATCGTAAACACGCTGCAATGACTCGTGTGCTCAGAGTGAGTTGGGCAACAACTGGGAGGTAAGGTTACATTTTACTGTCGTGTCAGCTCTAATCGAGGACTGGTGCAGTGCGTTGTTAAGTGGAAAGAAAGCCATTACATCCGAGGACGATTTTGAGGTGGTGCTGGATTAGCTGTCATATCTTTTATCACATTCGATACCATTGGTCATATGTCGTTATGTTACCATGTGCAATGTGATGTCTTCTGTGCAGTTTTTCTGTTGCCTCTGTCAATGCTGTACAGCCATAAGTGTGCATACATTTGGATGACTGTCAAGCAACTACAATATACTAGTAGAATGACTTGAACTATACAGCATTGTCAAGCTCTGTAATAGTAGGTACCTTTCTGTTAGGTCTGTAACCATATACAGATCTGTGTGGCTCTGTACAGGGTAGGGCTGGTTTGCTGATGCACATGTCCTGAATGTGACACTGACACATGATGGCCATCACTTTTTGTGCTGTGCTGGTCTTGATAAATTTAACAATCAGATGCCAGTGGCATCACCAACTACATACTGGATCCTCAGTGACAGCCAAAGGTAAGATGCTCTCTATAGTAAGTAACACAGTTAAAAACAAAGTTGATAAGCATGATAGTCAGAAAATTTGTTGACATAGAAAGCAGAAAAAGCAGTAAGTGAATCAGTATGTGTAAAGTCCCTTGGAAGAGGCTCAGGTCCATAAATTCCAATGAGGTGAGCTGGTCTCAGAATGTTATCTAAGGTGATGACACTGACCATACGGTCTCCATTGTCATCAAATGATGGTTTGACCATCCACATTCCTGTTTTGGGGCATGGGTTATCCCCAACAGTCTGAAACCATCTGACCACTGCACAGGAATATGTCATGTTTCTGTATGAAAATGAAAATATAAGAATAACTTGAGCCACAAGCAATCCTTGAAAACCTGGTAAAGAGGGATCTTTTTCAATGAAAACACAATCATATCTTGGGGGTCCACCTCTCCAAGATGGAGTTGCATGGATTCTTTGAGATTGCATTCCCCCAATTCCAGAAAGATCACTAGGAGCATGAAAGGTGGCAATTGCAGAATCAAAAGTATATCCTCTCTCCAATATCAAAGGATATGAGATGGAAGTACCCAATGTTGCGCCAGGATGTTGTTGTTGATAAACAAATGCTGCCACCAAGTTGGGAAATTCATCATGATTAATATCTTGACCCATGTCAGAAAATTCCCTGAGATGTCGAGGAGCTAAGAAAGGTATTTATAGCATAAATTGTATCTATATTGTATAAATGTATAAATAACTTACATGGAACCCCTGCCAAATGCACAGTTGCCTCAACTCTAGCACCTTGCATATCCCTTACTTCTTCTATGTTTTCATCATTATGTGCATTTGGCTCATTCCATTCAATAGGATGCATTTGCATTTGTGGGACAATGCCTTGAGGAACTAATGGCTTAGACAAATGACCTATTGAATCAGGGGATTAGAAAATGCCAGGGTACACATGTTAAAAATCCACTTTCCTTTTGCAACCATATGTGCCCTAAAGTTTCCTAAATTATCCAAACGCTGATTTATCACCAACATTTGATATAATGCCTCATATTGATTGGTTCTTCTCCATGGATTCTTGACTGCTTGGATATGCTTGGACTCTGTGATAGATGAACAGAGCCCATTTGGAGCACCAAAAGATTGGACCATATCATGGTAATGTTGCAAAGCATGAATGTGAGGCATGGATATTCTTTTTGCATGAACTCCACTTTCTTCAAAAATTGTTCTGTGAGCTTGAAAGCATGAGAGAGCAGTTTTCATGGCAGCCAAATTTCCCTCATCCAAACTTGATTGACGAACAATATAGCAAAAGTCCATGAATGCTGAGATTGCCTGAACCATTTTGTCAGGCAAGTAGTCAGCAACTGCTGGAAGATAGACCTTTATGCAATTGTACAGTAAACATGTAAACCTGTAGAATAATACTCACTTTCATCAAAGCCTTGGAATCATCTCCAGTCCATTGTTTAAATCCACGTCCTTGGGGAAATCTTCTTAAACCAGGAAAGGATGGAACTGCAGCAATACTGATAGAGAATGAATAGGGTGATTGATAATGATAGGAAATCCAAAGCTCATACCAGTGATCAATGTCTGCTAATATAGCATCTGGATCAGGAAAGTGTCCTCTAATATAAGCCTCTACCCAAGCCACAAGATGATCTTTGAAAGTTCCTTTGATAACTTGATGAAGAATATCAGGAGAAAGCAATTCATGGATGTTTGCCCTAGAGAAGTAGGCTGTAAAAGGCTAAAACAATACATCAGATATTAGATGAAAATCCATAGTATTTTGGACTCACCAAAATGTCATCCACAACTCCATACTCTTTCCAAAGTACTTGATGTGTGAATTTGCTCATTAGCAATTTGGTGTAGTCATGATTATGCAATATAGCATTATCATCACCATCTAAGTTTGAGCGATGAGCCGTACATCTGAAAATTAATAGAAATTACATGCAAGATTTTGAATATGCATCTTAAAGAACATACTTAGGACACCATCCTTGCACAATGCAAGCAAGAAGAGCTTGTTCTGGATAGTCAGCAATGTATGGACCAATGCCATAGATTGCACGTCGGTAGTGACCATCAGCACATAGGATCACTTTGGGTGTTGAGATAGTAGGCTTTATTGTCTCAAGTGCAGCAGCAAGTGATGTATGGAATAGATGCTGACGAAAGTTGCGAAAATCTGGATCTGCCTCGAATTCCCTATCAGCTGATATCAACATGCCCATCAATCAATGACTACCATGAGTGTAAGATCTGCTGCCTACTTTTGGGAACTGATAAAAATCCCAACAAGCTCACAGCCTGTCCATGTCCACGTTGAGCTGAATTATGAACATTGCCAGTAGTTATGTAGAGTGGCCAATATTCATTGTTTCCAGTGGCAACAGATACAACTGTCTTGTCACTTCCAAGGATAATTGGAACAAACATTGCTCCATGATTTTCCTCCTTTTTAGCAAGTTCATTCTTGAATATTGAAATATAATCTCATCATCAATGATACATTGAGATAAGGAGCTTACACATTGATTCCAAGCCCAGTTTCCAGTCATAAAGTTAGACCATACTCTTTGGTGATTTTCCCCAAAAAGCAAATGAGGAGAGTAGTCAATAAACTCCTTGAGATCAGGATTGGACAGCTGTTTCTCCACTAGCTTCCCAGCATCACGAAGGCATATTTGATATGTGGTTTGTTTCCATGGAGCTGCATTGGGATTTTTAGCCTCTACATGATGCATCTCCAAGCAATCCCAGGTATTTTCCTGATTGATATCATCAATTGTTTGATAGAGGTGGCTATGACTGTTGAATGGTGGTTTTCCTTTCCCATCCAGTGCAGCCCATATATGCATTAAGTCATCAATATTGCCTCCTGACATCTGCTCCCTGCTAAAGAGGAAGTCAGCCAGCTCAAAGTGCCCCTGGCTAGTAAATGGGTGCCAAGCATCTTGTGGATTAACTGGTTGTGGCAGCAGTGGAGTTTTGGGAGGGAGGTAATTACCATCCACATCACATGGAGTTCCTAGTTATACAATAGTTGCAATTAGTACTACTCAGTCACAAGTTAACCTTGCCAAGGGATTTTCTCCTACCATCCAAAACAGGATGTGGCTCATAATAAGCACCTATGGGAGGCTGGAGTTCTTCATCCCCATGATATGATGGGAGCTGTTGGTGAGGTCTATGCCTGGATCTACCATGGACAGACTTGTTAAAATATTGAGTGCACTCAGTTTAAAGTTTAAAGTCTATCAAGTATCACCTTGTAATGTTGTGTATATCCAGCTTGGGATTGAAAGCCTTTTTGACATGAAGGGGAAATTGCATTTGCACAATAGAATATTCTGGGCTTGAAGGTTGAAGTCATCTGATACTTTAGGCTATATACTATGATGATCATTCAGGCTGTCAGTTCGAAGTCAAAGCATTTCGTGGTATTTGAATACTGAATTACATGTCAAAAGGGAGCTGCATAGACAGAGAGGGTGATGAAGAAGTCAAAGTGACTTCGAGTTGCACAAACGACGATGATGTAACTTAATGTTGTACATACATTGGACTTTGTTTGTCTTGTTAAGTTCCGGCAGCTGCCAGCCACTTCAGTCGCCATCACTCACTTCCGTTGTGACTGGTCACTCGGGTCTGAGCCATGGTTGTAACTCGTGCAACCAATAAAACCGCTCACCCGGGCCTCCTCGACTTAAGCCCAGCACAAGAACGAAGCCAATGTAATGGGACAAAGAAGAAGCTAACACAGATGGAACAAGACGCCGCTATTAACGAAGTCGTGGAATTTGAACAAAGGATGCGCACTCAAGAACAAGTCAATCGTGCCAACGCACAGAGGCCGCCCAGTACCGACGTTCAAAAGCTTGCAACCCCCACAGAGACATCAGTCACAAAGCAAGATGGAACGATGGATGGTGCATACCTTGTTCGTGATGAAACGGAACTGATAGAAGTACTTTGTCACAGCGGAACCCCAGGGTGACAACACTTTGAACTCGTCTGACCACAAGGACGAGATGGTCGTTGATGGGGACAGGCAGAATACTAGATCGTGAGCAGGGGCTGCGAAGGGAACCAGAAATGATGCTGATAGTCGATGCAGGGAGACGCAAGAGCCCAGAATCATGAAGCGTAATGAGACGACACTCAGTGTCACCAGGATGACGAGAGCTAAGGGATGTGGTAAGAATGAAATCAGTCAGTGTTCACGTTCCGTCTCGAGACTTGAAGTGTTCACTCACCTTCTGATCGCAAAGATCGTTCGATTGAAAGGGAGAATACGAGTCAAGGTGAGGACGATGCAGAAGAAAAGAGATGATAGGCGCTCACACAGAGTAAACAAAGAGCCAAGCCTAGCAAGATCGTGCAGCAAGTTGCCAGTGTTGGAGCGTCCAAGTGACCGAAGCGAGAGTGAAGAGAGCGATGGAGACGAGTCTGGAGATGCTAGAAAGAATCGGGTGAGTGGAGAGAGGGAAGGGAGTACAGATCGTAGGTGCAGCGTGGATGACCACAGCAAGAAGTGCAAACACGACGGAAAAGGAAAGTCCTCCCAGCGGTGCGTTTTCCTGTCGACGACCTGTATCACCCACACCACTCTAATGGATCTCATTCATACTCCGTTTCTTTTTTACAGCCCACCCTTCAAACAGTCAAAAAACTCTGCTTCCACTGAACGTTCGCTGACCGCACCTCGAATTTCGGGTTTGTTGACAGGTTGGAAGCCTCAGAAGCCTCGCAGTCGTTCTGCTGCCCAACCCGATGCAAGTGTTGCGAATGAAAACCAAGGTCCGTATTCATTTTTTTTTCTTATCGTTTTCAGTCTACTAAATTGCTAAATTGCATTAGCCTCATGTTCGGAGTCGCAGCCCACTCAATCACGCAGTAAGTATTTACGTTCCTCATGTATTCACTAGCGACATGTACTCACACTTAAAGATTTCCACTATGAACCATATGGTGGACTAGGGGACAAAGACGACGAAGTGGATGTGGAAGGAGACCCTCAAGGCGAAGACCCGATGAATGTCAACAAGGCCCGCTTCACGTCGTACGATCCAGATGCCGCCAATGCCCTCACATCTCCATTCCATGTTCGACAGGTTGGTCGAAACACATTACCATCTGATGAGGATAACGACAGCAACAATGGCGAGGGTGAATGTACCGGGGACGTCACGGGGGACAATGGTCGTGTTACTTGCGATCACGGTAACGACAACCTCGAGAACAATATCCAGGACCCCCCCATGCACCTACCCACCACCACAAGAACCCGTCCGAAGGCGACGGGATTCAAAGTAGCCAATGGAGGAGTATCAAAGGTACGTAACACTGAAGCGCCAACTTTGTCACTGACAGTCTACTTTCAGCCTCCAATCGTCACATCGTTTCGTGTGCTAACACTTAAGTCAACCCAACCAGCACCTCGACCACAGAATGCATCACAAACCCACGGCAGAAGAGTGCATCCAAACACACGGCCGGCCTCTGAACATGCCAGTGGCAGGCATGATGTCCCTGTGGACATGCATGGGGATGGTACTGAGGACAGCGAGGAAGAAGCGACCAATGATGGTCACGTAAGTAAACTTGGTCGACGAAAGTACAAGAACGAAGATCTCCCTGGTTACCCTGCGATGGCATCGAAGTGGTGGGATGCCTTCCTGCCACGATGGTATGTATATGTCGCATCGCTAGATAACGTTTGGAGGCTTGTCCACTCCGAACATGTACAAATGGCACAGAAGCTATGGGACCACTTCTTCGACATTCCACACACCATCAATATCCGTAATGAACCCATTTTTACCTTAGTGAGTCCTTCATCAACTGCGCATGTGCTCAATACAATAACATGATGGAGCTCAAACAGCGTAGTTACGATTGGCGAGCAGACTTTGCAGAACGAGCAGGCAAGGCAGTGAAAGCTTTCTTCAACAGGTACCAAGAGCTTGCTGCACCCAAGTCACGTGCACAATACGTTGCATGGGCATGTCCCGAACCTACAGTGGTAATCGACGCACAAGGACGGAAGACTCTTCGCCCTCCGGAGCTCCTTCCATACATGTGGCAGATGGTGGATGATACTGATCCTGAGAATACCATACGTCCTCAGCTCAGAGTGTTCTCTGGACTGATCATGTTCTCGAAGGTTACGAGTGGTTTATTTTTGCATGAATGTATTCTTGATACATTTGCCCACTTCCTTGAGACAACCCGTACCGTATCTAGTCGAATCAAGAGTCGGAAAAGGCCAGTTGGTGCCCTTGCCCTCACGACCATTGCTGTAAGTACGTCACCTATGACAGTATCACCAGATCCTAAACATTTGTAGGTCGAGAGAATGTTTAGGCGATGGAAAACTGGATATTATGAGGTCCCACCTCAGAAGGCTCTTCGCCGGTATTCCTATGCAAATTGGGGCTTTGCTACTAATGAAGTGATGACAGCCATTGAGAAGTTGACGGAGAAAAAGTGGAAGAAGATCTTCAGCGGTGCTGAGGATTATATTGGTGCTCACAAACCTCTTGCTACAGTTGAGGTCACATGTTCGCAGATGGGTTTCGTGTCTGGGAGAGCTACCTGTTTTGAAGAAGATTCGGAATAGAGGGGATAGTATTCAGTTTAAAGTCTGTCTTGCATATATACTGAATTTTCTATGGTGAAAATTGTTCTGGAACATCTAGCATTCTAAGACCACTAAAGAGATGGGATACTAATGATCTGAAGTTTCTAACTAGTGCTCATATTCTGAGAGATCTGAATACCTGAAGTACCGAATGACATGTATTCTGACAGTTCTGACAACCAGGGTATACTAAGTGACTTACAGTCTGATTGCAAAAAGTCCTGGAAATCTGGTGTAATTAATGGCTCATAGTCTGACAATTCAGAACATCTGCAGCACTGAATGACTCATAGTCTGACAGTTCTGAAAACATGGCTATACTGAATAACTTATAGTCTGTTGCAGACAGTTCTGAAAATATAGTGTACTTGATGGCTCATAGTCTGACAACTCTGAACATCTGGTGTACTGACTAACTTGGAGTCTGAAAGTTCTGAGAGTCTGGTGTACTCAATGACATGTTGTCTGTCAGCTTCTGAGAATCTGGTGTACTTAACAACTTATTGTCTGTAAGCTTCTGAACATCCTGAAGCACTGAAGAACTCATAGTCTGACAGTTCTGACCACCTGGTGTACTGGTTAACTTGGAATCTGCGAGTGCAAATAAGCTGGTGTACTAAGTAACTTACAGTCTGATAATGCTGAATATATACCAGATTGCTGTCAGAACATGTCTGGACTGATGGTCTGATAGTGTCTGGCTGACTTCTGATACTGCCTCAAATTATTTGACTGCTGCCAGACATGTCAGTTGCTGTAAGTGTCACCAGAAAAAATGCAGGTTTCCTGATGCATTATCATCGGCCATCTGATACTCACGGATGGCATTCAAAAACGCACGGCTTGGAATAGCTTTCTTCTGATCCCTGGTATTTTTCACCATGACACTGGCATGGATGCTGGAGTGAAAAAAATTGGATAAGCCCCTTCCAATTGCGAGAGGGTCGTACTCACCACCCGGTGCTGTAGACTTGCTCAAGGAGCTTCTTGAGCAGGTCTAGCTTACCCGCCGCCTTGCTGAATTTGTCCAGAGATGCAAGGTGACTATTGAAAACTCCCGAATAGTTGTCCTCCTTGAATGAAATCAATTCGCACGAACCCAATGCCCACTCAATCTGAACATGGAAGTCAATATGGTAAAATTCGTAAGCATGAAACCTACCACTGTGAGCACGAGCGTGAATGCCACCCAAGGGAATGGATTGTAGTACTTTCCCCACTTGACAGCATCGTCTGATTTATTTTTGAATAAAACCTCGTTGATGATTTGTGTAACGGCCCGTACTTTTTCACTACTTGTTGTAGTGTAGTCTTAGCATAGTTTTCCTTGGTTATCTACTCTCTGGTTAGGGTTACCTTAGATGCGCTCATAGACGCTCTACTTAGTCAGCTGCTTCATCAGCATTGCCACATTGACTCAGCGTGGATTGCTGCGGCCAATAGCATTTATCTCTCTTTGTTTGGTTTGTTCTACGACGTTCTACGGTACAAACACTCTGGTTAGTATAAATACCATTTCTCTTGTCGTAGACACTCCAATCGAGTTCATTTGTGCATCGTCACATTAACTCATTCCCTCAGCCTCTACTCTCATCAGTTCTTGGAGTGACCGAGTATAGTCTTCGGATTATAAGCATTACACTTGAACTTGATTCTCACATACTCCCTCACTCCGCTTGCACCCAGGCATATAGGGCAATGTATACCCGGACTCCAGGGTTAAGGAGCTTTTGCCTTCTCGCTTTTCCTTCTTCACGAGATGACACCTTTAGTCTCGTCCCCTTTACGGCAAGGGGTTGTGTTGAAGAAGAAACCGTAGTTAGTAGTCCCACTATCCGTCAAGGGTAGTGTGAAGGCGCAACCCACATTAGGGGGTGGAAGCGCATAGCGTAAAGTAGTTCCCCTACGTCAAGGGAGGTAGAAAGCGTACTACCATATCCCTAGTTACTCCTACGATAGTTGAGACAGAGTACCACCGCTGAGGGCAGGGAAAATCTCTCTTCAAGATTCCTTGTGTTAAGAAGTCGGAGTCGTTGGCTCCTCGCATTAGGTTCTCTCCTTACCTTAAAAAGGAAGAGTCGCCTGCTCCCCCACTCCTGTTCGCTCAGGAAATCACTCCCCTCGAGCAACAAGTTTTCGGTACCCCCGAACCTCTCCTTCCTCGCCTTTCTCTGCTCCCTCTTCACTCTCCCTCCCCCGACCCCAACTTACTGGGCTTCGTTCTGCACGTCCCGTACGGCTTACAGAACAGACAAACCATCCGCTCACCCCCTCGCACCCCCGTAACGTTTACCGGTCATGGACCAATTCACCCAAGACCAGCTGCAGTTCATGCAGCAAATGACCACTATGATCACGGCGCAGGTCACCAACCAAGTGGCGCAGCACGTCGCCGGTGCCGTGGCGGGCATGCAGCAGCAAGCAGGTGCAGGGGCCACCCAGAACATTGACCCCATGAAATGGGGTGGGTCGATTAGCAAGTTCGAGGAATGGTGGGTGAAGATGAAAGCCTTCGTCATTGTGTCAAACTCGACCAGCCCAAGGGCAAGAACACTTGCGGTCTGGTCCAGGATGGCTGGTCCAATTGCTGGGGCATACGCACGGGCGCGTATTGACTAGTGCCTCGTGGCCAGCACGTGGCCTTCCTATGACGACTTGGTAGCAGAGGTCGAAGCGCTGTAAAGATTGAGGAGAGAGGGTGAGGGGAGAGGTCCAAGGAGTCTCCCTCTGGATTTTTGGGTCCTAGTTCGACCCAGGGGGCTTGGATTGCCTGGTAGGGAGTCAAAAGAGGTGGTGAAAGACTGAAAACGCGCCCTAATGGTCCCAAGAATGACCAAGATAACCTCTAATCACTGTCTGATATTGGAGAAACAATCTCCCGAGCTTTGGCATATTATTTCCGTCTTCTTTCGTCTCTGGTAAAGCAGCTGTTATTCTTCCAAGTAAGTACAGTACATGCTAAGTACGAGTCTGGCTTACATAAGCCAAACTCGTCCAAACATTAAGTAAAAAAAGGTAAAGTAAAAGAATAGAAACAGAAACTAAGATGAAAACAAAGAAATATAGTATTTACCATGGTAGGGAGGATGCCCTCCCTACAGCGCGCCTCAGGCTGCTTCACAACAAAGACTGGGCTAAGGAGCAGCTCAGCAAAATTTGCCAAGGCACGGCTAGGACAGAGGAGTTCCTGGCCAAGTTCAATGCTCTAAGGACCGCATCTGGGGTATCCGATGACTATGCCATCTTTATGCTGGAGAGGGCACTCCGCTGTAGGCGCGGCGAAGCCCCGACTATGAGAAATGAAGTATTTCAAGGGTTCGAGGGTGCATGGAGTTTCGAGCAAGTAGATGAGGGTTCGAGGAGGTGTAGTGAAGGCTCGGGAGGGGTTCGACGGGTCATAGGAAGGTGTTCGAGAGCGGAGGTGGGAGGTTTAGAGGGTTCAAGGGGAGTCTCGAGGAGACGAGGAGCCGAGAGGGACTTAGACGCGAGAGGGGGAAGTGGCGGGAGATGCTGGGCACTGACTAAGCCCATGCCGTGCATAAGATGCATGTAGAACACGATGGAAAAACAATTCATCCACCATCGTTGAGCTGTTCAGTAGGCCGGATTCGAAGTCTCGAAGTGCTCTATTCTCTACTCTACCTACTGTTGAGACTCGAGAGGTATACTTTTAATCTTCTGTGCTAGGTTTCGAGGAGCCCCTTTTGGGACGAAACTACATACTCGCATATTCCTTGTCTGTGCCCTAGATTCGGGGCGACCCTACTTTCAGACTCTTCATCTGGAGCCCACCGTGAGGGGCTTCTGTCTTAACCTGGCACCACCTTCACTACTTCTACGTGCATACCAGAAAACAGCATGGCAAACTCTCGAGGATACACGCTATCACAATACTCGGAAGGTAGACTTAATTCCCTAGGTTCGGGCGAGTGAAGGGATCCACCACTGAGACTATACTCGCCACCTGGTCGACATGCACGAGACGTGTGGCCGGAGGCCAGATCTTCGAGAAGGGAGACAGAGGCTGAGAGGATGTCACTGGGCATGGAAAGGAGACCGATCTTCGAAGAACATGGGTGGTTGCGCTCTCGGGTAGAAGTCTTCGATCGAGATTACCCTGTCGAGCAACCTCGGTCTCGTTCTAGAAGGCGCTCGCAGGGAAGTTCGTCTTCGCATGATAGGCAACATGCACAAGAACCCTCGCCCCCTCGGTATCCAAGAGCCAAACCCCTAGAAATTCCTGAATACCAAAGACCACCCCCACATTACCACCCTCGTGCGAGACCTCTGTCTCATGATAGTCCTACGTACGGGAGGGGCGGCGAACGTGAAGAATATCTTGATCTACGAAGGCCGAAGGGCAAGGAGGAACGACCACGAGCAGTAAGGAGAGAAGAAGCGTACCCTGAGCCAATTCAACGTCGGAGATCAGAGCCCGTCGAGATGACTGTAAGGGCCCTCGAAGCCCTGGGTAGGCCGCAGAGAGAGGCCGAGCTGCCAAGAGCATGCCACTTCGAAAGGGCACACAAGAGAAAAGAATCAGAAGTTCGGGCAGTGTTAGAGATGTTAGGCAGAGGGGCCACAAACTCGAGAGTCCCCAAGCCTCTCGATAAGATGCCGCATCGAGGGTCGACCAAGGTGCCGAAATTTTCAGGCAAGGCACGAGACCTTGTGGATTACCTCAACGAGATTCTGTTTCTGTGCAGGGCAGCAGGGTGTACGACAGAGAAAGAATGGATCAAGTGGGCATGCTGGTACCTTGACAGAGAGACAGTGACCCTCTGGAATGCCATCGTGGATTGTGATGCGACCGATTGGAATGCCTTCGTTACAAGCCTCGTTGAGGTCTACCCAGGAGCTTCGAGGCTCGAGAGGTCCTTCGTGAAACAGGATTTGTACGACTTGGTAAGGGTGCAGGCGAAGAAAGACATCGAGACGGAGGAGGATCTTGGCAGGTACCTCCGCAAGTATGAAAAGATCACGCGATACCTTTATTCGAAGGGCAAGATTACCTCTGATGACTACGATGCCTACATCCTCGAAGGTCTCGACCCCGAACTGAAACGAGAGACCTTGACGAACCTGAAGCTTCGCTATGGCATACGTTCACGTGACGATCCCTGGCCTATGAGATACGTCATGGATGAGCTGAAGTTCCTTGTCAACGATCGATTCGAGACAGCAAGGAGTAGGGCTTCCAGGAAGAGAGAGGTGCAGCCCTCAAGAGACAAGGAGGTGACCAAGGAACTGGCTCGGCCGCAGCCACAGGCGCAAATGAGAGTCGAGGTGCAGAGAGCACTCTGCTACAGGGACAACAGTCCAATTTGCCTTACTGAGAGCCTCGCAGGGCCAGAAGTCGGCTTGTGGATGGCTGAATACAGTGATTCGGATGGCGACGCACTTGACGAGGTTGCACCTGTTGGGTGTCAGGACGAGGACCTGCCGAGTACTCACAGTTCGTAGTCGAGAGTCAAGGGCCGAGCTCGGTGCCGGTGCAAGTGGCTGCGACAGCACGGATTGAGGGGACCCCTTCGGATGACGAGAGCGAGTCGGCGTATGGTTTTGCCGCTGTCGAGGAAGAGGTAATGGAGATGCAAGTGCCGAGTATGGAGGAGCCGAGGGAAGTCGAGGGTTACCGAGGCTCTTCGATGCCACTTTCCTTCGTCGAGGTAGAACTGGCAGGCCAAGTGACGGTCGAAGGGATTCTAGACAGTGGGTCACAGGTGATCGCATTGAGGAAAGAAGTCGCAGAGGTCCTGCAGCTTCCCATCGAGACGGATGGCTGTATTACGATGGAAACGGCGAATCGAGGGAAGGAGGCAATGGAAGGAGTCGTCCGTAACTGCCCCATAACCTTCGCTGGAGTGACCGTATGCTTACCCGTCCAGATCGTTCGAGACACGGCCTTCGACATCATCCTCGGTCAGCCATTCACATGTGCACTACATGCGATGACTGAGGACCTTCCGAACGGTGCTCAATCAGTCGAGATCGTCGAACCAGGATCGGGCAAACGCACCTTCGTGACACCAAGGCAGCAGAGGGGCTTCGTGCAATCCCCACAGTTCCAAGACTTGCTATTGACTTCAGAATATTGTCGCAGGATAGAGGGCAAGTCGAGCTTCAGTCAGGTTAATGAGGGTTTTTAGATATCGTCAAGGATTCGAGTCGCCAACGAGGAGACGTCACATCGGGATCGGCCACCCCTGTAACGCTGGGGTATTTCGCCCAGCCTATAGCGGTGTATACGGAGCAATCAGGTACATATGAATCTAGACGAGACTCACTTTTACAGGAACGCATACATATGATGGCACCGAAGCCAAATTTAGAGGTTTCGAACGAGATAGACGTGCGAGAGGAGAGTGAGGTGTTGACGTTGAGGACGCCACTTGAGGTTTCGAGGTCTGAAGAACGATTTTCGAGCGAAGAGCGAGCCACGACAGGAGATCGAAGCACAGGAACAGGGGATCCAAAGGTGAAGGGCGAGTTACGAGAGTGGGAGGACCAGTACGAAGAAGATCGAGTCAGGATCGACCAGCGAGGCACAAGTGAGAGTGAGAGGGAAGGCGCCGAGAGCCCCCTGGATATTCGTAAGGAGGACGCCGAGTCCTCGAGTTTGCTTATGTGCTCGTTCGTGGTCGAGTCGCTGACCGATGATGTGCAGGAAGATTGTCCTATCGCCCATGTCTTCGAGGACAAGCCGGCCGCTGAGAGGGTTCATCTAACTACGAAAGACATGTTAGGAGAGTTTAGAGGAGAGAGAAGAACAGTAGGAAACCTGACAGCTGACCTTTTGCGATTGCCAGTACGAATTCCAGAATGGGGAACAGGTAACTGGTCGACGAGGGAATGAAGGGATACCTTCGATTGGGATCCAGGTGGACTCTGGCAACCAGAATGTTGATCGCCGATCGACAAAATGAAAGGAAGAGGAAACCAGTCAAAAAAAAAAAAAATTCTGATTTGTTTTCACACTCCATAACATCGCGAGGAGACAGATTCATTGCACTGATGAGACATTTTGTAGATACACGAAATCCGAAGCTGTTGAAGCTTCGTGCGACAGGATACGAATGTTAAGATGACGACGATGATGGGAGTACTACTTCTACTTGCGAGATTGACGCTTCCCCTTGGCCTTCGAGGACAAACCGTGTTCCTCGAGTGTCTGATCGAAAGCCTCAACGGCAGCTACGACAGCGTCACGAATGGTGAGAGCGACGGCGAGGGCCGAGTCATTGGACGTAGACGACGTTCGAGAGGTCGAAGGGAAGGGATCCTCGTTCGAGACCGACGAGCTAGAAGACGAAGGGGGTAGGACGCGGACTCTCTTCCTCGGCCTGGTTATGCGCGACAGTCCGGGTTCGGACTTAACCTGAACCTCGGCCGAAGGTGGTTCCCTGATGAGCTTACGACCGGTAATGAGCACCTTAGCTTGGGTGCAGCCTTCGTGAGTGTCCTGCTGGGAGAGAGGAAGAGGGTAAGCATGCTGGGGGAGGCGAGAAAAGAGGACTCACATAGTGCGAGCACACGGAATGCCTCGCTTTGCAGCGGGCGCATTTTATGCCGAGGGCCCCGCTACACACGGTGTGAGTCGACATGTGGATCTATGGTGAAAACACCAAAAAAACCCAACACAAAGACAATTGCCGAGTCAGTGGTTTACCTTCGCGGACTTTGGCTCGAGGGATCGGTTACAGTGAAGCGGGGGAGGGGTTCTGCACACTAGAGGACTAGGGCAGAAGGGAACAGTGCTCCTGACGAGAGGGGAGCAGGGGAACGGAGCCGTGTCAGCTAATTTAGACCAAATAGGCCCGGCAACTATCACTTAGCAATTTACAAGAATCACGGTAACTACCACTGTCCAAATAAGGAAATACCCCTAATGAAAATTGTCGCAGGCAGCCTCTGCTGTCGGAGTTTGAAAACTGCACATTACATAATGTGGCACAGCCACAGTGCAAACCAAAGTTGTAGCCCGAGTTGAGAGGACCACAGAAGTATGCTTACATCAGCGAGATCTTTATTTTTGGATGAGATATAAATGGAAAACTAAAATTTTCTCGAGTCTTTTTGGTTTAGTTACACAGCCACACAGACAAGGAGAGTGCGCTGCCACACAGGGGAAGGTTGTGCACAGCCACATGGACAGGGTTGTGCACAGCCACACAGGGAAGGGGTTGCACAGCCACATGACAGGGGCAGTGCACAGCCACACTGAAAACCAAAGTTGTAGCCCGGGTTGCGAGGATCATGGGAGTATGCTTACATCAGCAAGATCTTTATTTTTGGATGAGATAAATGTAGAATAATGAAATTTTCACGAGTCTCTGCTTTTTTTGGCACAGCCACTGCACCTTCTATATGTGCTTATGTAATCAAAAAGCGGACCACATGCCTGGGTTGTTGCTGCTGCCTCCACTTGCCCGTTCCATTGGATGGTATTTCACCATACTGCAGCATACTATTGACAAGTGATCTACCCATTCCATACACATTTTGGATCCAATCCAATGTTTTTGGACATGGATATGAATAGGGGTAAAAATGCGAAATCTGCTCCCAATTGTGCAGTTCTTGACATATGGACTTGGAAATTTCAACCCAAGTAGCTCTGGCATATATCTACAATCTATCAAAATTGCAGATCATCAGCCTTTGCCCTTGTGGAGGTGGAGTCAGATCTCCTCCTCCCCAGTGTATGCATTATACAGATGGGTACTGCAGCTTTCTGGGTAATTTGACCCACTGGTACTGTGGAAGATACATCTTCCAGTGTCCATGTACAAGGACTTTGGGGGTTTATTAGGTAGAATGTGTGTAACACAACTTTGTTGGTTTTTTGGGTGCATGGCCACCATGCCACACCTGCAAGAGTAACATACCAACTAATACCATAGGTACATTCTACACCTATATATCTACCTCCATTCAAAGTTTCAAGTCCATCCATTGAGAACTGGAGGAGCTGTAATGAAAATGAAAGCTGGAGAGCGTGGGAAAGTGTGCGAAGATTTTTGAAGAGATAGGAGATCTGTCAAAAACTTGTCATAGCACACCATAGAGAGATGTAATGAGTAAGATAAGTGCATGGCTGACTTCCTACTTGCAATTTGGACTGTCCTGAACCATTTCTGCATTGGATAGTCTGCCCAGTGTGTATGCATGGCATCAACCTCCTAGGTGACTGTTTCACTCCTACAGTTCATACATAGGATGCACCCCCCCATATTTTTGCACTTAGAAGTATTTTGGTAATTCAATGGCAGTTCAAATGGTACAAAGATGTTCAGGGATGTTCCTACACTCATTTCTCAAAGTTTCATGAGACAAGGCCCACTGGATAGTGTGCTGTGACAAGTTTTTGTCAGATCTCCTATCTCTTCAAAAATCTTCGCACACTTTCCCACGCTCTCCAGCTCTCATTTTCATTACAGCTTCTCCAGTTCTCAATGGATGGACTTGAAACTTTGAATGGAGGTAGATATATAGGTGTAGAATGTACCTATGGTATTAGTTGGTATGTTACTCTTGCAGGTGTGGCATGGTGGCCATGCACCCAAAAAACCAACAAAGTTGTGTTACACACATTCTACCTAATAAACCCCCAAAGTCCTTGTACATAGACACTGGAAGATGTATCTTCCACAGTACCAGTGGGTCAAATTACCCAGAAAGCTGCAGTACCCATCTGTATAATGCATACACTGGGGAGGAGGAGATCTGACTCCACCTCCACAAGGGCAAAGGCTGATGATCTGCAATTTTGATAGATTGTAGATATATGCCAGAGCTACTTGGGTTGAAATTTCCAAGTCCATATGTCAAGAACTGCACAATTGGGAGCAGATTTCGCATTTTTACCCCTATTCATATCCATGTCCAAAAACATTGGATTGGATCCAAAATGTGTATGGAATGGGTAGATCACTTGTCAACAATATGTTAGAGTACAGTGAAATATCATCCAGTGGAAGGGCCAAGTGGTGGCAGCAACAACAAACCAGGCATCTGGTCCGCTTTTTTGATTACATAAGCACATATGGCAGGTGGAGTGGCTGTGCCAAAAAAAGCAGAGACTCGCAAAAATTTTTGTATTTCACTCATATCTAATCTAAAGAGCAAGATCTCACTGATGTAATCATATTGCCGTGATCCTCTCATTCCGGGCTACAACTTTCATTTTCAGTGTGGCTGTGCACTGCCCCTGTCATGTGGCTGTGCAACCCCTTCCCTGTGTGGCTGTGCACAACCCTGTCCATGTGGCTGTGCACAACCTTCCCCTGTGTGGCAGCACACTCTCCTCGTCTGTGTGGCTGTGTAACTAAACCAAAAAGACTCGAGAAAATTTTAGTTTTCCATTTATATCTCATCCAAAAATAAAGATCTCGCTGATGTAAGCATACTTCTGTGGTCCTCTCAACCTGGGCTACAACTTTGGTTCGCACTGTGGCTGTGCCACATTATGTAATGTGCAGTTTTCAAACTCCGACAGCAGAGGCTGCCTGCGACAATTTTCATTAGGGGTATTTCCTTATTTGGACAGTGGTAGTTACCGTGATTCTTGTAAATCATTAAGTGGCTCTTGCCACAACCTTTGGTCAAAATCTACAGACTCTGGTGGGGAACGACAGAAAAGCGAAGATATTTAGGCTACTCGGAGCCTAGAAGCGACGTAAAGTGATGAAGAATGACAGTAAATAGACCCTTAATGGAGCCTCAGATACTGCAAGGATAAAGAAGATAATGAAGGGCCTTAAAGCGACAACAATAAGGCAGATAATGATGATAAAGATTGGGCAATAGTCTCACTACAAAGGGGACGGTATCCTATGCAGGGGGGCTACTTGCTTTCTGCTTGCTGCGACGTATTGGTACTTATATACAAAAGGTAGCACAGCCTGAAGTAAATAGAGGGAAACACTTTGTAAGGGGTTTGTAAGCGATTGGTAAGAGGATTGGTAAAGGATTGGTAAGGCCGAGCAAGGCTGAGTAAGGACAGTAAGCGATTGGTAAGTAAAATCAGTCAGCATGACAAAGAATATCACAAATCATTTGAAATAGAATGAGTCATTAAGGAACGGATGAATAATGCGACAGAAAGCGGGATGAGTAAGCGCACTGGTCACTGCTGAATAAGGGGGTATGACTGCAAATGAGTCACTCTGACTCCTAGATCTGAGATCCAGATTCATTGGGGCGATATGCTGCGCGTCTGAAAGAAGAACTGTGGGGATTTCTGCCAGGGGCCAATTTTGGGGGTCTCCAGGGTAGTCAGGGCTTAGGATTTCGCAACTTTCCCCCCTCTCTCCTCTCTGCAAAGCGACCTGTACCAGGTGCAACTAGTGCTCTGGAGGGCATGAGGAGGAGGAGGGGCCATCTTCTCCAATGAGGGCAGGGAGAAGTGCCTCAAAATCATCATGAATGCGATCAGATAGTGTAGATGATAGTAATTGGTACTGGAGCTGTCACAATTTTGGGAGAACGAAAGACGAGATTGAGAGGTAGACGTTGCAGGGGGCAGGAAGGAAAAATCCATAATCCTTTTTGACTGGAGAGACCGAAACAACCACATAAGACCTCTCAAGCCTGACAACAGACTTGAGGCGACCAAAGAACGTCTTCTTTGACGTCAGACTGATGAGAAGAATGCGCTGTCCCAGAGCGATAGGATGGGAGGTCATGGACGAGGGAGGGATGAACCAGGAGGCTTCAGGGCGAGAGCTAGTGGGGATTCCTGGCAAGTACTCGTAGTTATTCTCCCTAGCAAAGGACACGAGCGAAGAGACGGTCGAGGAGGTGGCCATTACGATAAATATTGGCGAAATGGGCGTTTGTTGGTAGAAATGATGCAGAAAATCGTGGAGTGCGCGGATCGTTACCAAATTTGGTAGGCAGGATGGCGTGGTCGAGAGCTTCCTGTGAGCGTGGGAATGGTGTCGATATCTTTATAATTGACGGAGATATTCGAAAAATCGGAATGCTGTAAACTAGCGCTCAAAAAGTTTTTTCGGGCGCTCTTCCCTAACGTTAAGGATGGTTCTTGTGCGATAGATGACTGCTGGCAATATCAGTCATTCTTCGCATTAGGGCTAGGCTTCTCCATTCTCTGTTCTTCATTATTCAGCTTCTGAGTCCATGCTCACGTCGCCAAACACCTTTGGTGCGTGACAACGGCCTTACCTTCGATGCAACCAGAGCATGTGATGGGTGGATAAATGGTAGACCCGCTGAAGAGAATTGAAATAAGAGTGACTGGGATGAGTGGTGAAATCTGAGGGGGAATTCTTCTTAAGGGGCTTCTCTAGCCTGGAGGATGGCTGTCTAGGGACGTCTGATGCTGTCTGAGGCTGTCTAGACACTGAGAGAGGCACTCGAGGCCTTCTCGAACTCGAACTCGAACTCTCGAAACTCTGGGAACTCGACTTGTTATTTTTGTAACTAGGTACAGAGCCTGTAAGTGCACGAGTGGCTTACCTAAGCCACATCACGTGTCTAAACTCGAAGCACTAAAGTAAACACTACAGTAAATGAACAGAAAAAAAAAGAAAAGAAAGTAAAAACAATAAAATAATAAAAATCCCCTGGTAGGGAGTATACTCTCCCTACACCGCCTACCTCCGAGTCCCGGGGAACGTACTGAAGGTGGCAGTTGGGCGGGAACATACGCCATTCCATCTCGGTATCGAGCCAAGAGCCAGCATGAGGATCGAGGAGCTGGGCACAAGAGACGAGAGGGGAGTCGTTGGGAATACTGGGAGTGGAAGTAGAAGGAGGGGGTGTGGTAGGAGCTGGGGGCTCGATCGGTTCAGCGCGTTTGGGCGTGGGGTTTCGAGGGGGTTGAGCGTAAGATGGGGAGGATGTAGGGGTGAGGGTTGAGGATAGGGAACGATCAGATAGAGAGGGAAGAGTGGGGGGGGGAGAACGAGTCGAGTGCAGTCTTGCAGGAACAGATGTGGCTGTGAAACAAACCAACGATCATGCTATATCTGGAAGTGATTGCCTGCAAGTCCAAATGCACGAGAGGATGGCACTCAATAACGACGATAGAAGTTCTATTCGACTCACGAAGACACTAGAAACACTTCTTTTCTTTCCCCCTTGCGTGTATCTAAGAAGCTGACTAGTTTTCATAGGTACCTGAGGCGCTTCGAAGCTTCGAAAGCAACACTCGAGCCTCGCAGGTTGACCCACTGGCTCTACGGGGCTCTCGGGCTCGAGTCGACGACTCTATATGGTGGTCTAAGCTAAATCGAAGGGTAACGAGGCCTGTTCTGGGGCTACGTACATGTATCGAGACCTTCGAAGCCACCTTCGAAACTTCGTGCCAGCTTCGAGCGAGCCTTCGACGAAGCAGAATGTTAAGTCCGGGCCTACTCCGACGATCTCCGACGCTCACAGAGGCTGGGGAATGGGCACGAAGGTAGACCGACGTTGGCCGAGGGTTGGCCGACACGGGCCGACGGAGAGCGACGATGGCCGAAGGGTGGCCGACGGTCGCGACGGAGGTTCGGGAGAGGGCGTCGGGTTCAGCTCGTGCGCTGCCCCCTTGTACGAGCCCAGCCCTCGGATTTCGCAGACAGAAGAGAGTCGGTACGAGGCCGACGAGTTTGGACGAAGGCCGGTCGAAGACCGCAGAGTGGGAACTAAGTTGATATTCGTACTGAGGAACTCTGCCTAAGTACATCGGGGTTATATACGGTACATGCGCCATCGAGGCAGTACAGTATCGGATGGACGGAACTGACATACGGGGTATCATAAATTTTCCAGGGGAACAGACGTCAGAAAACTTCACGTAGAATGTAAGTCAAACAACGGAGGAGAGGGTCGGGATAAAGGAACTGAGCATAAAAGGAAAGGTGCGGGCGGTATGACTTCGGGGCGCTCAACCGATAGCCAATCAGGTAGTGGGCCGAAAGCCTAAAGTGGCAATGACCCTGCAGCGTACCATGCAGTGGGGGTGCTGCGCCATATCGGGACCGGTCCGTAGCCTCGATAGAAGATCACCTGACCTCGGGGAGTTGCCGAGGCCGACTGGTAGTGGTCACGTGGAAGGACCAACATGTGCCGACGGGTGCTGAAGGTTGCAGACCGATGCCGAAGGGTGCCGATGGTGTTCCGATCGGCGGCATCGTCGGTTGTAGTATGGGGGTGGCGGTCATCGTCGGGAATGGTCAGTAACGGGTCGGGGCTGATCGGAAAGGGCCTAGGGGTGTTGGAGGGTTAGCGGGGAACTAGGACGGAGCATGGGCATGACAGTATCCCCCCCTTAGGCCCTGAACCCTTGAAGGGCTTAGGGTTGCGTGGCTAGAACCGCACGAGTTTGATTTTGAAATCGATAAGCGGCCACGAGGCAGGCGGTGATTGCCACAACGGAGTTGGTCGGAGCCCGAAGGGCTACATATAAGGCGAAGAGTCCCCCGTCAACCCCTTGTCATTCGACTCTCACCATGTCCAGTCAGCAAGCAAGCGCAAGCACTACCCCCGCCTCTCGGGACTTCTCGCAGGTCCCCGACGAAGAACTAGAGGTCCGGACCGACGACTCGGAGGAGACCGAGCGTGCCAAGGAGGACGAGAAGGGTCAGCACGAGGCGGCCAAGAAGGAGAGGCGGGCCAAAATTCGTCGGCAAAGGGCGGAAGAGGCACGGCGGCGTGAAGAAGAGGAGCGCCGAAGGGTGGAAGCGGAGCGGCTGGCACAGGAGCAGGCGGAGCAAGAGCGTTGGGCGCAAGAGGAGCGGGAGAGGCAGGCAGAGGAGGCCGCGTGGCAGGCCGCTCTCGGCAGGGGCAAGGGGCATGTGGAGGAGTTACAACGAGAGGCCCACCTGGTGCAGACGACAAGGTGCGTGGCTAGCCCTTGACTAGAAGACCCTACTAACTTCTTTCCCAGAATGGGGACCACCCCCCTTTACTCTCCTATGACCGGGGCCCAGGTCGGTGCCATGGCGGTCCCGATCTATCGGGCTGCCTGCGACGAATGCCAGCTGCGGGGTGACCCGACTGAGTGTCGGGTAGCCGCGGGTGGTCGGTCCTGCTGGGCGTGCAGGAGGCGGAAGAAGAAATGCAGCTGGGCAGCGGAGGATCGGGTTGCGTCGGGAAGCGGGTCGAGGAAGCGGGCTGGAACGGGGGGGTCTCGGGGCGAGAAGAAGAAGCGGGGCCGAAGCGGGGCGGAGGACGAGGAGGATGACGAGGAAGTGGGAGCCGACGAGGGCTCGGAGGTGTCGGCACCCCGTCTCGGAGCGGGGGGGTCCCGACTTGTCGGAGAGAGGGAGTTGAGGCGTCGGCTACCCCCCGACGACGAGTACCATGGGCAGATCCTTGTTGCCCAGGAGGAGCAAGCCTTGGCGCTGGGGCGGCAAGCGGCGGCCATGGAGCGGATGGCCTCGGCGCAGGAGGCCCAGGCACTTGCCGTACAGGTGTACATGCAAGCGATGCAGGGCCACATGTGGCCTCCGTTCCCGCCGACGATGGTGCCACGGATGGGGGTGCCTCAAGGCGGGGCTCAGTCAGGGGCTGCGGTGGGTGCAGAGCGGGAGGGTTTGGCTATGAGGGAGGTCGAGCGGAGTGGGGGGTCGGAACGGGAAGGTGGGGGGAGTGGTTTGGATCGGGAGGGTTCGGGTGAAGAGCGGGGTGAGGAGATGGACGAGTAGATTTTTTTTTTTTTTGTTTTTAATTTGTACAGTACTTTGTTGAAACGTGACGGTGTTTTCTTGTTAGAGTCGGAAAGTAAACTACAGGCAGAAAAGAGAGAAAAAGAAAGGTTTTGGCCACGGTCGGTAATGAGGCGGCCGAGTTGACTAATGAGCGGATGAGTGTCGGGAATGACCGCCGACGAGCGGGCGAGCGTCGGGCGAGGTCGGCGGTGATCGGCGGTCACGTCGGGGGTGAATAGGGGCCTGGCTTGTGGGGGTACCGGTCGTGGAAGGCGGCGATGAGTTCCGACACATGTTCTAGTTCGGTGGCGAGTAGCCAGGATGTCTCTTTGTTGGTACCTTCGTAGCCGGCCCAGCGTACCAGGTACAACAGCTGGCAGTGTCGGCGGCGGCGGTCTATCTTCGAGTCGAGTATCTCGGATATTTCGTACTCGAGATCGCCGTCGACTTCGAGAGGTGGAGGAGGCGGCTGGTGCCGATTAGGGAAGGGGTTGGCCGAGGCAGGCTCCAGCTGGGATACGTGGAACACGGGGTGCACCGAACGCATGTTATCTGGAAGCTTAAGAGTGACGGAGTGCGTACCAGGTCGGGCAATGATGTCATAGGGGCCCAAGTACTTTTCGGCTAATTTTTCGGACGGTCGGGTGGTACGGAAGTACTTAGCCTTAACAAAGGCTTGGCTGCCAACATTGAACTCGGGCGGTGGTAGGCGCTTAGTGTCGGCGGGACCTTGGTAGCGTTGCTGCGCTGCGGCCATTTCGGAGTGGAGGAATTCATGAAGGGAAGAGAGCTCCATAATGTAGTCATGGGCTTTCGGGGAGGTGAAGTCGTGATCGGCAGTGACCGACAGGTTGGGGTGATAACCCTTATTAGCGAAGAAGGGTGAGACTCCGGTAGTAGCGCTAGGCGCATTGTTGAAGGCGAACTCGGCTAGGGGTAGTAGTTCGGCCCAGTTGTCTTGTTGGTAGTTACAGTAAACGCGGAGGTACTGCTCGAGGGTCTGGTTCGTGCGCTCGGTTTGGCCACCGCCCTCGGGGTGGTAACCCGAAGTAAAGTGAAGGCGCATGTTGAGAGCCTTACCTAATGAGCGGAAGAAGTGGGAGACGAACTCGGGGCCTCTGTCGGAGGTGACGTGAGCGGGTACTCCATGCTTAGAAAAGACGTGGGTGAGGAACAGCTTAGCGAGGTCGGCTGAAGTGACGGAGTCATGGGTCGGGATGAATACTGCTTGCTTGGAGAGGCGATCTACGACGACTAAAATGGTGGTAAAGCCATCGGAGGAGGGAAGGTGCTCGATGAAGTCCATAGAGATGGAATTCCAAGGTCTTTCGGGGACGGGGAGTTGCTTCAACAGGCTGTATGGGCGGTGCCGCTGAGCTTTGCTTCGGCCGCAGGCGGTACAGGAGGGACATAGTTCTTCACGTCGGTCCGAAGGTTCGGCCATACGTACTCGCAGCGGATGAGCTCGAGGGTGCGGTTTTGCCCGAAGTGGCCGGCGAGGGGATGGTCATGTTTGAAGCGAAGCACCCTGAGGCGGAGGTCATCGACGTCGGGGACGAAGATGCGGCCATCAAGGCGGAGGAGACCGTCGGAATCCGCGGACCATCGGGGAGCGGTCGGGGTCGGGAGGTGGGCGGCTGACGTAGGGTCAGCGGGTAGAGCGGCAATGATGTCGGAGCGGAGTGTGTCGACATCGAAGACCATGGCGGCGTGTAGGACAGGGGCCATGAGGTGGGTAGTACGGAGGGACGACGCAAACTGTTCTTGGGTGAACATAGGGCGGAGGTTGTGTGGGTTCACTTCGGCGTAGTCCCTATCCCCCCCTTTTGGGTAGACGTCCCACCGGCGGGTGAGTGTGTCGGGCTTGGCCCCTAAGCGGCCGGGTCGGAAACGGATCGCCAGGTTGAATTGAGAGAGGTACTCCGACCAGCGGGCCTGTCGGTGGGTCAGAACCTTGGAGGTAGCAAAATACTCAAGATTCTTGTGGTCGGTGACCACGTCGACTGGGGTGGCGGAGCCCTCAAGGTAGTGCCGCCAGTGGCAGAAGGCCTCGAAAATCGCCAGAAGCTCCTTGTCATGGGTATCGTAGTTGAGTTCGGGGGCGGTAAGGGTGAGGGAGTAGAAAGCGACGGGGCGGAGTTCGCCGTCGGGGCAGGTTATCGAAAGGATACCCGCTATGGCGTAGTCGGAGGCGTCGGTTTCGACTGTGATAGGAGCGTCGGGGACCCAATGAGTGAGTATCGGAGCGGAGGTGAAGGCATCCTTGAGGCGGATGAAGGCGGAGTGGCATTCCTCGGAAAAGTTCCAAGGGGTATTTTTTCGGGTTAGGCGGGTCAGCGGCATGACTATTTCAGAGTAGTTATGGATGAACCTCCGATAGAAGTTAGCGAACCCAAGGAAAGACTGAATGTCCCTGACTTTTCGTGGTTCGGGCCAATCGCGGATGGACTGAACCTTGTCGGCAGACATAGTCAGACCGGACGGGGAGAGGACATAGCCGAGGTATTCGACCGAGTCCGGATGGAACTCGCACTTTTCGGGCTTGGCATACAAGCCGTGGTGGCGCAGGCAGCGAAGTACCTCTTTTACGTGTTTTCGGTGCGACTCCAGGTCGTGAGAATAAATGAGGATGTCGTCGAGGTAGACCACGACACAGACATCGAGCATGTCGGCGAAGATGCTGTTGACGAACCGCTGAAAGGCGGCCGGCACGTTAGTGAGACCGAAGGGCATTACCCGCCACTCGTAGGAGCCATAGCGGGTGCGGAAGGCGGTCTTCCACTCATCGCCGTCGGCGATTTGGACGAGGTGGTAGGCGTGGCGGAGGTCGATCTTGGTGTAAATTTTCGCACGGCTCGGGGAGTCGAGGAGGTCAGAGATAAGCGGTAGGGGGTAGCGGTCTTTCTTCATGATCTTGTTTAGGCCTCGGTAATCGACACAAAGGCGGAGGGAGCCATCCTTCTTCTTTACAAAGAGGACAGGGGCACCGTGGGCAGAGGTGGACTGCTTGATGAAGCCATAGCTGAGGTGCTCGTCGATGAATGATCGGAGAGCTTCAAGCTCTGGCGGCGAGAGGGAGTAGATCGTGCCGATGGGCGGGGAAGCGCCCTCCTCGATATCGATCTTCAGGTCGAAGCCGCGGTGTGGTGGGAGTTCGGTTGCCTTCGCCTTACTGAAGACGTCGGCGAACTCATGGTAATTGGCGGGGACCAAAGACAAGTCAGGAGGAGACGGCGGAATGGAGGACACACGGAGTTTAATGTCGTCGGGGTGCAGGTGCAGGCTGAACTGTACCGAACCAGGCAGGGCACAGGCGCGCACATAGGCCGCAGCCCCGATGAGGGAAATGTGCGGAGCGGGTGGCGAGTCGGGAGCCTTCGGGGAAGGTGACGGAGGGTCGGAAGTCGGAGCGGAGGGTGTCGGTACCGATGGCGGAGGAGCGGTCGGTGGTGACGGAGGCGCCTGGGGCATCGGCATTCTCTGCGGCGGGGGTCGGAACGATATACTGCCCAGTACCCAATCAATCAACGGATTGTAGCGGGTGAGCCAGTTGTGTCCCAAAACCAACGAGCATGAAGAATCCAACGGAGTAACATAAAAGGAAACAGGGGTGACATCGCCAGAAGGGAAACGGACGGAAAGATCTACTTCTTGGGAGATTACAGCATTCGTGCTACCATCAAACAGACGAAGGGGAACGGGCGGAGAAACACATTTTGTCGGGATAGAGTATTTACTGACTAAAGAAGGGTCTATAAAACAATGTGAAGAACCGGAATCGACTAACGCAGAAATATCATCTATAGAGAAGTCGGGAATGGAGACGGACGGCATAAGCGAATTAGGGTCGGAAAGAGCGGACGCGTTGAGTCGGATGTCGGCGAGTGCACAGATGGGGTCAACGCTTCCTCCAGGCCGTGCAGGCTCCCTGGAGGAGCGGACTAATTTTTTGCCTCTGCCTTCTCTGTCGGTGGAGCAGGCGGAGTCTCAGCCGCAGTGGCACGGGCCTTGGCGGCGCGGGAGGTGGACTTCGGGCAGTCCTTGGCGGAGTGACCGCCTTCGCCGCAGAAGAGACAAAGGTTGTTCTTGAGGCGGCGTTGGCGCTCGGCGGCATTGAGCTTGCCATCCTTGCCGAGGAGGTGTGCGATGTCGGACTTGGCCGCATCGGGCTTTTGGCCGTCCTTCGGCTTGGACTTGCCCTTGTCGGAGCGGGGTGCAGATGAGGAAGAAGATTTTTTATCGTCGGAAGTTTTGGCGGATGACGACTTGTCAGCAGACGGTTTAGTGGAGCGGGAGATTTCGGCCTTGCGTTCCCAGTACCGAGCATCGATGGTTTGAGCTAGCTCGCGCAACCCGATGAGGGTGGTGGGCTTGCCGACGCGAGAGATTTCGTCCTTGATGCGGTCGGGAAGGCCAGTATAAAATCGGTGTCGGAGAGCACCCTCCCCGTAATCTCGGACCTGAGAGGCCCACCGGTTGAACTCGACGACGTATTTGGAAATTCGGGAGGAGTCCTTCATAGTCAGATTTTCGAGGTGCTGGACCGCATCGGCCACTGCATCATGTGGGCTGAAGTTGGTGGTCAGCTCGTGAAGGAATTCCCGATAGTTGTCCATCCACAAGGGACGGTTTAGATAGTCATCAGGGTTGAGTAGGTCGGGTTCGAACCAGGCCAGCGCCATACCTTTGAGGTAAGATTGGGCGAAGGTGACCTTGGCGCGGTCGGTTCGGAAGGCCTTCAGGCGGTCCTGGAAATTGAGCTCGCACTGCACAAGGAACTCACGGAGCTTCTTCGGGTCGGAGCCATCAAAGGTGTCGGGCTCGCGGACCTTAGTTTTCGGAGAGGAGTCCTCGGAGCGCTGGCTCGAGCGGGCGAGAGCGTGTATGGCCCTAGTAAGGGCGAGGACGGCATCCTCGGGCGGCTCAGCCGGGTCTTCGGGGATACCCCCGTCACCGCTGCCCCCGCCGTCGGGATCGTCATCAGGGATATCGGGATGGTTGGAGTCAGATGGGTCGCCACCAGGAGGAGGCGGCATATGGAAATCGGATCGGTGGGCATCGGATGGCCCAGCCTGAGAAGCGCTTTCGAATTGTTGACGACGTCGGGTGGAGAACAAATGAAATTGTTCGACGACAGAGGGGAGACGGCGGGGGTTGCCAAGTGCGGTGGCTAGCCTTTCGTCAGTTTCCCTCTGACGGGTGCGTGCCTGGGTCTGCATAGTGTTTTTAGTGGAAATGGAAATAGCGGACTCGTACAAGTGTGAGTACGAATATACTGTTAAGTCCGGGCCTACTCCGACGATCTCCGACGCTCACAGAGGCCAGGGAATGGGCACGAAGGTAGACCGACGTTGGCCGAGGGTTGGCCGACATGGGCCGACAGAGAGCGACGATGGCCGAAGGGTGGCCGACGGTCGCGACGGAGGTTCGGGAGAGGGCGTCGGGTTCAGCTCGTGCGCTGCCCCCTTGTACGAGCCCAGCCCTCGGATTTCGCAGACAGAAGAGAGTCGGTACGAGGCCGACGAGTTTGGACGAAGGCCGGTCGAAGACCGCAGAGTGGGAACTAAGTTGATATTTGTACTGAGGAACTCTGCCTAAGTACATCGGGGTTATATACGGTACATGCGCCATCGAGGCAGTACAGTATCGGATGGATGGAACTGACATATGGGGTATCATAAATTTTCCAGGGGAACAGACGTCAGAAAACTTCACGTAGAATGTAAGTCAAACAACGGAGGAGAGGGTCGGGATAAAGGAACTGAGCATAAAAGGAAAGGTGCGGTGTAGGGAGAGTATCCTCCCTACTAGGGTATTTGTTATATTTCATCCTTTCTACTTGTGTTTTTGTTTTTCTCTTTACCTTACTACTTTCTTTTACTTAGTATTTGTCCGCATTTTGGCTTACATAAGCTAGGACTCGCACTTAGAGGTGTGCTGTACATACTTAGAAACAAATAATAGACGCTTTACAGACAGAGTAACAGACGGAAATCTGAG
Organism: Pisolithus albus; assembly: GCA_024613165.1. Lineage (NCBI taxonomy): Eukaryota > Fungi > Basidiomycota > Agaricomycetes > Boletales > Pisolithaceae > Pisolithus > Pisolithus albus. The sequence goes on from JANFAB010000064.1 coordinate 82,966, forward strand.
ACTGAGGGCTTGGATTATCAGTTTTCCCCTTCGTTAGACGCTCATTAGACGAATCTCGACTTTCCTTTGGAGTTATTGGGCGCGTTTTTCTGCTTTTCACCACTCTCTGACCCCTACCAAGCACCTCCTAGCCCCCTCAGGTCGAACTGACCCAAACCAATCCAAAGGGAGACCTACAAGGCCTCTCCCCTCACTTTCCTTTTACCAACCTTCATCTGGAGCCCACCGCGAGGGGGCAGTTTGCTTGGTAATCCATCTTCTCCTCCTACCTCTGAGCTCGCATACGCGATTTCTCAACAACCAACGCGCCTACCCTCTCGCTTTTCGAGATCCTGAATCTACTCGACGAGGGCTCTCGGACGATACCATTTCCGACGCGTTCGCTTCAACGGTTCAAGAGATATCTCGCTTTTGGTGGAGAAAGGCTTAGTAGGACGAAATTTGGCATAGCTCGGGTTCGGGTGCGCATATCCTCTCGTTCCTTTGATCTCCCAGCGCCCCAAGACCACCTCTACTACATCCCAAAGTTTGGGAAGGTTCTGCCCAGCGGTTCTTCGTCAACGTGCTGCTGTTCCCCCACCCTCCTAACTGCCTACGCGTTCGCTCGTGAACCGGCCCTCCGAACCTCTCGCAAATCGCAGGCCTTTTAGAGCTCGACGGGGCCTTCCCGGCGGTGGCTCTTTCGTCATGACAGCATCATAACATCTGGAGATATCACGCTTTTTCAGCTGAAAGGTGGTAGACGACCATTTTGCGAATATCTCGGGATTGGGTCGACGGATATTCGTAATTCCTCGTTCTCCCAGTTCCTATAGGTCCCTGCTACCACCCCCGAAGGTTTCGTATCATTCCGACCAGCGGTTCTTCCCCAACGAGCTGCCGTCCTCCCCCTCTGCCACAGCTGAGCTCCCTGCCCCCCCCCCTCGCATTTTCGTGCTATTTCGAGTCGTAGGAACTCCTTCCCCACCCATTAGAGTCGGTTGAAAGCCCCTTTGAGACCTCCCCAGCCCCTTCGAGATCCCAGACATTTTGAGACCCCCAGACGAACTTCGAGCCCTTTCGAGACGCTTTCGAGACATAGACGTTCCCTTTAGACGCACCCGCATTCGTTCTTAGACATATCAAGACGAATATAGTTCATTTTTCTTGCACGTTTTGCAGTCAAGTGAGGCTGCAAATTAAGTTTCGAGACTTCGAGTTGCACCTTCGAGGCAACTAATTTTAGTTTTAGTGGTCGAAACCACTTCGTGACGAGTATACGAGACCCTCCCACTCCCCTGTGTACAGGATCCATCCCCCACCTCCCCATAGACAGTCGAGGTCGCATCGAGGTGACCCCACCCTTCGTTTATCCCTTCGAGACCAGGCGCAGACTTTCGAAGGCTCGCACTACCCTCGTATTAACCAACTACGACGTGAAATATATTCATTTGAATCTCGTGTATACTGCTCATGATGGAAAGTGGATACAGAAAGTCTCGAACCCCACTCGAGCATCACCCTGAGTTCTCGGGGCAAGGACAGGACCTGCCAGCCTATTTCGAAGAAGTGGAGGAGTATGGTAAGGCCCAGGGAAGGTCAGGGGATTCGTCCCTAATGACGATTGCGATCGAGGGAGCCCCGCCCTTCGATAGAGTTCTCTGGGGCCACCTCGCGGCTAGTGCCCCAGTTGGTAGGCAATGGGACGATTTCAAAGTGCTCATAACCCTTCAGTACCCCGAGATCGAACCAGTCGAGGACGACCTCAAGTACTTCGAGCAGTTCTACTCTCTCCTCGAAGGAGCTCGTTGCAAGGAGCTGAGCTCTGTTCAAGCCTTGGGGAAGTATCTTCGCATATTCCGGCTCTTCTTCTTGGCCATGGTAAGGGGAAACATGCTCGAGATGAGCCACCAGCCCCAGCTGTTCCTTCGAGGCCTCCCACCCCAGGTCGAGCTCGAGGTCTCGAGGCGGCTCGCTTCGAGGTACCCCCTACTCCAGTCAGGCCGGCTATGGCCTATTGAGGTCATCGTTCACATTACGAAGGAGGTTATCGAGGATGGGGTAAGCCATGCATCTCCTCATCTAGCTTCGAAGGAGCCCTCGTCCAGTCTCGAGCCACCCAAGGAAACCCCTCGCCATTCACACTTGCCCTCGATCAGTTACAGGCCAGATGCCCCTTTGGAGTATTCTCGGTCTCATTCTAGAAGATGCTCCAAGGGAAGCTCGAGCTCGAAGTCCCCTTCACATCCCCCCTTCGAGGCCGCTCCTCGAACTTCGAAGAACACCCCTCGCCCTCCCGAGCTCGCTTCGAGCGGCTCCTTCCCCTTTCGAGTCACTAGTGCAGGCTCGAGGCACCCTGCTCCTCCAGGTTGGAGTGCCTCGTGTGAGCAGGCAAGTGACTTGCCTTCAAACTCACTTCGCAGCTCGAGAGAGGTTCGACAGTTGCACTCGCACACAGTAGGTGGTTTAGAACACTCGAAGGTTTGTCCTCCTCGCCTCGAAACTGCTTCGAGCAAGCCTCGTGAACTCAGCTCGACCTTGACTTGCCCCCTTCGACCTCATGAGCCCTCGAGTACCCCCGCGAAGTGGTACTCATGCTTCGAAGCATCTTCGACATCCTTTGGTAAGGCTTATCCTCATCTCGAGTCCCCTCCGAGGACTCCTTCGAAGTCACCCTCGTGCTGCGAACCACCCCACACCTCCTCGTTCCTCCTTCGAGAGGCTCTGACTTCGAAGGCAAAGCCTGCCCCCACTGGTTTCGAGTCACGTTCAAGAGCATCAAGAGGTTTGTTGCCTCTTCGAGAGCCTGTGGCTTCGAGCGAGCCATCCCCTCCCATTCGAGAGTCTCCGAGGCACCGAGGTCCCCCTCGAAGCATTTCTTTTTGCTTCTTTTGTGGTCGCAAAGGGCACATTAGAGCACAGTGTAAGGTCTGTGCTTCGTATCTAGCAGCTGGCAGGTGTAGAGTGGTTCGAGGTCGAGTCGTGCTGCCCACAGGTGAGGAGATCCCTCGAGAGGCTCTCGGACGCACTCTACAGCATCGTTTGGATTTCTGGGTCCTCGCTCGAGGCCCAGGAAGCTTCGTTGACCAGGTACCACCCCCTCTCTCGAGTTCCGAGTCGATCCAGCCCCCCTCCTCCCCTCGAGTCGACCATGAGACCACCCCAGAGCCCCCTTCGAGCTCGAGAGTGAGTCTGTCCCCTTCGAGAGTAAGCCATCCCCCTTCGAGAACTTCCGAGGCCCTCGATAGGAACCCTCGAGCCCTCGAGGTGAGCCCGAGTCGATTCCCAAGGCCGGTTAGAGTCTCGCGAAGGTCCCTTTCCCCCTCTCCTGTCCCCTCGAGTCGAGCTCCTCCCCCAAGTCGCGTTCCGAGGCCTGTCCAGCCTTGAGGTATGTCTCTGCTATGCTCGAGGCACTCCCAGCTTCGAAGCCAGTCCCTCGCGCCCTCTCGTTCCCTCTCGTGGTCACTCTGGTACCCTCTCCTGCAGGCCCTTGTGCAGGTTCTTGCTCAGAAGTAGGTTGTCTCTCCTTCGAGTCGCCTTCGAGACCTTCGAGAGACCCTCGAACCCCTTCGAACCCCTTCGAGACTGCTTCGAGCCACCCCCGAGCCACCTCTTCCCCTTGAGGACCTTCGATTTACCTTCGAACTATGTCCCCTCCCAGCTGAGTAGTCATTTTTGTTTCTTTTTCATGGTCTATTTTGTTTCGAGTTCGCATTTTTGAGTTTCTACCTAGAGTTTTGTTTCAAGGATGATACCCCTTGTCTTGCTTCATGATATATCTTGGAATGGGTTGACTGGGGACAGTCAGTATTTAAAGCCACCCTCGGATGTAGGGAGAGTATCCTCCCTACTAGGGTATTTGTTATATTTCATCCTTTCTACTTGTGTTTTTGTTTTTCTCTTTACCTTACTACTTTCTTTTACTTAGTATTTGTCCGCATTTTGGCTTACATAAGCTAGGACTCGCACTTAGAGGTGTGCTGTACATACTTAGAAACAAATAATAGACGCTTTACAGACAGAGTAACAGACGGAAATCTGAGACTGAGGGCTTGGATTATCAGTTTTCCCCTTCGTTAGACGCTCATTAGACGAATCTCGACTTTCCTTTGGAGTTATTGGGCGCGTTTTTCTGCTTTTCACCACTCTCTGACCCCTACCAAGCACCTCCTAGCCCCCTCGGGTCGAACTGACCCAAACCAATCCAAAGGGAGACCTACAAGGCCTCTCCCCTCACTTTCCTTTTACCAACGTTCAGCGGGCGGTATGACTTCGGGGCGCTCAACCGATAGCCAATCAGGTAGTGGGCCGAAAGCCTAAAGTGGCAACGACCCTGCGGCGTACCATGCGGTGGGGGTGCTGCGCCATATCGGGACCGGTCCGTAGCCTCGATAGAAGATCACCTGACCTCGGGGAGTTGCTGAGGCCGACTGGTAGTGGTCACGTGGAAGGACCGACATGTGCCGACGGGTGCTGAAGGTTGCCGACCGATGCCGAAGGGTGCCGATGGTGTTCCGATCGGTGGCATCATCGGTTGTAGTATGGGGGTGGCGGTCATCGTCAGGAATGGTCAGTAATGGGTCGGGGCTGATCGGAAAGGGCCTAGGGGTGTCGGAGGGTTAGCGGGGAACTAGGACGGAGCATGGGCATGACACAGAACGTGACACAACGACCGAGGATGGTCATAATCTAAAACCCCCATCGGATGTAGGCGCGGCAAAGCCCCGACTACGAGAAATGAAGTATTTCGAGGGTTCGAGGGTGCATGGAGTTTCGAGCAAGTAGATGAGGGTTCGAGGAGGTGTAGTGAAGGCTCGGGAGGGGTTCGACGGGTCATAGGAAGGTGTTCGAGAGCGGAGGTGGGAGGTTTAGAGGGTTCGAGGGGAGTCTCGAGGAGACGAGGAGCCGAGAGGGACTTAGACACGAGAGGGGGAAGTGGCGGGAGATGCTGGGCGCTGACTAAGCCCATGCCGTGCATAAGATGCATGTAGAACACGATGGAAAAACAATTCATCCACCATCGTTGAGCTGTTCAGTAGGCCAGATTCGAAGTCTCGAAGTGCTCTATTCTCTACTCTACCTACTGTTGAGACTCGAGAGGTATACTTTCAATCTTCTGTGCTAGGTTTCGAGGAGCCCCTTTTGGGACGAAACTACATACTCGCATATTCCTTGTCTGTGCCCTAGATTCGGGGCGACCCTACTTTCAGACTCTTCACCGCCCCGAGATTCTTCAGCAAATCTTTGTCCAGGGACGTCGCAAGGACACTTGGGCAGAGTACGATGTCGAGGCCAGGTGTCTTGGTGCTGCCCTGGAGGCAGTTAAAATCAAGACTGGCGGTGCGTCCTCTCGATGGGGACAAAACTTCTCACGACCCTCGCCCGGGGTTACGTCAGGGCAAGGCGCACCCATGGACATTGGGGCTGTGCAAGGCAGATCGGGAAGCCGCCCTAAAAAGGACTTCTCTAATTATCAGTGTTACGCGTGCGGCCAGAAAGGCCATATATGACCGCACTGCCCGCAGGTCAGGAACAAGGGCAAAGGATGCCAGGTGCGTTCGGAAGGTGTTGATCTGCGGCTTGCCACGATGGACAGAATGACGTTTGAGCAGGTAGTTGCTCATGTTAGTAAATTAAAAGAATCGGAGCTGCAGTGAAGTCGGGTCCTGCAGTCTCAGACAACTCTCGTACTGGACTAGTTTCTTTTTCCCCTTTTAGTTTTTCTTCTTGTTGTGTCTCGGTTTCATCTTCTAAAAATAGTATAAAAGAAAACACAAAAATAGATAATACAAAAACACAAAAAAAGGTTTCATTCTCGGACATAGTTACTGTAAATAGGTTTTCTTCACTCTCTGTAGATAACATGGACGATGATTCAGACTTTGTACCTACACCGTCTGTTGGAGGGTCCCGAAAGGGCTCGGTGAAGAGAATAGTGAGTGAGGGTGTGGGGAGAGGTCCAAGGAGTCTCCCGTTGGGAATGAGGGGGTCAGTTCGACCCAGGGGGCTTGGAGTTGCCTGGCAGGTGGTCAGAGGGTGGTGGAAAGACAAGAAATGTGCCCTAGAGGTTCCAATAGGTCAAGATAACGTCTAACGAGAGTCTGATAGAGGAGAAATGAAAATCCGAGGCTTCCAGCCTTCGAATTCCATCCTATTTCGTCTGGGATCAAGTCTCTGTTATGTTACTAAGCAAGTACAATGTACAGTAAGTGCAAGGGTTGGCTTACATAAGCCAAAATGCGTCCAAATACTAAGTAAAAAAAAGAGGTAAGGTAAAGATAAAAACAAAACTGTAAGTAGAAACAAGGAAATATAATAATTACCATGGTAGGGAGGACTCCCTCCCTACATCGGGACCGGATGTTAAACTGGCACCGCTTAATTCTCCAAGCAATAAAAATCCCAAAAATAGCGTTTCAGAAGGATCTGAGTCGGTTAGCGATGCTCAGGTGACAGTACCGCCGAAATCCCGAGTTCGCACGCTCAACTTAAAGGATCACGTATCGGTTCCCGTAATTATTCACACCAGGAACATCAGGAAAACCGCTTTGATATGTAGCATAGCCACATAGGTACATTGACAGCCATAGACATCAAAGTGCTATGTTGTATCAGGCACACATCTCTCACTAATCACCCAGTGACATAGTTGTCATAGAAGACAGTGGCAAGAATGTAGAATATCATAGCATCAGTAGCACAGTAATCATCCGTGTAGTCTTGACAGCCAATGTAGCTATACCTGCCTTCTCACTCTGCACCAGTCACCATTATGCATGTCCGGAACATACTCTGCATTGATGGACACACATTACTACTCAAACACGATGAACATATCTAGGTCAATGTAGGAATTAACGTAAAAATGAGAGGCCAAGTCCAGCACACTGTCCGATGACCAGTCTCCACTAATTTGCTTCCCACACCGAGCTTGAAGGTGGCAGAGGCGTACAATGCGATCAGCGCTGATTACGGACATGTTGGGGCGATGGTGGCGCATAGAACGGCTCACAACATATAACCCGGAGACTTGATCTTTGTGACAGAGCGAGGTGAACCATTCCACGTAAACGAGAGGATGCAGGTGGTTGCCCATATGATCGGGAAGCTTAAATATGAGGCGGATCCAAGCAACCCGCACACCTGCCATAGAACCTACCCATCAGTCAAGGGTCAATAAAATTATGGGACATACTATCGGGCACAAGGACTTCAGCGCGTTGATGACCGTCCTCTAAGACAAACATGGTATCGAAGCGACCTGGGCTTTCCGGCTTGCGACCACATGCAGCGATCATAGGTGTGGCCCGCACTCTTTGCATGCCCTTGTCATGCCCTGTAATAGTGCTTGGGCCGACCACAACATTGAGACTATGGAATATGTCGAAGCGATCTGATTCAGTGGGTTGGGTTACGTAGCATCGGGCTGAAGAGGAAGCGAGAAACTGCTGGAGTGCGAGGACGAAGTCTGGGGCTCTGTACTCTGTACGTATCTCGTCCACAGTCACTCTGCAGCGGGATGGATATTTTGTGACCTTGTAGTGGACCTTGCCCTGCGGGCCTGGACGACTGTTTACTACATGGCCTACGCCAGTAGATGGACAACTTACCTGACAGCTGCTGAGCGGCAGTGCTAGATGCAACGTCTCCAGGTTGACCCTGGGTGTTTCCTGGTTGCTCCCCTGGTTCAGAGACAGAACTGGCCTCGTGAAGGTCACTGGAATTGTCATCTACGGAACCCCTGCGTTGCTGTGAACGGAACCGCCTCCAAGCCAAGTAAGCGGACTTGTGGTGGATGGCTTCCTGCCGTTGAAGCCACAATGCCATCTGTTCAACGTAGTCGCACTTGTTGCTCGCTCGATAAGCATCCTTGGCGTAGTCGATATGCAGTCGCTCAGGGTACTCCATGTTGTATCCATCAGCACTTCCGAGTGCTCGAATCGATGACACGTAGTGTCGCAAGGAGTGAATCTTCGGGACATTGAAGTCCTCACGAATGCGCAGGTCGATAAGGACATGTTTGTGGTCATGAAAAGTCTTCAGATTATCCTCCATCGCTTTCAGTGACGAGTCCATATGTTGTTGACACTGTGCGTAGTATATAAAATTCAGAAGTGAGCGAACGACAACCAGGACACGATCATCCACAGCGCCAGAGAGTAGACCCACGAAGACCCTTTGCATTTCTTTGTGCTCTGTGCCGGTCCACTGCGAGACCGTCGAAATCCCTTTTCCGAAGTGGCGAAGACCAGGATATCGACTCATTGCTCGAAAGCGTGCATCAACCTCTTTCTCCCCAACAATATTGACGCACCACTGGAGCAGATGATCGTGGAAGACGCCCTTGTGAAGCTGGTGGAGGATGTCGGGAGTAATGCAAGCGAAGATGTTGGTGAAGGGAAGATCTTTCCAAAACGGTTTGTGCACAGCATGCAAACCTTCGTCATCAAACTTTCTTGACCGCCCATTTCTATGCTTACAGTGCAACGTCTTCAAAGTATCTGCCATGCTGCGTGACGCACTTTCCTCCTCGTCTCCTCGCTTATTGGATTGAACCAGACAGCGCGGACACCGACTCTCCTTGTTACAAGCTACCAAACACTGTTCCAGGAAGTCAGCGACATATGCAGCTAATATCGGATGGACTCGACGCAGACAACCATCAGTGCAGACCATGACCTTCCCATTGCGACCAGCATCCACCAGAGGTCGAAGGAGTAGAGACATGGCATGATGGAAGAGGCGATATCCTGCCAGTGAGCGGGTTTTCTTCTCGAAGCACTCGAGCTTGGAGACAGGTAGGTACCCTATCAGGATCGTGGCATGTGAGGAAACTTGACGCCTGATGTCCTTCAATATGTTTCCGATGGTTAGGTATATGGGCCATGCTTTCTTATCACCACTGAAGACGGACAAGGAAGTTTTGTCTGATGACAAGATGACGGGTGCAACCGTAGCACCCGCAGGCAACTTCCCCTGCAGCATATCTTTAGTCCTGCTCCGAGTCAGTCTCCACATTCTAAGGTGAGAGCTTACTTGCACGTCCCACCACCAGTCTGCTGTCCACATTTCGTCGTAGATACGATTTTTTCCCTCAGAATCTGCGTATGCACGCTCGGGGACGTAAGCCATGGCGTCTCAGAAGGCCGGGTTACCAATCAGTTCCATGACGCATTCGACAGGATCCCTATGCCAGAGTTCAAGCTGTTCCCGTCTCGTACTCCCGTCTTCAGCCACCACATCACCCATGACGTCTATCATTTCACATGTCCATGCTGGACCGGTTCGAAGCGAGTCTACATACTTGAGAAAGGCTCGTGCATTCGCAAAACCGACTCCACTTTGGCGAACCTTGGAAGAATAAGTGTCTTTTTTTTAACCAGACTGGTGGGTGTTCATACCAGCGAGAGTTTGAGGAAGTCATCGATTTTTGTCTGACCAACATTCTTCATCAGAAAGCGGGCCAGTTCCCACTCCTCCTCATTATGAAAAGGAGCCCACTGACTACAACCGCTAGCGTTTTCGGCCTTCTCCATGTCTTCGAACACCATTGGCCATGAGCCCAGGATCTGAGTGGCTAGTTCCGTATACTGTGCAACGAAGCGCCCCCCCTTAGCCAAGGCAGATTCGTCCTCAAATTCATCTTCAACTGATGCTTGTCTCGATGGAGGATGGAAAGGATCGGCTTCGGCATGGGTCTGCAACCGCCGAACCAGAGGCCCATCCGCGATGTCGTGGTTATCACCGTCGTACCCATCAGATGTTATGCAAGGTGCGTTATCGAAGTCATCATCAATCTGATGCTCTTTGTCAACAGATGTCGCACTTGCTGTGTGCTCGAGGGCCTGGTTCCACTCCCGGTTCCATTGCTGTTGGCAGGCAGCCGACTGGGCAATGTGCTGCTTGACACCAGCTAGAGTCGAAATAGTTTTCAAGCAGTAGTCGCAGCGGTGGGTGGGCATCGTGACATAGAGATTAACCTCCCCATTTTTTAAAACACTGACATGTCTCGATATTTTCTCAATATTAGGGACCTGTCAGGCAAGTCGGTTGTCTGCCATCTTGACAATGCCTTTCTGTCTTTTTTTTTTTTTTTTTTCTGATCATTTGTAAGAGCCCTCGTGACCAACGCATCCACATCCACCTCCGGTTCGTTGATTATGCCAAACAACACCATACGTATCTGGAAGATAAAAGGCGGTGATTTTGAGCCCCGAGTCCTTCAGCTACCGCTACTTTCCACACGATGCAACACCCTGACAAAGGCCGGCACACGTATGATAAGGAGAATCATGAAGGTAAGAAGGCTGAACTGTAGACAAGAACTCAAACTCAGTGCTAATTATATCGGACAGAAACCTCCAGTGGACGTATTCGACGGCCATCAGAGAAACAGCGCCAGCTGGTTGGCGACCAGAATGAGGCAGCACAGCGCCGAGATGCTAAAGCGCGAAAGGAACGTGCCCGTGAGCACCTGCATCAGCTGGCCAACAACGGGAGTGAGAATGAAGGCACACAAGAAGACGATGACGATGAGCGACACGTCGTCGATGATGACCATGACGATAACAACTCTGGAGACACTCAGGTAAATTGTATTTACCCCGTCATTCTGCGCAGATTTTCTGACTTGCTATCCTTTAGTTTTCCAACCGGGTTGTGCGTACTAAACTTGGCGGCGGGACTAAGCAACCACTCGCTTTTCGTAACAACAAAGTACCCAGAACACCGCAGATTTCAGCGAGCATGATAGAAGCTATCGAAGTAAGTAAACAACTTGCATGACGTGTCACTCTGACATTCGCCTTCCTCACAGGCTCTAATGTCCTCGGATCGTGAGATGGAGGATGAATCTGGCACCATCAGTGCGATCGCATCTATCAAGCAAAAGAGGTTGAAGGATAAGTGCAAGGAGACCACCTTAAGTGAGCACGAGGGCACGAGGAATGCCGGCGAATGGTGAGCGAGTCTGGCTGACTTGTATCTGTGGTGCAAAAAATTCATTGGTAACGGAGTGCCAGGCCGAAGAGGCAACATGAAACAGGCCTTGAAGATGAAGATCTGATTTCTGTGAAAGCACAAAAGCTCACTGAACACGAAGGCCGACCCCGCGCCAAGGATTATGATGACATGACCCAAGAATTTGTGACCACCGCAGTTGCTGAGTATCGTGCACGCCTGTGCGCCCAATCACCCATGCCTGATCATAGCCAAGAGAGCAGTCTATTGGCTGCCTCTTGGGCCAAGGCGTGTCAAGTCACTGGAGTTAAACTCACTCGCTCTCCGGACATATCCAAACTCGTAAGTTGTTTACAAAACTTATACGCAGATGGCAACAATTTATGCGCTATAGATCACCAGCCGTGGCTCACAGGTGCGTGGGGAGCTGAAGACGAAGCTTCGCCCTCTTGTCGAGGTCATGTTCAGTTTCCACAACAGCCAGAGCAAATCCGCCATCAAGAAGAATCGGTCCTTGGCAGAGGCACTCAAAGAAGGCACTAACTTCGCATTCAAGGTGAGTTCTCCGTTCAGCCCATGCCAACGATGCTCTCATGGCCGATCTAGCATATGGCACCCATGGAAGAGGACCGACGAGGCTTTCTCAAGGTGCCATTGATTCAAAAAATCATCAACACTATGTGGTTTGCCAACAAACATGATGAGGGCGTCATGTTCCCTGAGCATTTCAAACCATTCCCATACCTGACTCTTGCCCTCGTCCTCACAGCAGTAAGTCTGTGCCCGAATTAATGGTTTGTGTTCACATCGAGAGAAAACGTAGATTGAGTGGGCGACTGGGAAGCGGGGGGATATTCCCTTCACCACACAAGAATATCGCCCGGTCTACGAGGCATACCTGAAGTGTCTTCAAGATTTCGACTACGCTACCAAGGATGTTGGGGTACTACGGGCTATCTGCACTAGGATCTACGAGGCCGGCCGGTATGTATTATGCACGAGTACGAAGCATGCTCCTACCCTAATCGTTCAACAGTGTTCATTCCGGTGCCGGTGCGCTGTAGGGAGGGAGTCCCTCCTACTAGGTATTTTCTTTTATTTCATTGTTTTTACCTTTCAATTTTGTGTCTACACCTTACCTTATAGTTTTACTTAGTATTTTGGACGCTTTTTGGCTTATGTAAGCCATGCTTCGTACCTACCGCACTTTGTACCGTGAATTTGGGTTGCAGGTCTAATTAACCGGTGAATTTGCAACGACGACCCAAAGCCCCAAATTAACCCATGCAAATTAACGTTAATTAGCAATGCTACTACTCGACTAGAAAACAGAGTGATTTAGTAGATCTACTCCCATTCATCCCATGCAGAGGTGCTGGGAACAACCTGGGAAGATGACGGAGTGGGGGAAGAGTCCAAAAAAGATGCATTGGGCTGCTGAGGTTGCCTCAGATCTGAAGAAATAACGTCCCGCAGCCAGGCTGACCTTAGGTCAATTCCGTCACACCCAGCTAGTGTAAATCTGTCTCCCGGAGTGCCGCGAAAGTCCTCCACAAGACCATAGGGTCCATTCAACCACGAGATCCCATCAACATCATCAGAACCCGAGTTGACATCTGAGATGGAGGGGTTCACAGGATTGAGTGGGGACGGCCTATGCCCGGGAAGTGGTAGATCACTCTCATTAGGAGACTCCGACTGTTTACCTCGAATTGTGGCTTCCATGTCTCGCCAGGTAACGAGTGGCTTGTATGGTGTTTTCGAGTTATGCTAACTGAGTCGTGAAAAATGTATGAACGGAGTGAGAGGAATTGGTAAATACCTTATCCCAGCTGTAACAGTGCCACTGTCGAATCTTGATATGATCTTGAAGAGTCGTAACCTCTTGCCTACTCCTGTGCGGTGAGTTCAGCCATGTTACTGTTGACTGCGTGCGTTCATCTGCCATCGAAACTGGCACTGCCGCATATATCTTTTTGGCAAGTGGCTAATGATGAAAAATTGTCCGTGTCAGCTCCCCAGTCAGACTGCCAACTGATGTAGTGATCGTGAGCTTACCACAAGCACATCAGCAAACTCGTCACTTTCAAGTGCTGCCCACCACTCTAGGGTGCTTTGCTTCAGTCGTGGCTTGCGGTTAAAAGGATCCTCCCCATTGAGATAGGATTTGAATTGCTGGCGGAGCCGTTGAAGTGCGTCGTATGGTGTGTACTTTGAAAGTGCTGGGTTGTGTGCCTTCATCGCAGCCACTGGATTTGTCACGCCACTCCCCGCCTCATAGATATCACCATACTCGTGCCTCAAGATACGTTGTAATGCCAGTCCAGCACGTTCAACCATATCCTGAGGTGGCTTCTTGGAGCAAGAGATGCTAGTATCCGTAGCCCAGCTGATGATAATTGTTGGCACAGTTAACGGGTTGATATCCTTGTACACAGGTGCATGCCGATAAGCTTCGTAGTAGTGGTATCAGCAGTGGGGTGGTTGGCGAGTCCATGAGTGGACACACCTGGATTACAGACAAACGCAGTAATGTAAAGGTCGTGTGATTGGGGTGTTTCATTGACCAGCTCATTGAACCGGCTGTTTGCAATGCGACGAATATCTTCGATGGTGTTCCGGCCCAAGCTGAACTCATTTTTACGAAAATCTTCTTCGAGCTGCGACATTATCCCTAAGAATACATAGTAGATATGGTCAGCAGTAACATCAGCAGCTTCGAGAACTCGTAGTCCTTTTGCCCATGGTCCAGTCACTTGGAGTAGCTTTGACAAAGCGAGTTCAAATAAGATTTTCCGGCCACCAGGAAGGAACAATGAATTGTGGCCCTGGCAGATAATCATGTCAGTGGGGCGGAGAATGGTTTTTTTCGAACTAACCATGATGTCTATATTGCTTTCTGCAAGGGCTGCAAAAGCAGGAAGTCCACGTTGCACTGACAATGCTGACCAGTAAATAGTCCCGAAGCGTGTTTCTCCAATGTACTCTAAACCTCGATGTATACCAAGGCGTGAACGCTGGTGATTAAAGTGTTCCATAGAGTACGTTGAGCGGCTCATGAATGCGAGTATCGACCGAATCTGACTAATAATCTGCATGCCACAAGCAACCTCAGAAAACTCGATTCAATGATAGTGTAGTGACGACTCACCTCTCCAAATTCCGGAAGTAAACATATGTCCTTAATGGCAAGATTCAGCAGGTGGCATCCATCTTGTATGTTAAGGATGTGAGGATATTTTTCACAGAGGAGCCTTCGTGCTTTCCGAGTATTTCCAGTATTGTCAGATGTTACTGCACAAAAATTCCATGGCCCGATGTTGGTAACTGTCTGTAATCAAAGTTATTAGATGTCTGAGAACACGGATAGGCACGTACACGTTCTAATACTTCGAGAATATACTTGGCTGTGTGACTCAGCTGTGAGGCATCATCCAGCTCCATGCAGAATGTGCGGCGTGTAGCAGTTGTTACGTGAACACTGTAAGTTGATTTAGGCCTTCGTATTTTACCTCCGTCAAAGGTAATAGTCAAGTTGCGACACCCTAACAAGATTTTGTTAACAGTGGCAGTGATCTTGGCGGCCTCGTTGACAATTAACTTCTCGGTGAGTGTCGTTGACGATGGGGGCTGATAGTGGGGGTTCAGTGCGGCCACCATGTCCTTCCATTCGGCAGAATCCACAACTGTTGGTGGAATTCTGCAGCAAACAATAAACTTCATGATGTGGTAATCACCGGTTTCCTTTTGTTTCTTCCTCCCTTCCTTGACCGCAATTGCTGCCAATGTCCCATTCCCATCTTGTTTCTTCGTCCCCACTGATGGCTTGACTTCGACCTGGTGTGGCCCTAGACCTTCATCTGTATGGTCGAGTCAATGGCTGGGCCAACTGCTTTAGTACTTAGTACTTCGTTTGACTGCTGTCGAAGTTGGGCATCAATGTAGGTACACTTTGCCAAGTGGCCAAGGATCCGTTGCCGGTTTCGGGGTGTAGCCCATGTCTGGTGGCAGCCCTGGCTCCCAATGCATCTGATGAGGACAAGGCCAGTTCCATCCTGCTCGTTTATGGGAGTTTTCTCTAACATTGCTTCATTTCCTTTCAAGCAACAGCATCTGGACCCTTGGAGAAGCAGGGGATGGGTTCGCACACCCCCATTCCGAGTGTGTTCAACCTCCGGTAGGTCTGTATAAGCTGGGTCAATTTCGTTACTCAGTATTTTCGTATCAGATTTCCCCAGCCGTGGTCGTTTGGTACTGCATATGACAGGTATATCTGCTGGTGGGGCATTGACGGCTCGATCCAGCATGACCTCTGGAAGCTGTATATCTATGTAATTATGCCCCTGCACCAAGTACGTGATACTTACCTTTGTGTTGGTAGAGCTATAAGCATTTTCTGCTGCCATGATAAGGTCATCAAGCCATTTGTGGAGAATGGGGATCTCGGGGTCAGATGAGAGGTGCCTGAACCACTCTTCGAAGAGGTCAGTAAGTTTGCAGAGGCTAGGGCCTTGCTCCGTGAACAGGATTGGCCCATTGTTCCGGTGGCCAAGCCATATCTCCAGCTGACGGTTGATTGCACCAACAGGACCCTTATCCTCCATGTCCTCATCATCCACAATGAAGAAGTCGAAGCCATATTGACTCGGGCTGCCAGAGTCCACAAAAGGTATGGAATTTGGAAGGTTTTTCAGGTAGAGATGGAGAAGATCAAGTTTTGCTTTTGTTGGACTGTCCATCAGACTCGGAGTAGTTGGGTCTTTTTTTCGCTGTATGATACCTTGTGACACATTGAGCCCGACTCATCCACCTGTCAGGCTGTCACTGAGAGCCACCCTAATTAACCCGAATTTACAGCGATGTTTGAGCAACTCAATTTTACACAGTTAATTAGCGTTAATTAGCAAGGTTAATTAGCAAGTGTAAATTAGCAAGATCAATTTCACGGCACACTAATACAGACTGCTACCTCAGACGAAGAAAGACGGATATCCGAGGCCGAGGGACTCAGAGAATCATTTTTCCACTATCAGACGTTCGTTAGACGATATCTCGACACTCTTTGAGTCTTTTGGGCGCTGTAGGGAGGGAAGCCTCCCTACCAGGTGATTTCCTTTATTTCATTGTTTCTACTTACTGCTTTGTTTTTATATTTTTATGTTACCTGTTTTTACTTACTATTTGGACGAGTTTGGCTTATGTAAGCCATACTCGTAGTTAGACCATACTGTACATACTTAGCAACTTAACAATAGACTCTTCCTAAGACGAAATCAGACAGAATTCGAAGCACGGAAACTTCGAATAATCAGTTTTCCCTTCATTAGGCTCTCTTTAGACGAATCTCAACCTTCCTTTGGACGTCCAGGGCACGTTTCCTCTCTTTCCCCACTCCCTGACTCCCCTACCAGGCAACCCAAGCCCTCTCGGGTCGAACTGAGACCCACAAACCCAAAGGGAGACCTCTAGGCCACTCCCCCCACCTTCCTTTATTAAAACTCTTCAGCACGTTTTCTCAGTTCTCTTCCACTCTTTGACCCTCTACCAGGCATCCTAGCCCCCTCGGGTCGAACTGACCCAACCCTTCCAACGGGAGGACCATCTGGTATCTCCCCCTGACCTTCCTTTACCCAACTTTACATCTGGAGCCCACCGCGAGGGGGCTGTGTTGCTCGGCAACCCCCTTCCCCTCCTACCTTCGAGCTCGCACACGCGATATCTCAAGAACCGACGCGCCTACCCTCTCGAATTTCGAGATCCTGATTCTACTCGACGAGAGCTTTCGGGCGATACTACTTTCGACGCGTTCGGCTCAGTAGTTGCGGAGATATCACGCTTTTTGTGGAGAAAGGTGCAGTAGGACGAAATTCGGCATAACTCGGGATTGGGTGCGCGGATTCCTTCGTTTCTTTGATCTCCCAGCAGCCCTAGACGCTCTCCACGGCATCCCAAACTTTGGTGGCATTCCACCCAGCGGTCCTTCGTCAACGCGCCATTGTTCTCCCACCCTCCCAGCTGCACACGCCTTTTCTCGAGAGCCGACGCGCCTCTCCTCTCGCAAACTTCGGCCATAGTAGATCCTGTCGAGAGCTTCTGGAAAGTACCTTTTTCGTCGTGTCCGCACTGTTACTTCTGGAGATATCGCGCATTTTGTGCTGAAGGGCTGTATTGGACGATTTCGCAAATATCTCAGGATTGGGTGATCAGTTTCTCGTATTTCCTCGTTCTCCCACTTCCTGTAGGTCCCTGCTACCAGGTCCGGAAGTTTCGTAGCGTTTCGCCCAGCGGTTCTCCTCCAACGAGCTGCCGTCCTCCCCTCCTGCCACAGCTGAGCTCCCTGGCACCTCCTATCGCATTTTTGAGCCATTTCGAGTCGTAGGAACCCACCCCCCCTTTGTTTAGAGTCAGTGGAGAGCCCCCTTCGAGACCCTCAGTCGCTTCGAGACCCCACAGACGTTCGAGACCCTACAGACGAGTATCAACCCCCTTCGAGACGCTTTCGAGACATATCCATTTGCTTAGACGCACCCACATTCGTTCGTAGACATATCCAGACGTATCCAGACGCATATCAATCGTTTTCTGAGTATTCTTGCAGTCGGGCGAGGCTGCAAGTGAGAGTCGAACCCTCGAGTCGCACACGGCGACTAGCCTTTCATTTTCTCTTCGTTTCAGTGGCCGTGTCCACTTCGCATCGTGTATACAAGACCCCAGTGGTACCCTGTGGACGTTCGAGGTCGCATCGAGGCGACCTGCCCCTTCGTTTATCCCCCCTTCGAGGCTACACACAGACACGAGGGTGTCTGTGGCTCGTTTCTGTGCCGTATCTCGGAGTCCTATAGTTGGTTTGTTTGTGGAATATATATTCATTTTCAGTCGCACATCCACTGCTGAGGATGGAAAGGATGTATCGAAGGTCTCGAGGCCAAGTCGAAGGCCCGCGAGCGTTTTTGGGATACATGCGAGTCTTGAGCCACCCTCGGCCTCGCTCCAGCACCCCCTCGAGCAGTTTGTCATGCAAGGGACCACTCGAGACAGAAAGGGGAGAATGGTATGATCCCCTTCCAGGTTATACTTGGGTCTATCGAACTTCGAGCGACGTTTCGAGAGCCCCCTCATCCTCGCCCTCGATCAGGTACCAGTCAAGTTCCCCTGTGGAGTGCTCTCGGTCTAGTTCTAGAAGACACTTCCAGGGAAGCTCGAGCACGAAGCCACCCTCGCATTCCCCCTTCGAGGCAGCCCCTCGAACCTCGAAGTACCACCCTCACCCCTCTGAGCTTGCTTCGAGCAGCCCGTCTCCCCTTCGAGCCACTAATGCAGGCTCGAGGCACCCTGCTCCTCCAGGTTGGAGTGCCTCGTGTGAGCAGGCTGGTGACTCACCTTTGACCCAGCTTCGTAGCTCGAGAGAAGATCGATACTCGTGTCAGTGGCTGTCTCGTGACCTCGGTTCGCCCTCGATTCAGTACCCTTGACCTCGTGAGCCCTCGAGGCCCCCTTTGAACCCCTCGCCTCGCCTCGAAAGACCTTCGAAGACCCCCTCGAAGTATTCCTCCCCCCTCGTGACTCGATCAAAGCCACCCTCGCCCCTCGAGCCACCCCAAGGTACATCATTCCTACTTCGAGAAGCCTCCACTTCGATGTCGAAGACTCCCCCTGCCTCGTACGAGTCGCGTTCAAGAGCGTCAAGAGGGTTGTCATCCCTTCGAGGGTATGCAGGTTCGAGCGAGCCATCCCCTGGCCTTCGAGAGGCATCGAGGCATCGAGTACAGCCTCGAAGGTATTCCTTTTGCTTCTTTTGTGGTCGAGATGGGCATATCCGAGCTCGATGCAAGGTCTGCACCTCGTATCTAGTTGCAGGCAAGTGCAGGATCGTTCGAGGACGAGTCATGCTGCCTACAGGTGAGGAGATTCCTCGAGAGGCACTCGGACCCACTCTCCAAGCTCGACTCGACTTCTGGGTGCTCGCTCGTGGCCCAGGAGGCACAGCTGTTCAGGTGAAGTCTCCCCCTTCGAGTTCTGAGCCATCCCCACCCCTCGTCTGCCCTCGAGGCGATCTTGAGACTACCCCAGAGCCACCTTCGAGTTCGAGAGCCCCCGCTTCACCTTCGAGAGTAAGTCAGCCCCCTTCGAGCACCCCCCGAGCCCTTGATAGGAAGCTTCGAGCCTTCGAACCGAGCCCGAGTCAAATCCCGAGGCTCGTCCCAGCCTCTCAAAGGTTCGTTTCCCCCTCTTGAACCCCTCCTCCCACTTCGAGTCCAGCCTCCCCCTCGAGTCACCTTCCGGGGCCTGTCCTGGCTCGAGGCTGGTCTCGCCTGTGAAGCTACTCCCCCGAACCCTCTCGAAGCCCCTCGAAGCCCCTCTGGCACCCTCCCGTGCAGGTTTTCATATGGATTCTCATTGGTATATTTGTTTTTCTCATGGTCTTTTTCATTTTCGAGTTCGCGTTTTTGAATTTTGACTTAGAGTTTTGTTTCGAGGATGATACCCCTCTCTCGTTATATGATACAGCTCGGTACGTGATGACTGGGGACAGTCATTGTCTAAAGCCACCCTCGGATGTAGGGAGGGAGTCCCTCCTACTAGGTATTTTCTTTTATTTCATTGTTTTTACCTTTCAATTTTGTGTCTACACCTTACCTTATAGTTTTACTTAGTATTTTGGACGCTTTTTGGCTTATGTAAGCCATGCTTCGTACCTACCGCACTTTGTACTTGATTAGGAAGGGAACATAATACAGACTGCTACCTCAGACGAAGAAAGACGGATATCCGAGGCCGAGGGACTTGGAGAATCATTTTTCCACTATCAGACGTTCATTAGACGATATCTCGACACTCTTTGAGTCTTTTGGGCGCGTTTTCTCAGTTCTCTTCCACTCTTTGACCCTCTACCAGGCATCCTAGCCCCCTCGGGTCGAACTGACCCAACCCTTCCAACGGGAGGACCATCTGGTATCTCCCCCTGACCTTCCTTTACCCAACTTTACAGCGCTCACCACAGAGTCTCAGTGTAAGGTATCAGCCCAGGTGGTTGCTGCAGCTATCCAGGAGCATCACGACGGTTCGACAACGGAAGACGAGTCTGACTGAGTGCTGCCCAAGCCCTCGCACCATCACAACTGAGTTCATGGGTACTTGCCACTGCCATCTAGGGACGTTAGGGGGGATGTGGAGTCGGATCGCGAGCTGACAGTAGCTGTTAAATACCCAACCCAGTATAATTTTTATTTAATCCAAGCAATTTTTTCGAGCCGTGATTGCATGTGACGCATTTATGGTATGACACCTATGGCTCCTACCCTGAGATGGTAGCAAGAAAGTATGTGACAAGTTTGACTCCTATGTCCAGCTACACAGCATCCATAGCAGCTAGTTACATAGCAAGGACCATGCTCTATTCAGGCTATGTTGTACTATGTAATGTTGCTCGAAAGCTATACTGCGCCGCTGACTATATATTGGGGACTTGTCAATCCTGTTATGTGTGCTACAGAGCCTACATAGAGCTACATCTTCGAGTGAATTTTTCCTGATGAAGGGTGATGCACACGCTGTGCAAGCCTTGTTGGATTCCGGTGCCACAGGTGTTTTCGTGGACACTAAATTCGTCGATCGAAAGAAGCTTCCCAAGTTGTCTCTCCCATGTGCAGTGGACGTATTTAATGTCGATGGTACTCTTAACTCCGCTGGAAGGATTACACATCAAGTACCACTTAGAGTTCAGTTTGGAGATCACTTTGAAGAGTTAGTAGCTGATGTCATGGATCTGGGATCTCACGACATGATTTTGGGTCACACGTGGCTTGCCACGCACAACCCGGTGTAGGGAGGGCATCCTCCCTACCATGGTAAATACTATATTTCTTTGTTTTCATCTTAGGTTCTGTTTCTATTCTTTTACTTTACCTTTTTTTTACTTAGTGTTTGGGCGAGTTTGGCTTATGTAAGCCAGACTCGTGCTTAGCATGTACTGTACTTACTTAGAACAATAATAGCCGCATTACCAGAGACGAGAAGACGAGAATCTGAGCCTGGGGGACTCGGAATAATATTTCTCCTATATCAGACAGTTGCAAGACGTTATCTCGACCTCACTTGGGTTTGGGTTTCAGGGCGCATTTCTAGTCCCTTTTCTGCTCTTTGACACCCTCTACCAGGCACTCCAGCCCCCTCTGGTCGAACTGACCACTATTCTCACCCCAGGGAGACCTTAGGTAAACCCCCAGGTCCCCATCTCCCAACTTTACATCTGGAGCCCACCGCGAGGGGGCTGCTTTGCTTGGTAATCACATTCCCCTCCTACCCTCGACTTCGTACACACGATTTCTCGCCAACCGACGCGTCCACCCTCTCGCTTTTCGGAAATCTGATTCTACTCGACGAAGGCTCTCAGGAGGTATATCTTTTGTTGCTATAGCCTCAGTGGTTCCGGAGATATCGCGCATTTTGTGGAGAAAGGCACTGTAGCACGGTTTTGGGCATAACTCGGGATTGGGTGCGCCAATCCTCTCGTTTCTTCGATATCCCAGCGCTCCTAGATTCCCTCTACAACATCCCCGAGTTTCGTGGCGCTCGGCCCAGCAGTTGTCTACCAACGCGCCACTGTTCCCCCACCCTCCTAGCTGCCCACGTGTTTTCTCGTGAACCGACGTGCTGCTCCCCTCGTAAAGTTCAGGTCTAGTAGAGCTCGTCGAGGCCTTCCTGAAGGTGTCTGTTTCGTCGCGGCCGCATCATTATTCCAGGAGTTATCACGCTTTTCGTGTTGAAAGGTAGTATCAGACCGTTTTGCTGATATCTCAGGATTGGGTGGACGGAATTTCGTAATCCCTCATTCGCCCACTTTGTATAGGCCCCTAGTATCGTCTCCTGAAGTCTCGCAGCATTCCGTCGAGCGGTTCTTCACCAACGCGCTGCCGTCCTCCCCCTCCTGCCACAGCTGAGCTCCCTGGCACCTCCCTTCGCATTTTGTGCTATTTTGAGCCGTAGGAATCCCCTCCCCACCTCTTAGAGTTGGTTGAAAGCCCCTTCGAGACCTCCCCAGTCGCTTCGAGATCCCAGACATTTGAGACCCTTTTGAGACCCCCAGACGAACTTCGAGCCCTTTCGAGACGCTTTCGAGACATAGACGCTGCTTTAGACGCACCCGCATTCGTTCTTAGATGTATCGAGACAAATATCATTGGTTTTTCTTGCACATTTTTGCAGTCGAGCGAGGCTGCCAGGTTAAGTCGAGGCTTCGAGTTGCACACAGCGACTAATTTCATCTTCTCTTCATCTCAGTGGTCGTAACCACTTCGCTACGTGTATACAAGACCCTCCCTGCTCGTTTCGTGTACAGGCTCCACCCCCCATAGACGTTCGAGGTTGCATCGAGGCGACCCCACCCCCCTTCGTTTACCCTTCGAGATCGACTACAGACATTCGAGGCTTGCACTCGCCCTCGATAATACTACCAACAGTTGTTTAGACTGAAATATATTCGTTCAAGCTTCGTAAATACCATTCGTGATGAAAGCAGCTCACAGACAGTCTCGAGCCCCAGTCGAGCCCCACCTCAAGTTCTCAGGGCAGGCACAGGACCTGCCAGGCTATCTCGAGGACGTAGCAGAACATGGTAAGGCCCAGGGGATAACAGACGCCCTGTCCCTCGGCCAGATGGCGATCGATGGAGCCCCTCCTCGTGTTGGGAGGCTCTGGACCTACCTTGTGGCAAGTGCCTCGATCCTCGAGGGATTGGATTGGGGCTACTTCAAGACCCTCGTAACCCTTCAGTACCCCGAGGTCGAGCCAATCGAGGACGTTCGCGACTACTGTGACGAGTTCCATGCCTTCCTTGAAGAGAGTCGTCGCAGCAAGCTGAGCTCGGTCCCAGCCTTAGGGGACTACCTTCGTCAGTTCCAGGTACTGTTCTTGGCCATGGTGACTCAGAATGCCCTCGAGGCGAGCCACCAGTCCCAGCTCTTCCTTCGAGGCCTTCCACCCCATGTCGAGCTCGAGGTTTCAAGGAGGCTCGAATCCAGGTTCCCCCTGTTTAGGTCAGGGCAGCTATGGCCTATTGAGGTCATTGTTCGCATTACGAAGGAGGTCATTGAGGACCGGGTAGGCCACTTACCCCCTCATCTAGCTTCGACGAAGCCCTCGTCCAGTCTCGAGCCACCCAAGGAACCCCGTCGCCACTCACACTCACCCTCGATCAGTGTAAGGACAGATGCCCCTGTGGAGTATTCTCAGTCTTGTTCTAGAAGATGCTCCCAGGGAAGCTCGAGCTTGAAGATCCCCTCTCATTCCCCCTTCGAGGTCACCCCTCGAACTTCAAAGAACACCCCTCACCCTCCTGAGCTTGCCTCAAGCAGCTCATCTCTCCTTCGAGCCACTAATGCAGGCTCGAGGCACCATGCTCCTCCAGGTTGGAGTGCCTCATGTGAGCAGGCCAGTGACTCGCCTTCGAATTTACTTCGCAGCTTGGGAGAGGATCGACAGTTGCGTTTGTACACAGTAGGTGGTTTAGAGCCCTCGAAGGTTCGTTCTCCTCGCCTCGAAACTGTTTCAAGCAAGCCTCGTGACCTTGGTTCGACCTCACGAGCCCATGAGTACCCCCGCAAAGTGGTACTCATGCTTCGAAGTATCTTCGACATCCTTCGGTAAGGCTCACCCTTGTCTCGAGTCCCCTCCGAGGATTCCTTCAAAGCCACCCTCGGACTGCGAGCCACCCCACACCACCTTGTTCCTCCTTCGAGAGGCCCCGACTTCGAAAGCAAAGCCTGCCCCCACCAGTTTCGAGTCGCGTTCAAGAGCATCAAGAGGTTTGTCGCCTCTTCGAGAGCCTGTGGCTTCGAGCGAGCCATCCCCTCCCTTTCGAGAGTCTTCGAGGCACCGAGTTCCCCCTCGAAGCTTTCGTTTTTGCTTCTTTTGTGGTCATAAAGGGCACATTCGAGCGCAGTGTAAGGTCTGTGCTTCATATCTAGCAGCTGGCAGGTGTAGGATCGTTCGGGGTCGAGTCGTGCTGCCCACAGGTGAGGAGATCCCTCGAGAGGCTCTCAGACGCACTCTACAGCGTCGTTTGGATTTCTGGGTCCTCGCTCGAGGCCCAGGAAGCTTCGTTGAGCAGGTACTGCTCCCTCTCTCAAGTTCTAAGTCAATCCAGCCCCTCTCCTCCCCTCGAGTCGACCACGAGACAACCCTGGAGCACCCTTTGAGTTCGAGAGCCCCTTCGAGCCACCCCCAAGCTACCCTTCGCCCTCGAACCACTCGCGATACACCTTCAAGCCCCCTCGAGACCGCTCGGTTTACCTTCGAGCTGCCTCCCCCATGAGCTGAGTAGTCAATTTTGTTTCCTTCTTATGGTCTCTTTTGTTTTCAAGTTCGCATTTTTGAGTTTTGACTTAGAGTTTTTGTTTCGGGGAAGTTACCCTAGTCTCGCCATATGATACAGTTTGGTACATGATGACTGGGGACAGTCACTATCTAAAGCCACCCTTGGATGTAGGGAGGGCATCCTCCCTACCATGGTAAATACTATATTTCTTTGTTTTCATCTTAGGTTCTGTTTCTATTCTTTTACTTTACCTTTTTTTTACTTAGTGTTTGGACGAGTTTGGCTTATGTAAGCCAGACTCGTACTTAGCATGTACTGTACTTACTTAGAACAATAATAGCCACATTACCAGAGACGAGAAGACGAGAATCCGAGCCCGGGGGACTCAGAATAATATTTCTCCTATATCAGACAGTTGCAAGACGTTATCTCGACCTCACTTGGGTTTGGGTTTCAGGGCGCATTTCTAGTCCCTTTTCTGCTCTTTGACACCCTCTACCAGGCACTCCAGCCCCCTCTGGTCGAACTGACCACTATTCTCACCCCAGGGAGACCTTAGGTAAACCCCCAGGTCCCCATCTCCCAACTTTACACCAGAAGTCAATTGGAAAACCGGTGAAATCTCGATGAAGAGGTGTCCTCGTAGTTGCAGGCAACTCGCGCTGAAGCCGGCCTTCGTTAGACGTATCAAAAAGGAGGAGGTCCAGGCCCTCGAAGACTGGCATAATATATTCAGAGCCAACAAGCAGGAGGCTCCTAAAAAGGATAAAACCCCTGAGGAACTGGTTCCGAAGGAATACCACGAGTATTTAAGCGTCTTCTCTGTCCAGGAATCTGAATGCATGCCGCTTAGGAAACCATGGGACCATGCAATAGAACTTAAGGAGTCGTTTGTTCCGAAAAAGCGAAGGTTGATCCCTCTCAGCCCTGATGGGCAGACCGAAGTTAGCAACTTCGTTGACGGACAGCTTAAGAAGGGTTATATTCGGCCTAGTAAATCGCCGCAGACTTCTTGTAACACTAACAATCCGAAGACTGTTATTGGTCACTCCTTGACTGATAGAAGGATGAGGATTAAGGGAACAGAGTTAATGCGCGATGCACAAATGAACTCGATTGGTGTGTCTACGACAAGAGAGACGGTATTTATACTACCTAGAGTGTTTGTACCGAGGAACGTCGTAGAACAAACCAAACAAGCGAGAGATAAACGCCATTGGCTGCAGCGCTCCACACTGAGTCAATGCGGCTACGCTGACAAATCAGCTGACTAAGTAAAGTGTCTATGAGCACGTCTAAGCAACCCTAACCAGAGAGTGGGTAAATAAGGTAAACTACACTAAGACTACGCTACAACTAGCAGTGAAAAAGTACAGGCCGTTACACTATCCCCTCCTATGGCTCGACTTCCAGGCGAGACCAGATAGGCTGCACAGCAGTCAAAGGGTCGGGTACAGCGGAGAAAAAGAGACCTTCGGTCGAGAGTGCACGAAGTTTCCGGGGGGCACCGGGGTGGAGTTTGTAAAAGGCATCTATTGCCTCCTGGGCATTCTTAAGAGCAGATCTAGGCTCCCAAGTGCGATCCTCCTCTGGGTATCCTCTCCAATGGACGAGGAACTGAAGATTACCACGCTTCAAGCGGGAATCAACAACCTTCTCAACTTCATACTCGACATCTCCTTCATCCATAACCCGTTGTGGGCCGGGCCGAGTAACCGGTTGCCCATCGAGAGCACCGAGATAAGGTTTCACTCGTGAAATGTTCACTACCGGGTGTATGCGCATCGAGCGCGGTAACTTTAACTTAACGGCGTTGGGTAAGACGTCCGAGACCTCATACGGGCCTATCCACTTTTCGGTCAACTTTCGGCTCTGCCGATCTTTCAGCGATAAATGGTCGGTAGCCAGCCAAACCTGCGAGCCTACGGAGTAAGCAGGGGAAGGGGATCGTCGTTTGTCCACCTGAGTTTTCTGACGAGTCCTAGCTTTTCCCAAACTTTTGCGCACTTCCTGGAACACCTGGAACCAGTCTTTAGCAGTCTCCTCCACTGCTTCTACCTTAGAAGTCATCGGCTCGACACCCATTCGTGGTGTATACGAACGAGTAACTTCAAAGGGGCACTTGCCAGTAGAAGAA
Source organism: Pisolithus albus (assembly GCA_024613165.1). Classification (NCBI taxonomy): domain Eukaryota; kingdom Fungi; phylum Basidiomycota; class Agaricomycetes; order Boletales; family Pisolithaceae; genus Pisolithus; species Pisolithus albus. The sequence continues at coordinate 109,356 of JANFAB010000064.1, forward strand.
GACTTGGAGTTGTTGTACGCGAACTGAGCCAGGGGAAGCCAATCCTCCCATCGTTCCTGCTGATGGTTTGCATACATCCATAGATACTGCTGAATTTTGCGGTTCAACCGCTCTGTTTGACCATCCATTTGTGGATGAAACGCCATCGAGAGCTTCTGCTCGACACCCAACATTTTAAATAGCTCCTTCGAGAACTGAGAAGCGAACTGCGGTCCGCGATCTGAGACGAGAGACTGGGGCAGGCCGTGATGCTTCCAGATGTGAGTTAAATAAAGCCGTGCCGTACTAGCGGCAGTTTCCTTTTTGGTGCAGGGGATGAACTCTGCTTCCTTAGAGAACCGATCGACAACGACTAAGACGTAAGACTTCCCAGAGGAGCTCCTGACTCCTATATCCATAAAATCGGTCGTAAGATCTTTCCAAGGCCCATCAGGGACAGGCAAAGACTTGAGTTCGCCTGCTGGCAGCTTGTTACTAGGCTTGCTAGCTTGACACGTCTGACAATGCTTTATGTACTCCTCGACATCAGGCTTCAAGGTAGACCACGTGAACCAGCGTGTGATCAACTCCTGAGTTCCTTTTACACCTCGATGACCCGCTAGGGGCGAATCGTGAAGAGCGGTGAGCACCTTCTGTCTAAGTGCCTCAGGCACGAAAACCCTATCTCCGTCATACAGTAAACCGTCGCGTCGATCGAGCGTTCCAGCGTCAATCTCGGCCGTTACACTGCGCAGTTCTTCTACGAAGGGGTTTTCTAAGCGCACAGCGTGCACTTGCTCGGGTTTAATAAATAGCGATTCTTCAGATTTAGCATTCTCGCGATTCTCTACTAAGTCCTCGCGGCGGGAGAGAGCGTCCAGTTGTCCCATCGAAACTCCTGGTTTGTGGACGACAACACAGTTAAAACAACTGAAGTACTGCGCCCAACGCGCCTGGCGTGGTTGAAGCTTTTGTGACGTCATAAACCACTTGAGGTTATGGTGGTCCATCCAAATTTCAAACTGGTATGGGGTAGCCTCGAGGTAGTGACGCCATTGTTCTAGAGCGCAGATGATGGCTAGCATTTCTTTGTCGTGAACCATATAATTAAGTTCTGCTCCACTAAGTGAATGACTCGAATAGGCAACTGGTCTCCAGAGACCATCATCGCATTCTACCGAGAGCACGGCTCCGGTTGCGTAATCCGAGGCATTGGTTTCTAAACGGAACTTCTGATCCTGATCGGGGAACATAAGTATAGGTGCGGTCGTGAAGGCTTCCTTTAACGTGTCAAATGCTACTTGGCACTTGTCGGACCAGAGAAACGGAGTGTCCTTTTTAGTGAGATCATTAAGGGGGCGCACGACCTGCACGAAATCCTTTATGAAACGTCGGTAGAAGTTTGCAAGGCCAAGGAAGCCTCGAACTCCACGAACAGAAGTGGGGATCGGCCAATCGTGCACAGCAGCGACTTTAGCGGGATCCATCTTAACTCCATTTGTGCCAACTATCATACCCAGAAAATCGACCTCCTTTTGTTTAAATAAACATTTCTCCGGCTTAACGAACAAGTCGTTCTCCTTTAACCGTCTAAGCACCTCTAGCACGATCCTGTCATGCTCCTTTTCATTGTCCATTTTCATGAATATCATAAGATCGTCTATATATATTACTAGAACGTCCTCCATATCACCGAACATGTCGTTCATCATATTCTGGAACGTGGCGGGGGAGTTACATAAACCAAAGAACATGACCAGCGGCTCGAAGGCTCCACGGTGACAGACGAAAGTGGCCTTCCACTCGTCACCTTCCTTCATCCGGATGTTATTGTATCCCCACCTAAGGTCCATTTTCGTAAATAATTTACACCCTTTCAACTTGTCAACAAGCTGCGAGATAAGCGGGAGCAGATACGAGTTCTTGACCGTATGCTCATTTAAATAACGGTAGTCCTGTACCATACGCTTCTTTCCATCCTTTTTCGGGACGAAGAACACGGGAGAAGTTTGCGGCGACTTACTAGGCCGAATCCCTTCTTGAGTTGTCCATCAACGAAGTTACTAACTTTGGTTTGCTCATCAGGGCTGAGAGGGATCAACCTTCCCTTTTTCGGGACAAACGACTCTTTTAGTTCTATCGCGTGGTCCCAAGGTTTCCTAAGCGGCATGCATTCGGATTCCTGGACAGAGAAGACGCTTAAATAATCGTGGTATTCCTTCGGAACCAGTTCCTCAGGGGTTTTATCCTTTTTAGGAGCCTCCTGCTTGTCGGCTCTGAATATATTATGCCAGTCCCTGAGGGCCTGGACCTCCTCCTTTTCGATATGTCTGACGAAGGCTGGCTTCGGCGCGAGTTGCCTGCAACTACGAGGGCACCTCTTCATCGAGATTTCACCGGTTTTCCAGTTGACTTCCGGGTTGTGAGTGGCAAGCCACGTGTGACCCAAAATCATGTCGTGAGATCCCAGATCTGTGACATCAGCTACTAACTCTTCGAAGTGATCTCTGAACTGAACTCTAAGCGGTACTTGATGCGTAATCCTTCCAGCAGAGTTAAGAGTACCATCAACATTAAATACATCCACAGCACATGGGAGAGACAACTTGGGAAGCTTCTTTCGATCAATGAATTTGGCATCCACGAAAACACCTGTAGCACCGGAATCCAACAAGGCCTGCACCGCGTGTGCGTCACCCTTCCTAGTGCGAATAATGATAGGAACTGATACGTGATCCTTTAAGTTGAGCGTGCGAACTCGGGATTTTGGCGGTACTGTTGCCTGAGCATCGCTAACCGACTTGGATCCTTCCGAAACGCTATTTTTGGAGATTTTATTGCTTGGAGAATTAAGTGGTGCCAGTTTAACGTCCGGTCCCGAGCCCTTTCGGGACCCTCCAACAGACAGTGTAGGTACAAAGTCCGAATCGTCGTCCATACTATCTACAGAGAGAGAAGAAAACCTATTTACAGTAACTATGTCCAAGAATGAAACCTTTTTTTGTGTTTTTGTATTTTCTATTTTTGTGTTTTCTTTTGTACTATTTATAGAAGATGAAACCGAAACACAGCGAGAAGAAAAACTAAAAGGAGAAAAAGAAACTAGTCCAGTACGAGAATTGTCTGAGACTGCAGGACCCGATTTCACTGCAGCTCCGATTCTTTTAATTTACTGACATGAGCCACCACTTGCTCAAAAGTCATACCGTCCATTGTGGCCAGCCGCGGGTCAACACCTTCGGAGCGCACCTGGCGCCCTTTGCCCTTGTTCCCGGCCTGCGGGCAGTGCGGACGAATATGGCCCTTCTTGCCGCATGCGTAACACTGATAATTAGAGAAGTCCTTCTTTGGGTGGCTTCCCGATCCACCCTGCGCGGCCCCAATGTCCATGGGTGTGCCTTGCCCTGACATTACCCCGGGCGAGGGTCATGAAAAGTTCTGTCCCCATCGAGAGGACGCACCACCAGTCTTAATTCTTACTGCCTCCAGGGCAGCGCCGAGGCCCCTGACCTCCACGTCGTACTCTGCCCAGGTTTCCTTGCGACGTCCCTGGACAAAGATTTGCTGAAGAATTTCTGGGCGAATGGCCCTCTCCAGCATGAAGATTGCATAGTCGTCGGATACCCCGGACACGGTCCTTAGTGCGTTAAACTTGGCCAAGAACTCCTCCGTTCTGGCCGTTCCTTGACGTATTTTGCTGAGCTGGTCTCTAGCCCAGTCTTTATTATGAAGCGGCCTAAACCGCACTTCCACCTCCGCCACCAAGTCGTCATAAGATGGCCACGTGCCGGTCGGGAGACACTGATCAATACGTGCCCGCGCGTATGCTCTGGCAATTGGGCCAGTCATTCTAGACCAGACCATGAGCATTCTTGCCCTTGGGCTGGTCGAGTTTGCCGTGATAATGAAGGCCTTCATCTTGGCCCACCATTCTTCGAACTTGCTTATTGACCCGTCAAAAATGCCTGGGTCAGCGACGCCCCGTTTCGTGGGGTCAACGTTGGTGTTGGGGTTAGCGGCGGCCCCTCCGCCTGCTGGCTGCTGCTGCTGCATGCCTGCCACGGCGTTGGCGATGTGCTGGGCCACCTGGTTGGCAACCTGGGCCGTGATTAAAGTAGTCATCTGCTGCATGAACTGCAGCTGGTCCTGCGTGAACTGGTCCATGGCAGAAAGCGGTTAGGACCACAGGGAGTCGGGGAGGAGGGATGACGGTTCGTCTGTTCCATAAGTTGTACGGGACGTGCAGAACGAAACCCAGTAGATTCGGGTCGGGAGAAGGGGAGCGAAGAGGGAGTGGGGAAAGACGAGGGAGAAGGGGTTCGGGGGTACCAAAGATTTGTTGCTCGAGGGGGGTGACTTCCCGAGCAAACAGGAGCGGGGGAGCGGGCGATTCTTCCTTCTTCAGGTAAGGAGAAAACCTAATTCGAGGAGCCAAAGACTCTGACTTCTTAATGCGAGGAATGTTGACGAGATTTTCCCTGCCCTCAGTGGCGGTACTCTGTCTCAACTATAGTACAGTAACTGGGAATACTGGTAGTATGCTTTCTACCTCCTGTGACGTAGGGGAACTACTGTTAAGCTATGCGCTTCCACCCCCTAATGTGGGTTGCGCCTTCACACTGCCCTTGACAGACAGCGGGACTACTAACTACGGTTTCTTCTTCAACACAACCCCTTGCCGTAAAGGGGACGATACTAAAAGTGAGAAGATGAAGCTCCTTAACCCTGGAGTCCGGGTATAGTTGCCCTATATGCCTGGGCGCAAGCGGAGTGAGGGATAACTGGTAGAATCGAGTTCAAGTGTAACACTAACAATCTGAAGACTGTTATTGGTCACTCCTTGACTGATAGAAGGATGAGGATTAAGGGAACAGAGTTAATGCGTGATGCACAAATGAACTCGATTGGCGTGTCTATGACAAGAGAGACGGTATTTATACTACCTAGAGTGTTTGTACCGAGGAAAGTCATAGAACAAACCAAACAAGCGAGAGATAAATGCCATTGGCTGCAGCGCTCCACGCTGAGTCAATGCAGCTACGCTGACAAATCAGCTGACTAAGTAAAGCGTCTATGAGCACGTCTAAGCAACCCTAACCAGAGAGTGGGTAAATAAGGTAAACTACACTAAGACTACGCTACAACTAGCAGTGAAAAAGTACGGGCCGTTACACTTCTCCCGTGTTCTTCGTCCCCAAAAAGGATGGAAAAAAGCATATGGTGCAGGATTACCGCTATTTAAATGAGCATACAGTCAAGAAGTCGTATCCACTCCCGCTTATCTCGCAGCTTGTTGACAAGTTGAAAGGCTGTAAATTATTTACGAAAATGGACCTTAGGTGGGGATACAATAACATCCGGATCAAGGAAGGTGACAAGTGGAAAGCTGCTTTCATCTGTCACCGTGGAGCCTTCGAGCCGCTGGTGATGTTCTTTGGTTTATGTAATTCCCCCACCACATTCCAAAACATGATGAACGACATCTTCGGTGATATGGAGGACGTTCTAGTAGTGTATATAGACGATCTTATGATATTCACGAAAACGGACGATGAAAAGGAGCACGACAGGATTGTGCTAGAGGTGCTTAGAAGGTTGAAGGAGAATGACTTGTTCGTCAAACCAGAGAAATGTTTATTTAAGCAAAAAGAGGTCGATTTTTTGGGTATGATAGTTGGCATGAATGGAGTTAGGATGGACCCCGCTAAAGTCGCTGCTGTGCACGATTGGCCCGTCCCTACTTCCGTTCGCAGAGTTCGAGGCTTCCTTGGCCTTGCGAACTTCTACCGACGTTTCATAAAGGATTTCGCGCAGGTCACGTGCCCCCTCAACGATCTAACTAAAAAGGACACTCCATTTCTCTGGTCTGACAAGTGCCAAGTGGCGTTTGATACGTTAAAGGAAGCCTTCACGACCGTGCCTATACTTATGTTCCCCGATCAGGATCAGAAGTTCCGCTTAGAAACCGATGCCTCGGATTACGCAACCGGAGCCATGCTCTCGGTGGAATGCGATGACGGTCTCTGGAGACCAGTTGCCTATTCGAGTCATTCGCTTAGTGGAGCAGAGCTTAATTATATGGTTCACGACAAAGAGATGCTAGCCATCATCTGCGCTTTAGAGCAATGGCGTCACTACCTTGAGGCTACTCCGTACCAGTTTGAAATTTGGACGGATCACCACAACCTTAAGTGGTTTATGACGTCACAAAAGCTTCAACCATGCCAGGCATGTTGGGCGCAGTATTTTAGTCGTTTTAACTGTGTTATCATCCACAAACCAGGAGTTTCGATGGGACGACCGGACGCTCTCTCTCGTCACAAAGACTTAGTAGAAAATCGCGAGAATGCTAAATCAGAGGAGTCGTTATTTATTAAACCCAAACAGGTGCACGCTGTGCGCTTAGAAAGTCCCTTCATAGAAGAACTGCGCAGTGTAACGGCCGAGGTTGATGCTGGAACGCTCAACTGACGTGACGGTTTACTGTACGATGGAGATAAAGTTTTCATGCCTGAGGCACTTAGACAGAAGGTTCTTGCTGCTCTTCATGATTCACCCCTAGTGGGTCATCGAGGCGTTGTGAGTCGACGTGTGGATCTATGGCGAAAACACCAAAAAAAAACCAACACAAAGACAATTGCCGAGTCGGTGGTTTACCTTCGCAGACTTTGGCTCAAGGGATCGGTTACAGTGAAGCGGGGGAGGGGTTCTGCACACTAGAGGACTAGGGCAGAAGGGAACAGTGCTCCTGACGAGAGGGGAGCAGGGGAACGACAGAAAAGCGAAGATATTTAGGCTACTCGGAGCCTAGAAGCGACGTAAAGTGATGAAGAATGACAGTAAATAGACCCTTAATGGAGCCTCGATACTGCAAGAATAAAGAAGATGAAGAAGAGCCTTAAAGCGACGACAGTAAGGCAGATAACGTCGATAAAGATTGGGCAATAGTCTCTCTACAGAGGGGACAGTAATCCTATGCAGGGGGGGCTACTTGCTTTTTTGCTTGCTGCGACGTATTGGTACTTATATACAAAAGGTAGCGCAGCCTGAAGTAAATAGAGGGAAACACTTTGTAAGGGGTTTGTAAGCAATTGGTAAGAGGATTGGTAAAGGATTGGTAAGGCTGAGCAAGGCTGAGTAAGGACAGTAAGCAATTGGTAAGTAAAATCAGTCAGCATGACGAAGAATATCACAAATCATTTGAAATAGAATGAGTCATTAAGGAACGGATGAATAATGCGACAGAAAGGGGGATGAGTAAGCGCACTGGTCACTGCTGAATAAGGGGGTATGACTGCAAATGAGTCACTCTGACTCCTAGATCTGAGATCCAGATTCATTGGGCGATATGCTGCGCATCCGAAAGAAGAACTGTGGGGATTTCTGCCAGGGGCCAACTTTGGGGGTCTCCAGGGTAGTCAGGGCTTAGGATTTCGCAACTTTGCCCCCTCTCTCCTCTCTGCAAAGCGACCTGTACCAGGTGCAACTAGTGCTCTGGAGGGCATGAGGAGGAGGAGGGGCCGTCTTCTCCAATGAGGGCAGGGAGAAGTGCCTCAAAATCGTCATGAATGCGATCAGATAGTGTAGATGATAGTAATTGGTACTGGAGCTGTCACAATTTTGGGAGAATGAAAGACGAGATCGAGAGATAGACGTTGCAGGGGGCAGGAAGGAAAAATTCGTAATCCTTTTCGACTGGAGAGACCGAAACAACCACATAAGACCTCTCAAGCCTGACGACAGACTTGAGGCGACCAAAGAATGTCTTCCTCGACGTCAGACTGACGAGAAGAACGTGCTGTCCCAAAGCGATAGGATGGGAGGTCATGGACGAGGGAGGGATGAACCAGGAGGCTTCGGGGCGAGAGCTAGTGGGGACTCCTGGCAGGTACTCGTAGTTATTCTCCCTAGCAAAGGACACGAGCGAAGAGACAGTCGAGGAGGTGGCCATTACGATAAATATTGGCGAAATGGGCGTTCGTTGGTAGAAATGATGCAGAAAATCGTGGAGTGCGCGGATCGTTACCAAATTTGGTAGGCAGGATGGCGTGGTCGAGAGCTTCCTGTGAGCGTGGGAATGGTGTCGATATCTTTAGAATTGACGGAGATATTCGAAAAATCGGAATGCTGTAAACTAGCGCTCAAAAAGTTTTTTCGGGCGCTCGAGCGGTTTCTTCCCTAACGTTAAGGATGGTTCTCATGCGATGGATGACTGCTGGCAATATCAGTCATTCTTTGCATTAGGGCTAGGCTTCTCCGTTCTTCATCATTCAGCTTCTGAGTCCATGCTCACATCGCCAAACACCTTTCGTGCGTGACAGCGTAAAAGGAACTCAGGAGTTGATCACACGCTGGTTCACATGGTCCACCTTGAAGCCCGATGTTGAGGAGTACGTAAAGCATTGTCAGACGTGTCAAGCTAGCAAGCCTAGTAACAAGCCGCTGGCAGGCGAACTCAAGTCTTTACCTATCCCTGATGGGCCTTGGAAGGACCTTATGACCGACTTTATGGATATAGGAGTCAGGAGCTCCTCTGGAAGGTCTTATGTCTTGGTTGTCATTGATCGGTTCTCTAAGGAAGCAGAGTTCATCCCCTGCACCGAAAAGGAAACTGCCGCTAGTATGGCACGGCTTTATTTAACTCACATCTGGAAGCATCATGGCCTTCCACAGTCTCTCGTCTCGGATCATGGACTGCAGTTTGCATCTCAGTTCTCAAAGGAGCTATTTAAAATGTTGGGTGTCGAGCAGAAGCTCTCGATGGCGTTTCATCCACAAATGGATTGTCAAACAGAGCGGTTGAACCGCGAAATTCAGCAGTATCTATGGATGTATGCAAACCATCAGCAGGAACGATGGGAGGATTGGCTTCCCCTAGCTCAATTCGCGTACAATAACTCCAAGTCTTCTTCTACTGGCAAGTGCCCCTTTGAAGTTACTCGTTCATATACACCATGGATGGGTGTTGAGCTGACAACTTCTAAGGTAGAAGCAGTGGAGGAGACCGCTAAAGACTGGTTCCAGGTGTTCCAGGAAGTGCGCGAAAGTTTGGGAAAAGCTAGGACTCGTCAGAAAACTCAGGCAGATAAACAACGATCCCCTTCCCCTGCTTACTCCATAGGCTCGCAGGTTTGGCTGGCTACTGACCATTTGTCACTGAAAGATCGGCAGAGCTGAAAGTTGACCGAAAAGTGGATAGGCCTGTATGAGGTCTCGGACATTTTACCCAATGCCATTAAATTAAAGTTGCCGCGCTCGATGTGCATACACCTGGTAGTGAACGTTTCACGGGTGAAACCTTATCTCGGTGCTCTTGATGGGCAACCGGTTACTTGGCCCGGCCCACAATGGGTTACGGATGAAGGAGATGTCGAATACGAAGTTGAGAGGGTTGTTGATTTCCACTTGAAGCGTGGTAATCTCCAGTTTCTCGTGCATTGGAGGGGATACCCGGAAGAAGATCGCACTTGGGAGCCTAGATCCACTCTTAAGAATGCCCAGGAGGCGATAGACGATTTTTACAAACTCCACCCTGGTGCCCCCCAGAAGCTTTGTTCACTCTCGACCGAAGGTCTCTTTTTCTCTGCTATTCCCGACCTTTGACTGCTGTGCAGCCTATCTGGTCTCGCCTGGAAGTTGAGCCTTAGGAGGGGATAGTGTAATGGCCCATACTTTTTCACTACTTGTTGTAGCGTAGTTTTCCTTGTTTATCTACTCTCTGGTTAGGGTTAACTTTGACGTGCTCATAGACGCTCTACTTAGTCAGCTGCTTCGTCAGCATTGCCGCATTGACTCAGCGTGGATTGCTGCGGCCAATAGCATTTATCTCTCTTTGTTTGGTTTGTTCTACGACGTTCTATGGTACAAACACTCTGGTTAGTATAAATACCATTTCTCTTGTCGTAGACACTCCAATCGAGTTCATTTGTGCATCATCGCATTAACTCATTCCCTCAGCCTCTACTCTCATCAGTTCTTGGAGTGACCGAGTATAGTCTTCGGATTATAAGCATTACAATTTGTTGGATTGCGGGATTGGTGTATAAACCAGAATGTTCATCGACAGAAGACCACGCACCTGGGAAGTATTGGGTCAGTGCACCAGCATGGCATGCGAGCTAGCGACTTACATGGAATATGAATGCTGAATCCTGCTTCAGCTCACTGACAAGAAGGCGATTCCTCGTCTGCACTCCTTTATTGGCACTGGTTTCGAAGCCAAATGTAGTTGCAACAATGGGTCGAGCCCTCGATTTGAACTGCCCATGTATGTGCATGCTCCGTGCTGTAATCTGCTTCATAGTTGAGTTAAACCACTGGAATGCTCCTGAATGCTCACCAATTTTAAAATTCCACCATCGTGAGCAAGCTTAGTGTTGTGATGATGCGTGGCAAGAGTCCAAGCTTTCTTCACCCAATTGACTTCCTGGCTGCTCGTAGGAAATGGATTCTCCATAAGGAGGATTGCACAGTAAATTTTGATTGCTGTTTCGAGAACAGCATGGACATCTAACTCGTAGTCAGCCACCTTTGGTCGCCCCTTGTTCGCACTATTGATCACCAAAGCCTTCACCTCGGGGCTAGTGTTCTGGTCGACCACAGGCTCAGACTCGATGAGCATGTCAGACTTGCATGCGACTGCACTGAGGGTTTCCAGGCCCAGAGATGGTAACCCTTGCCATGAACAGAGTGTGGCATGCGACTTGCTGGCACCCTCCGGTGTCTCATCTTTGTCACAGAAAGCCACGTCATGACATACACGCTTCCTCGGATACATGTTTGAGTCATTAGTCAACTTATCCACTACAAAGGAGGCCTCAGGTTCTGGGCTATGGTCATATATGTAGGCTTGACAATTGTAGAGTGTGTTAGTTGAAATATTTAGAGACTGATGAATGCCAAATGGCTTACATGGGTTCATCGTCATGCTCATCACACTCCAGCTGCTCACTGATGTGAGGAGCAGGCATACACAGAACATGTCAGTCACAATAGCGAAAAAAGTGCCGTAGACTTACAAGGAGAAGGGGGTAGATTCCTGTTCTCACACTCTCTTATGGCCGATGAGAGGAGCCCGAGTGGTGGCTTCATCGCCACTATTAGCATCCTCTAAGACATTCAGCATCGATGGGGTATGTGTGAGGAGGTGTGCACGTGCCAGAAGTGCTGCCTGAAAGCAGTAGTTAGTGTAGCTATGTCGACGCAATCAGTGCGGTGTAGAGAAAACTTACTATAGGTCTAACAGGCATCCTACCTGCAACAGGTGGCACATTGCCCCTTTGCAAGACGAGCTGTGGTGCAAGAGCACCACGAGGATTGCCGTGTTCGGCAGAAGGCGTTACCACAGATCTAACAGTAAACTAGGGCAAATGGTTAAAATATAGGCCTACAGTTCTAATGGGATTAGGAGTCAGTACTGCATTGTCTTGTCTGATTGGGATCTGGCCAGGCGGGCCCATACCAGCCTCATCTACTCACATCGTTGCAGCTGCTGGCACACACAGGTCTGTTTTGGCCGCTTGGCTGGCTTGCTCTCGCTTATGCATTGAGACTTCATGTCGCTTGGCCTTGGAGGTAGCTTCCTGGTCCTGTTTTTGCTTCTCTTGTTGCTGCTTGTCTATAGTGAATGTCAGGGAATAAAAAATTGCAGAGCTAAAAGGACACCTACCTAGCATAGCTTGTACCTTCTCGCTTGGCCGATGTGCTTGACCAGTATGGGTAATGTTGTTCAACTGGGAGCTTTGAACATCGTCTGATACCCTAGGCATTTCGAGTGTTGGCAATCACCCAAAAAAGTGGAGGGTGACAAAACGAAGACGACTTACCAAGATATGTGGCAGGAGGTTTTATACCCTTGCAAGAGTCGCCATGTGTACACAATGCATATGACACATTTACAAGGGTTTGACGCAGTCTGATGTGGGTTGTTTACAAGGGTCCAATGCGGTCTGACGTGGGTCTCGATACATCTGTTGTTACCTTTGGTTAGAAGATGTGTCAACAGGGACAGAAAAAAAATGGAGACTTACTAGTATGGCTATGGAACCCCAATGCAGGAGAGGGCGCTGTCAGGACTGTAAAAACATTAGTAAACCAAGGGTATCCAGAGGCGAAGAGCAGCTGGAAGATGTCAGCAACAGGACTGTCCTGTTTTCACCTTCGACACCATGACACAGGCTAGAAAATCACTACACAAGTGTACCCACTGTGGCATCAGTTTTCCGACAAAGAGTGGTGTGCGCCGGTGAAGAGATGGGAGATGGGAGGCTGGGGGTTATACCTGGGGTCTCCCTGATGAAAGGAAAGCGTCAGTTCGACCCAAGGGGGCTTGAGGTGCTTGGTAGAGGGTCAAAGAGAGCAGGGAAAAGGCTAGAAATGCGCCCTGAAACCCAAACAAAGTCGAGATAACGTCTAGAGAGAGTATCTGATAATGGAGAAATGAAAATCCGAGGCTCTGGCCTTCGAATTCCGTCTTAATTCGTCTCTGGTAACTCATCTTGTTATTCTTCTAAGTAAGTACAAGCTACTCGAAGTCATGAGTGGCTTACATAAGCCACAACACAACCACACATTACTCGAAAATACTAAATAAAAAGTAGAAGAAAAATATAGTGACAAAAGTAAGGTAGAAACAATGAAATAAAGAAAATCACCTAGTAGCAAGATTGCTCTCCCTACACCGGCATATTTCTCATTCACTGTTGTGCCAGACATGGTGGGTTAGCCAAAGGAATCATGATGACATAGTCACTGGTGCCAGCCATAACCAAGAGGCCGACGGGGTTGACATGAATGACATAGGCAACATGGGTTACGCTCCAAGGTCATATGCAGCTCGAGTTGAGGATGCAGATGACAAGGATGATGGGGTTAGCAGCTCTTCACGCTATGCTTGTGAGTACAATGAGGGCCCAGCTGCTGATGTTCTGGGAAAGGGTGAGACAGCATTTGAAAAGATGAAGGAACTCCAGGATTGTTTTGGAGGAAGCACCTATTCTCCTTTTGAAGATCGCGAGGACTGGGAATTAGCTCAGTGGCTAATCAACAACGTCAATCAGTGGGCCGCAGATGAGTTCCTAAAGTTACCAGTCGTAAGTCATAGGCGATCAGAGATTTTTATCTGCATACTTATGAGTCTCAAAGACAAGATCACAGTTATGGCCAAGTTATCGAAGTAACTATATATTCATGAAAGTCATCGATAAGCTTCTAACCGGTCCTGAATGGAGGTGCGAACTGGTACATACACATGGAGAGTTTGAAGACGTCGGGCATGATCAGGAGCGAGATGAAGATCATACCATGGAGGGAGAAGAAGTGGAACTTTGGGTGCATGATCCAGTCGCCTGCATCAGGGAGTTAATGGGAAACCCAGCATTTCAGTCTAGAGATTCACCAATCATTTACATAATAAGGCCTATTTTAATATCCTAAATAAGTCCATTTTGGTCTGGAGAATATCCCATATCATCCAACATAAGGTCTATTTTACACTGGAGAATGTCCAAAATAAGGTCCATTTTGGCTTGGAGAATATCCCATATCATCCAAAATAAGGTCTATTTTACACTGGAGAATGTCCAAAATAAGGTCCATTTTGGCTTGGAGAATATCCCATATCATCCAACACAAGGTCTATTTTACAATGGAGAATGTCCAATTTGGACCCCAGGCACTCTATCATACCCCACAATAAATATATTATTTATGGAGAAAAGGTCTTTCTCCAACTTCCTTTGGTGATTCAGCAGCACCAGCTGGGAATTCCCAACCCCAGTAGACCTATTAGGTATATACATCTGTAGAAATATATAGACCTAATAGGTCCCCAAGGGGGGGTGACTGAAGTGTCAACGTGCCCAAGATCCACTCACTCCAGCATTACAGAGAGACGATTAGATCTTTGGGCAGCCTTGACAGCCTCAACACAGAAACTTCAGAACGGCTTCATATCGACTTTGTGAAGAAAGCATACACTGCAAGCAATTGGAGGGACTACACAATTCAGATGACAAGATGGCTCCAATGTCAGGAAGCTGTAATCTGGTTCAGTTCATTTCTTGCATGGCATAATGGGAACAAGCATCCAGTACCCCATCCAGCTGACAACTGCAGTGGGAGCGATGAGAGCGATGCGCCACCTGTACATGTTACCCAACTGCTCAACTATGCAATGCCAAGGTCAGCCAAGCCCCTCCCTTCCAGTTCGTCTTACCGTGTCTCAAAACGGCCTCAATTTCCGTGGAGGACGGTGCAGTATCTGCAGGAAAACCATGGAGCAGTTGACTTTCTTCATGCCCTCCAAGATTTCCTCAGCACTTTGACACTTGGACATCAGTACTTTCAACCGATGTGAGTCGACGTGTGGATCTATGGTGAAAACACCAAAAAAACCCAACACAAAGACAATTGCCGAGTCGGTGGTTTACCTTTGCAGACTTTGGCTCAAGGGATCGGTTACAGTGAAGCGGGGGAGGGGTTCTGCACACTAGAGGACTAGGGCAGAAGGGAACAGTGCTCCTGACGAGAGGGGAGCAGGGGAACGACAGAAAAGCGAAGATATTTAGGCTACTCGGAGCCTAGAAGCGACGTAAAGTGATGAAGAATGACAGTAAATAGACCCTTAATGGAGCCTCAGATACTGCAAGGATAAAGAAGATAATGAAGGGCCTTAAAGCGACAACAATAAGGCAGATAATGATGATAAAGATTGGGCAATAGTCTCACTACAAAGGGGACGGTATCCTATGCAGGGGGGCTACTTGCTTTCTGCTTGCTGCGACGTATTGGTACTTATATACAAAAGGTAGCACAGCCTGAAGTAAATAGAGGGAAACACTTTGTAAGGGGTTTGTAAGCGATTGGTAAGAGGATTGGTAAAGGATTGGTAAGGCCGAGCAAGGCTGAGTAAGGACAGTAAGCGATTGGTAAGTAAAATCAGTCAGCATGACGAAGAATATCACAAATCATTTGAAATAGAATGAGTCATTAAGGAACGGATGAATAATGCGACAGAAAGGGGGATGAGTAAGCGCACTGGTCACTGCTGAATAAGGGGGTATGACTGCAAATGAGTCACTCTGACTCCTAGATCTGAGATCCAGATTCATTGGGGCGATATGCTGCGCGTCTGAAAGAAGAACTGTGGGGATTTCTGCCAGGGGCCAATTTTGGGGGTCTCCAGGGTAGTCAGGGCTTAGGATTTCGCAACTTTCCCCCCTCTCTCCTCTCTGCAAAGCGACCTGTACCAGGTGCAACTAGTGCTCTGGAGGGCATGAGGAGGAGGAGGGGCCGTCTTCTCCAATGAGGGCAGGGAGAAGTGCCTCAAAATCATCATGAATGCGATCAGATAGTGTAGATGATAGTAATTGGTACTGGAGCTGTCGCAATTTTGGGAGAACGAAAGACGAGATTGAGAGGTAGACATTGCAGGGGGCAGGAAGGAAAAATCCATAATCCTTTTCAACTGGAGAGACCGAAACAACCACATAAGACCTCTCAAGCCTGACGACAGACTTGAGGCGACCAAAGAATGTCTTCTTCGATGTCAGACTGATGAGAAGAACATGCTGTCCCAAAGCGATAGGATGGGAGGTCATGGACGAGGGAGGGATGAACCAGGAGGCTTCGGGGCGAGAGCTAGTGGGGATTCCTGGCAGGTACTCGTAGTTATTCTCCCTAGCAAAGGACACGAGTGAAGAGACAGTCGAGGAGGTGGCCATTACGATAAATATTGGCGAAATGGGCGTTCGTTGGTAGAAGTGATGCAGAAAATCGTGGAGTGCGCGGATCATTACCAAATTTGGTAGGCAGGATGGCGTGGCGAGAGCTTCATGTGAGCGTGGGAATGGTGTCGATATCTTTAGAATTGACGGAGATATTCGAAAAATCGGAATGCTGTAAACTAGCGCTCAAAAAGTTTTTTCGGGCGCTCGAGCGGTTTCTTCCCTAACGTTGAGGATGGTTCTCGTGCGATGGATGACTGCTGGCAACATCAGTCATTCTTCACATTAGGGCTAGGCTTCTCCATTCTCTGTTCTTCATTATTCAGCTTCTGAGTCCATGCTCACGTCGCCAAACACCTTTGGTGCGTGACACCGAACCTCAATGATCACTTCGACTGCTTCAGCAACATTGTGATTCGATTACTGCCTCATGACTACATGGCAAATACTACTAGTAGGGATTATACTGCGAGGATATACTCACATCCGCAACATGATAATGGTCCCCGCACACCCACAATGCCGGTGAGGTTTGACACTGCACTCACCCTGTTTGACGAAGAATCACAACAATGTGGGGGGTTCCATGGTGAGTTGTAGTTTGACTGTGATGTATTTCATCGCACACTGAATTTATCCCTAGGACTCCGCATGGCTGAAATTCGTGTCATATTCAAGCTGCCACCGCACCTCGGCAATTGCCTGCACCCTTTGGTATATGTTCATTGGTTCAAGTCACTGAACCATTTTGATAGCAGCGTTGGGATGTTCCATGTAGCACGCTCCACTCAACAGCATCGTCCAAATGCTTCAATCATCCCCATTCATCATCTCATCCAGCCTTGTCATCTTGTTCCTAGGTTCATGAAAGGGCCCATCAATCCTTGTTGGGTTCAGGGCCATGTGATGACAGAAACTGACACATTCTATCTAAACAGGTATATTGATTTTAGTATCTTCGACTGGTACCAAAACCATTTCTAGACTTCCCTGGCACTACTACATGCAGGGAAGTGACTATTTTAGAGGTGGAGGTGTGGGTGGGTGGGCAGGCTGTGAGTCTGTTCTTTGACAATCAAGCATTGCTATATGCTGACTTTGCAGTTGTAACGGCCCGTACTTTTTCACTACTAGTTGTAGCGTAGTCTTAGCGTAGTTTACCTTATTTATCCACTCTCTGGTTAGGGTTACTTAGACGCGCCCATAGACACTTTACTTAGTCAGCTGGTTCGTCAGCATAGCCGCATTGACTCAGCGTGGAGCACTGCAGCCAATAGCGTTTATCCCTCGCTTGTTTGGTTTGTTCTACGACGTTCCTCGGTACAAACACTCTAGTTAGTATAAATACTGTCTCTCTTGTCGTAGACACTCCAATCGAGTTCATTTGTGCATCGTCACTTTAACTCAGTTCCCTCATCCTCTACTCTTCTCAGTTCTTGGAGTAACCGAGTATAGTCTTCGGATTATAAGCGTTACAGCAGTAGTATTGTCTCGTAGTGGGAGTCATGACTCGTGAGTCGCACATTGGATATCGATGTCGTGCAGAATAACCATACTCAAAAATTGTCTCCACAACCGAAGAGGTTTCGGCTTGATAATGGCCAGCAGTGGGGATGCACATTATGGGTTTGTTAGCTTGTGGCGAAATGATCTGCAGGGGTACCCATGCTATCTGCAAAAAAATCTGTATGAGTCTCCTCTGATTGGGGTATATATGATGTACTACGAATTAGAATGCTGTGGTAAGTTGTAACAGTGTACAACACAGAACTTTCAAATTTTTCATAGTTCATTAGGAAAGTGGGGGATGCCCTGTCAATGATGTAGTACGAGGTAGTATATTACAAAGTTGTGATTACAACAGTGTACGACAAAGACTACATAAATTAGCTAAGCTCTATGACAGATTTCATTTTTTACAGATGGGACGGAAGTGTTACGACCCTAGACTCGAAGTCACGGGCTTGCTACACCGAAGCTAGACGAGAACGAAAACGAGGGCAAAGACGAGAGGATAGAGGGTAACCTATATACAAAGTAAAAGATAAGAACAAGAATAGGACAGAGTTCCATAGTGGAATGGAGTACCAAGAGTCTAGAACAGAGATAATTTTAGTAATGGGAAACGAGGCACGAAGGGTGTTGAACCCTTCATACCATAACTCAAACTGAGGGGTTACGCCCTTGAGAGAACGATCCAGCACCCAATGTAGCATCCCTTCTACATTGGGGCTGGCTCATCCCTCATCTCGCCCTCCTTGGGCTCCTCATTTTTATTGGGAGTTCTCTCCCACGAAACCCGACCTTCCACCCCTGGATAGTTGGGTAGGTCATAGAGAACCACTGCGGTGCAGAAGTCCCTAATAATAGGGAGCTCTGTGTCGTTGAGTGGGCAAGCCTCATAGGCCACAATGCGCTTGGTAGCGATCCTGAGGGTCCTAGCCTGGTGCTCGACCCACTCCTTCGAGCGGTTCTCCTTCATTACCGGAGGGTCATTGATTGCCACCCTCAGAAGATCGAGTGCAGCTCGAGTGTTGGGGTCCTGTTCCCCCCCATTATTAACAGTGCAGGTAATATACTCATTACCTGCTCTCCTAGCCCAAACAAGGGCATCATCGGCTTCATGAGGAGTGATGCCATTAGCTGTGAGGTATACAGCGATATCAGCCATACTGGCTGAGCAAGTAAACTCCCCTTCCCAGGGGACATGGGTACCATCATGAGGGGCCACCTCTGCACAATCCAGAAGGGCTCTGTAACAACCCTTTGCTGTGAGGAGACAGACTAGCTCCCAGAACCAGACCATCCAGTCATAGCTCCCTCTGGGGACTGGAGCCAGTCGTTTGTAGAGGAGGAATCCCTGTACTAATTGGGCTGTGGGAGGACTGATTTCCCACTCATCGTCGTCAGGGCACTCACTGACACCTAGCGCCCCAGGGAACATTCTCGAGAGCTCGGAGCTCTCATCTGAACCATTGTACCCATTCTGGTATGTGTTGATGAATTTAATCCAGTCATCGACTGGAGCTTCGAGGCTCGGTGCCTCTCATGGTAGTTCAGGGATCCCCCCTTTTGCCCTCCTTCTGGAGGTTCGACCTCTTCCTCTAGGATTAAACACTTGACCCCTTGCAGGGGGTTGTTCTTGATGAGCAGGGGCTTGGGGGACCCCAGGGTTTTCGACTGCCAAGCAGTTGCAAAGAGGCACAATGGGTCTCCGACCCATCTCTGGCAAGGGAGCAGTGGGTTGACCCTCTATCCACTGTTGTAAGGCTGGCTGTCCACTGGTGGGTTGTGACACGAGGGCTTCTTCCTCCCTCCTTGCCCTCTCCTTGTCTCATAGCACCTCTCTCCTCTGGCGCGCTTTCTGCATCTGCAAATCCCTGTTTTCGGAACAGTACCAACAGTAACTACAGCAACATGACAGCATATTACATTATCTTACAGCATGACAGCTCGGCAAGGCCCCAGGCCCTCAGCCACACAGCGCATCACAGGAGTCACAGACCTACATTGGCACAGCCACCCAGTCGGGTACGGGCCCATGGCAGCCCGCAGCAGCATACAGTGCTGCATTGGCACAGCCACCCAGTCGGGTACAGGCTCACAGCAGCATACAATGCCACGGTACAGCCTCGCAGCAGCCTACAGTGGCATAGAATGCTGCATATTGACAAGTAAATGTGTCTGAGAATCCGTCATATGCAGAACTCGGCCTGGCCTGAATAAACTTGGAGGGTATCAAAAATATTACAAGTACACACATTAAGGAGGGACATGTGATGAGCCAGTCGAGAGGATAAAATCTCCCGATCATCACATACAGCAACAGAGATGGTACATATGGAGTATGGGCTCTATCCAAGGATAACTATGGCCACCTGATGGTGATGAACTGTAACCAGTACGGACGAGCGTTGATATTGCACAATATTCGAAAGGATCTCACTGCACGTTCCATACCCCCCCCCAGTTCACGTGAGGCGATGCATGCGACTTATGAGGACTACTTTGTGGAACATTGGACATGCAAGAACCACGAGGCATATGTCCTCACTGACTGCCAGCTGATTGAAGTTCATAGTCTCCCGCGACGTAGATGCTATCAGGATGCAAACTGCTCCTGTTGGCTCAATCATCCCCCAAGGTGCTTGTAGACAGACGCATTTTTCGGAGGGAGTGTATCGGGCAATTGAAAGCACTGCCTTGCCGACGACGAATGCAAATTGGAACCTAGAAACGTTGGGTGACTCGGTGTTGAAGCTCATCACCACAGTGCATATCACGAACAAGTGTCCCCACCACCACGAAGGACAACTCTCGCAATTGCGACAGAGCAGTATGTCGAACTGAGCCCTTCTCACATGCGCTACAGAGATTGAGTGGTTCCTGACTTCGGAGGGACAGAACGTACACGTATGGCGGTACACGGTACCCGAAGGAGAGGATGTGTTGTCACACGTGTTAAACTCGTACCATGCTGTGCAGAGGTCATTCCCTTGTTGTAGTCTACAGGTGCTGTCATGCGTGGTGACTCGTCACATCTGACACTATATGGCCCTGATGGGAGTGCCTACCTGACCTGCATCCCCAGGGAAAATAAGGACACAATTTTCATGCTGAAGTCACCTGCTGTGCTGACTGAAGCAACACTCTGCATGGTAACCTATGATACTATGCACCAATGTCTGGGTCACCCCTCCAAAGATGTCTTGCACCATGCACAAAAACACCAGGGGTTTCCCTGAGATTGAGTTACCCACCAAGGACGAGATATGTCCTGGTTGTGCTCTGGGCAAGATGCCTAACAGAGCCTTCCCACCGAATGAGTGCAGAGCTTCACAGCCATTCGAGTTAATACATTCTGATCTGAAGTCCTTCCCCATTGCATCTTATTGCAAATTTAAATATGTGATTGTCTTTTTAGACGATTTTTTGTCACATGCATGGACAGTAAATCTGCACACGAAAGATGCTGCAATTTCCACAACCAAAATTTTTCTGCAGATGGTGCACATTCAATATAATGCCTACATCAAAGGCTGGATGTCTGATGCAGGGGGAGAATATAAATCTGAAGCCTTCGATTGAGTTCTACAGGAGAAGGGAATTCATATTTTCAATGGTCATGCTGAGAGAATCATGCACACCCTCATGGACAAGGCTGAGTCTATGAGAATCGAGGCTTGCCTCCCTGACTCCTGGCAGGAATTCTCTTTCTCACATGCAACCCATGTACCCAACAGGTCACTGATGCACTGTATTAACTGGTGCACTCCATATGAGCTAATCAATGGGGAGGAACCATCCATCGACCACCTTCGTGTCTTTGGATGCAGCGCATATGTATATTTGCCTGCTGAGGCTCATGCCAATAAAATGGCTGTGAAGTCTGAACTAATGACCTACATTGGTGTTGCTCCAGGGAATGAGTGCAACTATTTATTCATGCGCCACTCTAATGCCATATTACTGTGGCACATGCTACTTTCGATGAGAGCACATTTCCCTGCTGCTCCTCGACTAGATCTTGCATTAGACAACCCATCCATGATGATCGTGAGTCCTCTCATAAGGCCCCTGCACCACCTGAGGATGATCCTCCTCGCCCTTTGTGCCCTATACAGCGCCCTGAGGCTCCAGTGGAGCAGGCACCCATTCCTCTGCCAGCGAGAACACCTTCTCCGGCCTGAAACCCACCACCACCCCAGGAACCTCGCCGCTGTAGGGAGGGAGTTCTCCCTACTAGGTGATTTATTTTATTTCATTGTTTTTACTTTCATTTTTGTTTTTATCTTTACCCTACTACTTTCTTTTACTTAGTATTTGTACGCATTTTTGCTTATGTAAGTGAGGACTTGCACTTAGTTACACTGTACATACTTAGAACAACAATAGACGCTTTACAGACAGAGTAACAGACGGAAATCCGAGACCGAGGGCTCGGATTATCAGTTTTCCCCTTTGTTAGACGCTCATTAGACGAATCTCGACTTTCCTTTGGAGTTATTGGGCGCATTTTTCTGCTTTTCACTACTCTTTGACCCACTACCAGGCAACTCTAGCCCTCTCAGGTCGAACTGAGACCCACCATCCAAAGGGAGACCTCTCAGGTATCTCCCCTGACATTCCTTATTCATTCTTTTCATCTGGAGCCCACTGCGAGGGGGCTGTGTTGCTTGGTAACCCCCTTCCCCTCCTACCTTCGAGCTCGCACACGCGATTTCTCGCGAACCGACGCGTCCATCCTCTCGCTTTTCGGGAATCTGATTCTACTCGACGAAGGCTCTCAGGAGGTATATCTTCTGTTGCTATAGCCTCAGTGGTTCCAGAGATATCGCACATTTTGTGGAGAAAGGCACTGTAGCACGGTTTTGGGCAGGTGCGCCAATCCTCTTGTTTCTTCGATCTCCCATCGCTCCCAGACTCCCTCTACGACGTCCCCCAGTTTCGTGTCGCTCGGCCCAGCAGTTGTCCAGCAACGCGCTATTGTTCCCCCCCCCTGCCAGCTGTACACGTGTTTTCTCGAGAACCGACGCGCCGCTCCTCTCGCAAATTTCAGGTATAGTAGAGCCTGTCGAGACCTCCCGGAAGGTGCCTTTTCGTCGCGTCCGCATCAATACTTCCGGAGATATTGCGCATTTCATCGTAAAAGGTGGTATCAGACCGTTTTGCGAATATCTCGGCATTGGGTCGACGGATTCTGGTATTTCCTCGTTCGCCCACTTTGTATAGGGCCCTACTACCATCTCCCGAAGTTTCGTACCGTCTCGCCCAGCGGTTCTCCCCCGACGCACTGCCATCCTCCCCCTCCTGCCACAGCTGAGCTCCCTGGCACCTCCCTTCGCGTTTTCGTGCTATTTTGAGCCGTAGGAATCCCCTCCCCACCTCTTAGAGTCAGTTGACAGCCCCTTCGAGACCTCCCCAGTCCCTTCGAGATCCCAGACGTTTCGAGATCCCCAGACGAACCCTGAGCCCTTTTCAAGACGTATTCGAGACAGTCAATCGTTAGACGCACCCGCATTCATTTACAGACGAAATACAGACGATATCTATCAATTTCCTTGCGCATTTTTGGCAGTCGAGCGAGGCTGCAGTTTGAGTATCGAGCCTTCGAGTCACACAGCGGTGACTAGTTCAGTTTTCAGTGGTCGGACCCACTTCGAGACGAATATACGAGACACCCCCACCCTCTCCTTAGACGTTCGAGGTCGCATCGAGGCGACCCCACCCTTTGTTTTCCCCTTCGAGGCTATTCACAGACACGAGGGTGTCTGTGGCTCGTTCTGTGCTCTACTATCACCCATAGTTGGTTCATTGTGAAATATAGATTTGTTTTCAGTCGTGGAGCCATTTCTCAGGATGGAAAATAGGTATCGAAGGTCTCGAGGCAAAGTCAGCAGCCCTCGAGCATTTTCAGGTTACATGCGAGTCTCGAGCAGCCCTCAGCCTCACTCCGACACCCTCTCTGGTGGTTTGTCATATAAGGGACCATTTATTCGAGACGAGACAGAAAAGGGAGAATGGTATGACCCCCTTCCAGGTTATACATGGGTCTATCGAACTTCGAGTGACCTTTCGAGAGGCCGCTCATCCTCGCCCTCGACCAGCTATTCTCGAGATGCCCCTGTGCAGGAGTGCTCTCGGTCTCTTTCTAGAAGACACTCCCAGGGAAGCTCGAGCACGAAGCTCCCCCCACATCCCCCCTTCGAGGCTGCCCCTCGAACTTCAAAGTATCACCCTCACTCACCCGGGCTCGCTTCGAGCAGCTCGTCCCCTCTCGAAGTCACTCATGCAGGCTCGAGGCACCCTGCTCCTCCAGGTTGGAGTGCCTCGTGTGAGCAGGCTGGTGACTCACCTTCGACCCAGCTTCGTAGCTCGAGAGAAGATCGATACTTGTGTCAGTGGCTGTCTCGTGACCTCGGTTTGCCCTCGATTCAGTACCTTCAACCTCGTGAGCCCTTGAGGCCCCCTTTGAACCCCTCGCCTCGCCTCGAATCACCCTCGAAACTCCTCTCGAAGCCCTCCCCTCGTCTCGAGACTCGTTCGAAGCGCCCCTCGCATCTCGAGTTACCCCAGGGAAGTTCGTTTTTACTTCGAGAAGCCTCTACTTCGACTTCGAAGCCCACCCCCACCGGTTTCGAGTCGCGTTCAAGAGCGTCAAGAGGTTTGTCACCTCTTCGAGAGCCTATGACTTCGAGCGAGCCACCCCCTTTGTTTCGAGAGTCCTCGAGGGTTTTCTTTTTGCTTCTTCTGTGGTCGTGAAGGGCACATTCGAGCGAGGTGCAAGGTCTGTACTTCGTATCTGGCAGCAGGCAGGTGTAAGATCATTCGAGGTCGAGTCGTGCTACCCACAGGTGAGGAGATCCCTCGGGCAGCTCTCGGACGCACTCTACAAGCTCGATTGGACTTCTGGGCCCTCGCTCGAGGCCCAGGAAGTGTCGTTGACCAGGTATCACCCCCTCCCTCGAGTTTGAAGTCATTCCAACCCCTCTCCTCCCCTCGAGTTGACCCTGAGCCTACCTCCGAGCACCCTTCGAGTTCGATGGTGAGCCAGTCCCCTTCGAAAGTAAGCCAGGCCCCTTCGAGCGCCTCCAAGACCCTCGATAGGAAGCCTCGAGCCCTCGAGGTGAGCCCGAGTCAAATCCCCAGACCAGTTAGAGCCTCTCGAAGGTCCCCTTCCCCCTCTCCTGTCCCCTCGAGTCGATCCCCTCCCCCAAGTCGCATTCCGAGGCCTGTCGAGCCTCGAGGTACGTCTCACCTTCGATCCCCGCTATGCTCGAGGAGCTCCCAGCCTCGAAGCCAGTCCCTCGCACCCCCTCATTCCCCCTCGATGTCGCTCTGGCTCCCTCTCCTGCAGGCTCTTGTGCAGATTCTTGCTCAGAAGTAGGTTGTCTCCCCTTCGAGTCGCCTTCGCGACCTTCGAGAGACCCTCGAACCCCTTCGAACCCCTTCAAGGCTGCTTCGAGCCATCCCCGAGCCACCTTCTGCCTTCGGGGGTCTTCGGTTTACCTTCAAGCTGCCTCCCCCATCAGCTGAGTAGTGGTTTTTGTTTCTTTTTCATGGTCTCTTTCGTTTCGAGTTCGCATTTTTGAGTTTCTCCTTAGAGTTTTGTTTCGAGGATGATACCCCTCCCCTCACTTTATGATATATCTTGGTATGTGTTGACTGGGGACAGTCAGTATTTAAAGCCACCCTCGGATGTAGGGAGGGAGTTCTCCCTACTAGGTGATTTATTTTATTTCATTGTTTTTACTTTCATTTTTGTTTTTATCTTTACCCTACTACTTTCTTTTACTTAGTATTTGTACGCATTTTTGCTTATGTAAGTGAGGACTTGCACTTAGTTACACTGTACATACTTAGAACAACAATAGACGCTTTACAGACAGAGTAACAGACGGAAATCCGAGACCGAGGGCTCGGATTATCAGTTTTCCCCTTTGTTAGACGCTCATTAGATGAATCTCGACTTTCCTTTGGAGTTATTGGGCGCGTTTTTCTGCTTTTCACTACTCTTTGACCCACTACCAGGCAACTCTAGCCCTCTCGGGTCGAACTGAGACCCACCATCCAAAGGGAGACCTCTCAGGTATCTCCCCTGACATTCCTTATTCATTCTTTTCACCGCCCTCATAAGGAGTGCAGGCCCCCTGTGCCTCCAGCACCAGTGCACCCCCAATGGGAGTGCAGACCTCCAGTTCACCCAGGAAATGTCTATGGAAAAATGGTGCCACCCCGTCGAACAGTTCAGGGATATTGAAAATGAGCACTGATGGAGGGAAACAGTCAGCGAACCATCAGGGTCTCGCCCTGTGCCAGGAGGATTCCCGGAACCACCCCCTGCTCCATTCCCCAGTAGTGAGGATGACATCGAGCAGATATGCTGGGAAGGGGGAGCAGAACTGGCAAATTTCCTCCTCGCCAAAGCGGTCCCCTCAAGTGAGCCTTCCAAATTTATTGTGCGGGAATGGTCTTACCACGACATCACTTGCCTACCCAAGGCTGAGCAGCAGCAGTGGGAAACTGCATGTCATGAAGAGCTTGACATGCTCTGAAAGCAGAAGGTCTTTGACCTCGTAAGCTGCCCAAGGGGGAGAAAGGTGATAAAAAACTGTTGGGTATTCGACATTAAGTCTGATGGATGGAAGAAAGCTAGGCTTGTTGCCAAAGGGTACTCACAGGTCGAAGGTTTAGACTTTGACCAAATCTTCTCACCAGTAGTGTGCTATGAAACCATGCGCCTAATGTTTGCACTTGCTGTGCTTGAAAACTGGTACATCTCAGCTTTAGATGTCAGGAGCACCTATCTATATGGCAAACTTGAAGAAGAAATCTATATGGAGCAACCTGAAGGCTTCGCAGTGCCTGGGCAAGAGCAGAAAGTGCTCCGCTTAAAGCGTGCCCTCTATGGCCTGATGCAGGCTGGCCTGGCCTGGTGGCAAACACTAGATAAATCCCTGAAGGAACTAGGTTTTGTGTGCCTCCAGTCCAATGCTGGACTCTTCCTCTACAAGTGGAAAAATACCATCGTCACCATCATTTATGTGGATGACACCCTCAATGGTGTTCAATGTTTGTGCTCACTGTACTTGAGGTCATGGTGACTGACAAATGACCAGGAGGTGCACAACCACACTCTTGCATGGCTGTGAGGAAGTGGTCAGGAACTGTTGTGAGTTGACATGTGGATCTATGGCAAAAACACCAAAAACCCAACACAAAGACAAATGCCAAGTCGATGGTTTACCTGCATGGACTTTGGCTCAAGCGATTGGTTACAGCGAAATGGGGGAGGGGTTCTGCACACCTAGAGGACTAGGGCAGAAGGGAAGGGTGCTCCTGACAAGAGGGGAGCAGGGGGAGACTGAGAAAAGCGAAGTTATATAGGCTACTTGGAGCCTAAAAGCGATGTAAAGATGATGAAGATGACAGTAAATAGACCCTTAATGGAGCCTCAGATAGTGCAGCAGTGAATGATGAATAAGAAGGGCTTCAAAGTGACAATGATAAGTCAGATAATGAAGATAATGATTGGGCAGTTGGCTCTCTACACAAGGGACAGTATCCTATGCAGGGGGCTGCTTGCTTTCTGCTGGATTG
This sequence comes from Pisolithus albus, assembly GCA_024613165.1. NCBI lineage: Eukaryota > Fungi > Basidiomycota > Agaricomycetes > Boletales > Pisolithaceae > Pisolithus > Pisolithus albus. Next base: position 136,160 of record JANFAB010000064.1, read on the forward strand.
CTGCGACATATTGGTACTTATATACAAAAGGCAGCATAGCCTGAAGTAAACAGAGGGAAACACTTTGTAAGGGGTTTGTAAGTGATTGGTAAGAGGATTGGTAAAGGATTGGTAAGGCCAAGCAAGGCCGAGTAAGGACAGTAAGCAATTGGTACATAAGTAAAATCAGTCAGCATGACAAAGAATATCACAAATCATTTGAAATAGAATGAGTCATTAAGGAACGGATGAATAACATCCAACTGCAACAGACAAAATCTGACAAAATCTGACCTGAACAGTTCACAACCCACCCAATCTGACACAGTTTTTACTGGGCATCACCCACTAAGGGTAGCGGCTCTTGCTTGTGGAGCCTTTCTCTCCAGAAGAATACTGCTGAGCCTCCACAGCAAAATTTTGTCTGGGATAGGCCGTGCTGAATACTGTGTTGTAAGAGGGATTCATTCTCCAAAAGCTGTGCAGGTCTTCCCACCAGGGGAAGGTATCAACAATTTTATCTATGCTAGTGTTAACATGCATGCTAACAGGCTGATATGAGCACTCACCGAGTAGACTCTTCATCTCCAGCCTCCCCCTCAACTCCATAGCAGTAAGGCCTGCCCCAGTAGAACCAAGGGTCTTGTTAGCATCATTATACTTCTTGTGAAGCCTGAAGTGGCTGATTAGCAGGAAATTCAGAACTGAAGCCTGATCACACAATGAATCAGACTTACAATTGGAATCGATTCTTGATGGGTTTGATGAAGACAGACAGGTATTGGGCATACAGCTGCTGGATATGTGGATTGTGGTCATGCATGAAGATGGCATTTGCAACCTGCTGGAAGTAAACTTCCTTTTGCATGCTCATCTGTTGATGCTGCTGCACTTCACTTACTGCCTCTTGATGAGAGTCCAAGAATAACTTGATGCAAGTTTCTGGATAGGTTTTGCACCAACTGATGAGGCAAGCAGTACAAGCTCAGATGTTAGGATCCTTATTGTCCCATCATATCTTGGGGATCCTCTCTAAAGGAGTCGCAGGTGAGTAGCCATGGCCATGACCATGACTACAGGTGGAAGATGATGGTGCTATCTCCTGGGCAGCTAGCTGGTTGACTGGTGTAGGATTAGCCACGGAGGACAAAGAAGAGCCTCATACTTGCTACTACTTGCAGTCGTGGCTTACATCAGACTTCAAATGTTGCTGCACAGCATGCTAACTGCAGTGTAAAGTCTTCTGTTTTTTTTTGCTTTTCACATACATCAGATTCAAACTTTGAAACCCTCTATTAATGTGAGGTTCCTGCACCCAATCCATCCAAATGCTGTAGAGAAAATCTTGCTGTATTTTGTCTCCACACTTCATTGCACACAAACAACAAATGAATTACTGTGAAATACTTTGACAGACTACAATAAGATGGTAGGCTATAATATGTCCATAGCTGACTGTATGACAGAAGAGGAGGCTCAAAAGTTCATGACTTGCAACTCTGCCTGGAGACTTAATATCTCACATGGTAACAACTACACTCTTTCACATACTGCCCTGGCCCTGGGCCAGCTATCAAAGAGGAAAGTGATCATGTTGCAAGCAAGATTTCAGCCACCACTGGTGGCACTTCCCAAGTAGAGTGTTGATTAGCAAAAGTGTAGAAAAATTCCACATTGTTGACTACCAAATAAGTGTAGTGTTGATTAGTAACTGATTAGCAGAGTGTTGCATATACTATTGATTAGCAAATGTGCAGTAAAGTCTGCATTTTTGACTACCAAATAAGTGTAGTGTTGATTAGTGATTGAGTAGCAAAGTGTAGATGAGTATTACCAAAAGTGTAGTGCTTCGTGATGTTTGATTAGCAAGTGTTGTGTAGACTATTGATTACCAAAAGTGTAGTAAACTCCGCTTTTTTGACTACCAAATAAGTGTAGTGTTTTGTAGTGTTTGATTGGCAAAGTGTAGAGAGATGTGTATTACCAAAAGTGTAGTGATGTGGCACATTTTTGAGTACCAAATAAATGTAGTGTTTTTAATATTTGATTACCAAAGTGTTGCGTAGACTATTTATCAGCAAAAGTGTAGTGAAATTTGCTTTTTTCACTACCAAATAAATGTAGTGTTTTGTAGTGTTTGATTAGGAAAGTGTAGTAGTGTATGTAGATGTGCATTACCAAAAGTGTAGGGATGTGGCATATTTTTGACTACCAAGTAAGTGTAGTATTTTGTGATGTTTAATTAGGAAAGTGTAGTGTATATTTCTATGTATTACCAAAAGTGTAGTGATGTGGCGCATTTTTGATTACCAAGTAAGTGTAGTGTTTTGTGCTGTTTGATTAGCAAAGTGTAGTGTAGATTTCTGTTACCAAAAGTGTAGTGATGTGGTGCTTTTTTGATTACCAATGAGTGTAGTGTTTGATTGGTAAAGTGTAGTGTACAGCTGTACTACCAAAAGTGTAGTATTTTGTAGTGTAGTGTCTGCTTTTTTGACTACTAAATATTTGTAGTGTGACTAGGAAATGTACAGCAGTGTTGATTAGCAAAAAAGCGTAGTCATGATTAGGATCGTTGTGTAGTTGGCACAGCCAATAATAGCTTGAAATTTTGAAAAGTCACAAAAATACCCCAAAATGCGATATACTGTAGTGGACACCCAAACTCATGCCTTTCATGCAAGCAGCTAAAGCTGACCAAACAAAGGCCAATTCCTACTATAGGGTAGTGTATGCCACTAGTCCTCTACTACCACACATTTGATTACCCAAAAGTCTTCAGCAAACTGACCTTTTTGGTCCACAGAGTTCCCAGGCTGCAACACCCTGCCTGGATCTACACAGCCTGCCAGACAATGTGGCTGTGTCTCCCAAGTAGTCAACAATTTCTTTCCATCGCATGTAGACACCACAGACTGTGCAGCTATTACACAGTGGGCAGCTCAGCCTGAAGTCAAACTTCAACTTGAAGGGCAGTACTCAGACTCAGACTCTTCCTGAAACTTGAAGTCCAGTGAAACACAGCTATATTTGGCATACACAACATAGTACTACCTAAAGCTTAGTGAAACATATTGACAGGTGATCGAGCCACCATAAGTAAGCATGATGAAGAATATCACAAATCATTTGAAATAAAATGAGTCATCAAGGAATGGATGAATAATGTGACAGAAAGGGGGATGAGTAAGTGCACTGGTCACTGCTGATTAAGGGATACGACTGTGAATGAGTCATTCTGACTCCTAGATCTGAGATCTAGATGCATTGGGGTGATTTGCTGTGTGTCCAAAAGAAGAACTATGGGGATTTCTGCCAGGGGCCAATTTTGGGGTCTCCAGGTTGGAACTTGCCTTTTTTTGGAGGGTGGATGGCAAGTCGACTTGAAGTCGCACAGCTGTGGCTAGCTGAGCTGAGCCATGCTGTAGCCCGCATAAGCGGCTCAGCTGTAGGGTGCTCGGCTAACTGTGGGACATGACTATTACTTAAGCCAGCTGTGAGCTGGAGCTGTGGCAACACTACTGTGTGGTCTTGGGTATGCAACCTATCTGGTCCCTTCAAGAACAATATTTCCTATGTACTCTCTACCAATGCAGATTCTGTGGAGATGCTTGCTGTTCCTTGGGAGGTGCCTTATTACTCCACCCCTCAAGGTCTATACTGTGGTCATACATTGTTTGATGTGGACTCGGCCAGGGCGCATGGCTTAGAGGTCATGGTTTCCACAGATGAGGAAGGTCATCTTGTCACTTGCTGTGAGGGGAGGGAGTATTACTGTGGCTGCACTCGCTTTTTCTCTCGCAAGAATGCAATCAAGGTGGTGAATGTACCCTCACCCAATGAGATTGCTTGGTTTGCCCTCGCATCAATAGATCCCCCTTTGGTCGACTGCACCATGATGAGTTTCTCGGCCCAATGGTGGCAAAATGGGGACACTGGTAGGATTTGCTCTGGTGAATACACAGGAAGTTTGGCTCATGTTGTCATGATGGATTCACAATGCAAGTCAGTCACTGTCTGTGTTTTAATCCCTGGATCAAGTGATGACATTGTCAGAGACTTAGAAATCTCTATTCACAATTTCAGATTAGAATTCCTTCCTGGCACCTCTGTCAAGGTTATTGCAGGTATGAACTGTGGCTTTGAGGGCTTGGTAATTGACAAAGTGGAGGATATGGTTGTACTACAGGGCAGTGATGAACAAGCAAGTCATCGTCTTGCAAAGCGGATTGTTTTACTGACATGTTTGCAGCTCGAGGTCCCTGAGATATCCCTAGCATCACATGTCTCCCTGATGATGTATGCATCCTGAGACCCTCATGATCAGCTCCTGCACAATCCTCTTGCTAATGGGGGCCACATACGGCCAGGCAGTTTGGTACAGGTCATCTGCAGGCCATGCAAGGGCCTTTCTGGCACATTGCACTACCACAGTGGTTGTGAGATATTGGTTACACTGTCAACACTTCCAGAAGAAAGCACTGATGACCCAAGAAACAAGGGGAAGTTGAAGGCTGAGGAATCTGAAGTTGCCAGTGGTGGTGGTGATATTGATGAGAACAGTGACCTGATTCAGGTGATCATGAGCATGGACGATGTCATTATCACCCCCCCATCCACCCTGCAATCTTTGAAAGAGAGGGGGTATGATGTTTCTCCTGGTGACTGTGTACAGGTGGCTCATGGTCCTGCTGTTGGTGCTGAAGGGCATGTTTGCACCATTGACTTCCCTTCTGGTCATCTTATGGTGCTGTCCAAGGATGGTCCATGGGTAAGTGTTTGCATTTTCATGCTTCCATACTGATCTAATGACATTATAGCATGATGTCCCCATTAGTTTTTGTGTCAAAGTAGAAGATTATTCCCTTCATGATCAAGAATACCATGTCAGTCATGAAGTATGGATTATCTCTGGTCCCAGTAAGGGATGCAGAGGAACACTGAGGTCGGTGGGCAGAACACTCTGCATGGTTGGAATCCATTCGGGCATTATGCAGTTCAAAAACACTGCAGTTGTCACTGAGTAGGTGCTATTGTTCCCTAGTGGCACCTACTCACTTCCCTCTCATTTCTAGATCTGGAATGCTCCTCAGTGGGATCCCATTGGACTCTACAAGAATGGCAGCATTTATAGCACTGTGCTGGAGGCTCTTTCCAGAGATTGCACCTCCTCCTCACTGTGCTACTCCACCCCCATCACTTTCAGCTGTGGATGCTTTGGCCGAGCCAGGTCAAAGCACATCAACTTCCAATCCCTGGATTGTCAATGCTGATGATGTCACCATGCCATGCCCTGACAAGGCAGAGAAACAGCAAATTGACTATGGCACATAGACCTCCCTTCACATCACACACTCTAATCAAATTTTCTACCTAGGTTGCATTCCCTGGCTCTTTGACAACGATTTCTGTAACTATCCCAGGTGGCATGTATGTCTGAGGGTCACCATGTCCTACAATCATGGATCACTGCACAAACGAATTGTGCACACTATGGTGTCACACACCAAAGGTGTTTGGTGATGTGAGCATGGACTCAGAAGCTGAATGATGAAGAATGGAGAAGCCTAGCCCTAATGTGAAGAATGACTGATATGGCCAGCAGTCATCCATTGCACAAGAACCATCCTTAACATTAGGGAAGAAACTGCTCAAGTTCCTGAAAAACTTTTTGAGCGCCAGTTTATGGCATTCCAATTTTTCAAATATCTCCATCAATTTTAAAAGATATTGACACCATTCCCACACTCACAGACAGCTCTCGACCACGCCATCCTGCCCACCAAATTTGGTAATGATCTGCACACTCCACAATTTTCTGCATCATTTCTACCAAGAATGCTATTACATCACTTTCTTGTTGTGCAGTAATCAGCTTCTTGTCTTCCACCATACCAGAGGTCATGAGTGTTGCCTATTATCAACATAGATGATCATCCTGTATTGTTTAACAGCCTCTTGCTGGCCATATTGCTGCGAAACTCTCATCTTTGGCTAGGGTATGACCCTTGGATCACTGATGAGGAGATGGGGAGGCAGGTGAGACTGTGTAGCAAAAGGATAGATCATCCAGGGGACATTGTCAAACCTGTGGAAGCCACCACATTCACATTGATTCATCCTATATTTATGGCATACAGCCTCAAGGGACAGGGAACTCACATTTGGCAGGTTAAAGGCCCTGATGACAGGTACTTTATCTTGAAAGATTGCTGGCTTCCAACATTGTGGGTGAATGATGTCACAATTCATCATCTCCTGGAAAACAAGTCCAGAGAGAATTCTCTGTTTGCATCAGAAGTCAGGTCCACTGATAATGAAGCTGTATTTGGAGAGAAGGATGAATATCATATCTTTGACAACCCACTCTTTGAGGAACCTGTCATCTCAACAACCATGCTCTGTGGAATCCCTACACTTGTGTACTGGGATGAGGTGCACTGACCAGATGCAACAGGGATGCTGGTCCCAGAAACTACATTACTGTTACTGGGTCATCCCCTTCCTCATCTATTCCCTGAAAATGAGTTCACTGAGGATTGTCTGCACATGAGGGCTACTTTCACTGAGTGTGGGATACATATTGCATGGTTTTCATGCACTAGGGAATTCTTCAATGCAGTGATGAGGGCATTAGTTGGCAAGTTCCTGTCCCTTAGCAATGAACTGGCCTTGATAAATCTCTATCACAGGCCATTTCAATGGATATGTTCATCAGAAGGTACTTCAATGCAATATCAGTGATACCAACATCTGGATGTGGATCCCAAAGCCAGAACCAGAGTTCATCATGCTGGGCTGGCCAGAGGACAAGGGGCCAGGTTGGTACCCCAAGCAGACAGGCTTACTCAGTGACTGGGGATACAGCAAAGATTTTAGTAGTAATGCATCTGCACAGAGGGATAGTCCATGTGTTGTATCCTTCTTACTGGTAACACAACTTGCACCTGATACAAGCCTTCCAGAGTACATTTCCTTTCCAGGCCGTGCAGCTCATGGCTTGGAAAGCAGGGCTTGATTGGGCAGGACCGTTTATGGGGTGCTCTGTCCAGCATGGCTTAGAGGCAGTTGTATGGCTCATGTGGGTGTTGTGCATTAACCTTGATGGACCCTTCAATAGATGGAGGTTCAAATGTGACCACTATGACAAGGCTGATCATTGGAGCTTGACAATAAAGTGTATCAAACTTGAAGCTCTCAACAAACAATCAGCATCCGAGGCTGGAAAGAACCAGGGTCTTGGCAACAAAGGAAGACCATAATGCCATCCTCCCCTAAAGCATCTGCTTCCACCATCTCTATTGACAGAAGAACTCTTCCCAAAATTGAACCCCCAAACTGGGCTCTACCCAGACTTTATAATCAATTGCCTGGAGAGGTCATGCTGTTGAAGGTTGGGTTGTTGATAAATGATTTCATGGTTCCTGATATCTTAAGCATGTACTTCTCCCAGCATTCATCTCTAGTGGATGGATTTGGCAAACTGATCACTCTCTTCAAGTGGAAGATACAAATGACTCCAGGTGGATGCAGGCCAATGCAGACCCCTACCAAGTACAAGATTGTCATTGATATCATTAAAGAGATGCGTGGATGGGATTGATCCTGAATGTGATGGCCTGCCATCTGAAGAGGAGATAGAGAAAGCTCAGAAGGAGATCTCAGTGCTGCTTGGCAAGGGACATTTAGAGATGCCAGTGCTTGGGAGTCAGGCAGGGCCATCACAATCCTGGTCCCAGTCAGAGAAGAGGAGGCAAATTGATGATGATGACTGGGGGCAGCTGTGTTTGCACATTGTTTTTAATTCTCTGGAATTCTGCATGGAACCATACTGTAACTACGGCCAAAACCAAAGTTGTATTCCACATCTGAGCTGTGGTCATCTGATCTAAAATTGAAAATGGCAAGCAAGGCATAAATTCAAGTCTTCCACCTAAAACTCACCCCCTCCATACTCTCCCACCACCCCCTTGATCAGCCTTCATGCCCATGCCCCTATGTCACTATTTATTGGACCTGTTGTTGTGTGAGATGTGAAATGGATTTCTGTACCTTCTGTTATTTGCCAAATTCCATTTAGACAAAGACATGGCCACATTTGGTTTTGGGATGGTCTTCTATGCACACAGGGGGAGGCACCTGGGCACATTTGCATTGAAGGGACATATGCAGTTTATTTCCATTATAGCAATTGTATCCAGACTTAGATGTGTGCAAGGTCAATGAGCTGCTTGACCTGGCTGCATGGCAGCTCTTCTTGCAGGCAGTAGAGAATGAGGCAGATGCTGGAGCTGCACCAGACAGGGTTGCTGTCACATCTGTGACATGCACCTACACTCTGGTAGGATCCTGAAAATTCATGACACATTTATCACAGAATTATCAAAGGGTCACTAACACAAGGTGCAGGACCAAATAATGTTTATCATAATGCATAACATTATGATAAACAATATTTGGAAGTGGTTGAGAATAATGTCAGAATATTGTTACTGACAGTCATTGATATCATTAAAGAGATGCATGGATGGGATTGATCCTGAATGTGATGGCCTGCCATCTGAAGAGGAGATACCCCTCTCCCTCTCTTTCCATAACCTGTTGCTAGACAATAATGTGGTGGTGACAATGGGAGGCAGCAATGTGGTGCTAGAGGTGCTGCTACGATGTGTGACAGTAGAAACACTCGAATCCTTTGGATAGGGTATCCAACTGCTGTCTGGGAGTTGAGAGAGTATCTTGACCATACCATCGATAAACATGTGATGCATGAAACCTGAGCTGGGCTGCACAGCGCCCCTTTCCAGCCTGATGGGTAAGAGAAGCTCTCACCACAATTCATCAAGAAGAGGGATAAGAGGCTGGAAATACAAGGAGATATAAGGAAGTATGAGTGCTGTCCAACCGAAACCTGATTGAATAGTGACAGTCTTGGCAATTCTGGGCTGAGATATAGTAAAGAGCAGATCAAAGCATTCAGTAAGTGTCTTGGGGGGCTTGGTGGTGCCAGGGGTGTCATACAGGAGACATATTGCTAGGAGGATGTAAAAGAACGACTCTAGATCATGGTGGGGTTGATGTACCACTGGAGTCCTGGGTACTGTATGACTGAGCTCTGTGGCCATCCAGGCACATGTTCCCTAGCGTGCATTAGAATGATGTGTGTACACACCAGATGACTTGGGACATACCATATGATGGAGGGGGCTGGCATCAATAGGGGTGTTGGCATCATTCAGGATGGACTTGCCAACCATGGGAATGACAATACTATCCTTGCCCTCTAATAGATTCTGAAGCTTCATCTTCATCTCCAAGTCCCCAGGTGACCTGACGTAAAGGTTGGGAGACCTATTCAAACCAGAGCACAGACTCTCGCCAGGGGATGCATCCATTCCACATTTCAAAGCTGGAACTGCATATCCCCAATCAGCCAGAAGACCATGACAAGTGACTTGAGCCATGATTTTCTCCTCAAGTCAGGTGCATTCAGCATTGTCAAGTACATTAGACTGCAGAAAGTCAATTCTGCACTCATCCCCATTTGCTAAGACAAAGAGCAACAGGTTGAATAGGCTGATATCCCGATGAAGTACACCTGCAATCTAGAAAGCATCAAAGTGTGCTATCAAGGGGTGAGTGAGGTCCTGTGCTTATTATAATGGGCGACTCACCCTTCAGACAATCAATAAGTCCAACAAGCAGTTCAGCAAGAGAACAAAAGTCGTAGATAGGGTCCCCCTTCAGCATGGACAAGACCTCCAGCCTTGCGGCTGCTTCACAGCTAGATCGTCTTGGCTCCCCCCCCACGCTGCTTCACAGCAATGTTGTCTTTCTACCCCCCACATGCTGCTTTGCAGCAATGTTGTCAACCCCCCCTCCATCCATTGAGTTATTAGTCTTGAGCTAAATCTTAGTGCATGCCAGCTTGTAAATGGTTCAATTGGAGGTTGATACATTGTATATACACATATCTTTTCAGAAAGTGACATCTATAGTATGGTACATTCATTCATACATTCAATCCTCTAAAAACTTCATTGAACACCACATTTGTGGCTTTGTTTGTTTGCTGTCCTTGGCCACCATATAGTACTTTGATGTTCCTTGGATGAGTGCATCTGGAGAGAGCCACATATAATTGTCCATGAGAGAAGACAGGGGTCCTCAGGTCAAGGCCCACATGCTGGACTGTCTGGCCTTGTGATTTGTTGATGGTCATTGCATAGGCCAGGCGAGCAGGGAATTGTAGATGGCACAGAGGAACTGGAAAGTCATCTGGATTGGCATCCAGAACCATGCAAGGGATCAGCACCACATTATTGTTAGCATCTCCATCCCTTCCCTGCAGCACATGACACTCCAATATATGATGGGTGGATCTGACCAAGACCAGTCTAGTACCATTGTACAGGCCATGGATGGGGTCCAGGTTGTGAAGAAGCATGAGGGGAGCACCAGGCTTCAACTCCAGTTCATGAAGAGGGAATCCTGATGGTTCAAATGTGTTCAGCACCTCCTTTGGAATGTAATCATATTGGTTGTCAGTGACAGAGTCTGCACTCCTGCACAAAACCTTTTCTCCAGCAACTTTCCCCAGAATGGTGGAGTTGATTTCATGGACTTCAGCATTCCTGGCAGAGAGAATGGTGCGATCCAAGAAGTACTGGTCCTGTGGAGGGAGGTTCTGAGGTGGATTGAGGAGGTCTGCATTGATGAGGGAGTCCAAGTCATCACCACAGGACATGTAGGGAGGAAGTTCTATTTCTCCGTCTGTCACACCAATGTGCAACAGCTGCTCTGCCCACTGGTCACACTCACATCAACAAACCGGCCTTTTTCATTAGCTGAGGTTCCAGCATTTCATACAATTTAGCTGAGTGCCAAGCCCGGTGTAGGGAAGGCATCCTCCCTACCATGGGATTTACTATATTTCTTTGTCTTTACTTAGTTTTTTTGTTTCTATATTTTTATTCTATCTTTTTACTTAGTGTTTGGACGAGTTTGGCTTATGTAAGCCAGACTCGTACTTACATTGTACTGTACATACTTAGAAAAATAATAGACGCACTACCACAGATGAGTAAGATGGAAATAAGACGCTGAAGCTTGGGAGATTGTTTCTCCAATATCAGACAGTGATTAGAGGTTATCTCGACCTCACTTGGGTTTCAGGGCGCGTTTCTAGTCCCTTTTCTGCTCTTTGACACCCTCTACCAGGCACTCCAGCCCCCTCTGGTCGAACTGACCACTATTCTCACCCCAGGGAGACCTTAGGTATATCCCTAGGCCTCCCATCTACCATCTTTTCACCGGCACAGAGCAGCCCGGTCTCACACGACCAGCCAGTAGGTCCCTCAGGCTGTCCCAACGGCTCGGCTCAAGGCTTGACAGCCATCAACTGCCATGTCACCAGGGATATGTGGCGACCAGTACCAACCAAGTACTTGATTAAAATGTGCTGCAGGTACATGATAGCCAACTGAAAAATGCACGACTACGACCCAAAATGAAATGCATTACATGCCTAAGTGAAAACATGAATTTACACGCCAGACTGATACATGAATTTACTGTGCCAGACTGATGTACGGGTGCTAATCTAAGCAGACGTCGAAACCACCGGTAGAGGATGCTGGCGGGGCTGCACATCATCGTCTTTATATCAGTGTGAGAAACAAAAAACATGAAGGCAAAAGAAACTTGCCATCCTCAGAGCCACGCGGCCAAGACTCTCGCATTTCATACACTGATGCCGCTGAATGACCACTCTGTCTAATGATCAGGCGAACATGGCCAATACGCTCATCCGCCATATGAAGGTCTCTCTCGGCCCACTCAAGTACAATGTGATTAAGCTGTAAAGCAACTGTGTTGCAGTGAACAATCTCGTAGGCAAGATCCTTCCATTTGAGTGATATTTGACGATCACTTCTCGCAACCTCTAGGAGGAGGTAAGCCTCCATACTGTCGCATGGGGGAGGAACAAAACTTGTCACTGGCTCAGACTGCTGGAAGTTAGTAAATAGCACAACATACTATGGCTTGCTCACCTCTGCATCTGACGGTTCAGATTTCCCGCCAATCTCGGCCGATGACGAGGGATGTTGAGACTTGTTAATGTTGGAAGACAAGAGGTCTGCGTGAAAGGGCCGGCATATGGGCGAAATCGTTTTTTCATGAAGTTCAGCGAGTGGAGAAAAATGGAAGAGGTCATCAGAGCCTCCAAATTGCCAATAATCACAGGCACGTGTGCTACAAGCATTGAAAGCTGCAGGGGATTCTGTAGTGTCCATGTGGCCAGTAGAAGAGCTAGTCTAAGGTAACTTCCGATCAAGCAACGTCGGTTATCATTGGTTGGCTGCCATGCTGTCACACACCAAAGGTGTTTGGCGACGTGAGCATGGACTCAGAAGCTGAATGATGAAGAATGGAGAAGCCTAGCCCTAATGTGAAGAATGACTGATATTGCCAGCAGTCATCCATCGCATGAGAACCATCCTTAACATTAGGGAAGAAACCACTCGAGCGCCCAAAAAAAAATTTTTGAGCGCTAGTTTACAGCATTCCGATTTTTCGAATATCTCCGTCAATTCTAAAGATATCGACACCATTCCCACGCTCACAGGAAGCTCACGACCACGCCATCCTGCCTACCAAATTTGGTAACGATCCGCGCACCCCACGATTTTCTGCATCATTTCTACCAATGAACGCCCATTTCGCCAATATTTATCATAATGGCCACCTCCTTGACCATCTCTTCGCTTGTGTCCTTTGCTAGGGAGAATAACTACGAGTACTTGCCAGGAATCCCCACTAGCTCTCGCCCTGAAGCCTCCTGGTTCATCCCTCCCTCATCCATGACCTCCCATCCTATCGCTCTGGGACAGCGCATTCTTCTTGTCAGTCTGACATCGAGGAAGACATTCTTTGGTCACCTCAGGTCTGTCATCAGGCTTGAGAGGTCTTATGTGGTTGTTTCGGTCTCTCCAGTCAAAAAGGATTACAGATTTTTCCTTCCTGCCCCCTGCAACATCTATCTCTCAATCTCGTCTCTCATTCTCCCAAAATTGCGACAGCTCCAGTACCAATTACTATCATCTACACTATCTGATCGCATTCATGACGATTTTGAGGCACTTCTCCCTGCCCTCATTGGAGAAGATGGCCCCTCCTCCTCCTCATGCCCTCCAGAACACTAGTTGCACCTGGTACAGGCTGCTTTGCAGAGAGGAGAGAGGGGGGAAAGTTGCGACATCCTAAGCCCTGACTACCCTGGAGACCCCTTACTCATCCCCCTTTCTGTCGCATTATTCATCCGTTCCTTAATGACTCATTTCTATTTCAAATGATTTGTGATATTCTTTGTCATGCTGATTGATTTTACTTACCAATCGCTTACTGTCCTTACTCAGCCTTGCTCGGCCTTACCAATCCTTTACCAATCCTCTTACCAATCGCTTACAAACCCCTTACAAAGTGTTTCCCTCTATTTACTTCAGGCTGTGCTACTTTTTGTATATAAGTACCAATATGTCGCAGCAAGTAGCACGAAAGCAAGTAGCCCCCCTGCATAGGATACCATCCCTTGTGTAGAGGGACTATTGCCCCTCAGTGAAAACTGGACATTACTGGGCATGACCCAGTGTGATGGATTATGACCTCGACAGTGGCTGTGGATGCAAGATATATACCGTCATATTTCCCTATGAAACCTTTCAAAATATCATATTTGCGTTGTTTCGGGGCAGAGTCCTGTGTGATCCCATGTTAAAATTTCCCGTCACACATAAAATATCATTTCTACTCATATGCTAGGTATGGGAGTTCTTCGTTGTACAATATTGTCAGTTCTGATAGGATATGACCCTTACGAGTTTCTAATTTTTCGCCGTTTACAAAATATGCTCTTACATGATCAAATCTCATTATATTCCACTAACAGTACTGTACCGGATTGCTAACACTGCACTAGTAACTCGTGCCAGCCCCCTACTGGTATGCTCTAATCCAAGCTGGAAATCAATGGTGCGAGTGGATGAAACAGTGAACAGTGAATACACCTCTTAAACGTCCAAATGAAGTCCTGAACGAGTATCGCAGTGCTGGGTATTAAGCAAATGACATGAAATCCGACCAGGAAGGTGTGATAGCATCCGAATGAATGATGTGGTCATGTAAGGGGAATGTTGAGTTTGGTAGAGGGCCCCATCGCAGATACATGTCCCAATTATTACCCGTGCCCTGTCCGAGAGTGGTAAGACCCAGTGCACTATCTAGAAATGAAAACTTACAAGCACTGTCCCCTCGTTCAACCTAATCTGAGCCGCTGAACATCTTAGGGCATGATTTACTTACCTTTCACCATGCAGGGTTTGCACTGAAACCATTGCTTGCTGAGGGGTTCGAATGCGAAGAAAGACTACCATAGTGACTCGATGCCAAGACAGTTGGAGAAAATGACCAGCTTGGCTCCAGATCATATGAATACTGGGATAGAGTCACATAGCCGTGAGCATGTGAGCCACAGACCTCTTCGGAATGACATTACATGGTTTAGGGAAGCATATACTCATGCTCGATGTACACCAGATCTGCCTGAGGATTCGGTCAATAGCTCTGGATTGTACTCGTAAAGCATGGCACCAGAAACGGAAGTTCTGGAGGAGACATACACCCTGGACTTCCATTGTGCTTGGGCCCATTCATTTCATGACTATATGCACTCTGAAATGACTAAATCAGTAGAGACGAGCTCGAATCTGAAAGAAACCTCTTACCTGAAGTGCCGAATCCCCAGTGAGGTGAGTTGGAAGGCATCATAGATTCAGAGGCTGCGGCGCTGCAGGCTGAATGCACACCTGAAGACACGTCAGGCAAAGTGAGTAAGCTAGAGGGTGGGCGAAGGAGAAACCATGGGATACTTCTAACCGCCAGACAATTGTACTTAGTCAGCATAGGAAGACTGTCGCGAACACAATGCAGTGCTTTGCAGGTGTGCAAAGCAATGCCTTGCTTCGCTTCTGTGATGTCAACCATCGCATCATTGCAATGCAATGCATGCTTTGCATTGCAAAAGCGTTGCATTATTGTTTTGCTAAGAAATGGTCACAAGTCCTAATAGTACAAAAAAGGAAACTCAGAGTGCGGCAGCCCTCGTCACACCTGGTAATGTCCAGTTTTCACTGGGATTGCCCAATCATTATCGACGTTATCTGCCTTATTGTCATCGCTTTGAGGCCCTTCATTATCTTCTTTATCCTTGCAGTATCTGAGGCTCCATTAAGGGTCTATTTACTGTCATTCTTCCTCACTTTATGTCGCTTCTAGGCTCCGAGTAGCCTATATATCTTCGCTTTTCTGTCCTTCCCCTGCTCCCCTCTCATCAGGAGCACCATTCCCTTCTGCCCTAGCCTTCTAGGTGTGCAGAACCCCTCCCCCTTTTCGCTGTAACTGATCCCTCAAGCCAAAGTCCACATAGGTAAACCACCAACTTGGCAATTGTCTTCGTGTTGGGTTTTTTTGGTGTTTTCGCCATAGATCCACACATCGACTCACAACACGTTTGCAAGAAATTCTACTCTCGCTATTTTCTCCTCAGCCATCATCCCCGCATGATGCCTCAAAAGAAAACCACCTGTGGACTGCTGGAAAACATTAGTTGCCCTCGGTGCGGAAAGAAATTTTGCTCGGTCACTAACGTTCTTCAGCACATGAACCAACCCACCGGCTCCTGTTACAGGTCTATGGCTGGAGAGATGGGTCTTCTTACCGCTGACAATATCTTTGAAGATACCGTTGATAGGGGAGCAGAGGACATTGAGGTTACTGATGCTGCTGGCTGGCACTATGACGATGAAGACATTAACATGGGCGTCCCTCATGCTGATACTCTCTCCCCTTTTCCCGATTACTCACCTGCTCCCTCCGTTGGCTCCCATGGTGGTCAGTGGTGGTCAGCATGAACAGCTCCCAGGTACTGGACGAAGGGTGCATGGAAACATTTCCTGGTGGAGAAACATTCATGGATCAGTTCTGGAACGATGGATATGCCGAGAAGCGACGAGAAAATATCTATTTCCCTTGGGCATCTGTTACGACCCTAGACTCGAAGTCACGGGCTCGCTACACTGAAGCTAGACGAAGGCAAGGGCGAAGACGAGAGGATAGAGGAGGATTTAGAAGCAAGTAGGGGCGAAACCCAAATGAACTAGCTTGGGGCTAGCTGGGCTATTGTGTTGGGTATATATACTACTGTACATGAGGTAGAGGTGAGGCATACATGAGGAAGACATAAGGCATGACATCACAGTGACATCATGGTCCGGACCGGCCTAGGCCTGAGCCACATGGCAGGCACATGGCCAAGGTCTGGGTGAGTCCATAGATAAGACGAGATAAGATCTGATAAGATCTCAAGATAAGATAAGAGAGATTAGATAAGATGAGAAGAGAAGAAAGAAAAAAGAAAAGAGTACGTATCGTAACACTATCCCCTCCTTAGGGGTCGACTTCCAGGCGACTGAAAACAGAGCGGCAGGTGGTGAAATTCTCGTAGGGCGAAAAGAGGGAAGCGAAGCGGAGAGAGTCAATGCCACGGAGTTTGCGGGGGGCCGAAGGGTGGGACTTGTAGAAGTCGCGTAGGACGTCAGGGGAGCCTTTTAAGTTTGACTCGGGCTCCCAAGTGCGGTCCTCCTCACCATAGCCCCTCCATTGGACGAGGAACTCCAGTTTGTTGCGCTTCAGGCGACTGTCCACGATGTACTCGACCTCGAACTCCTCATCACGGTCCTCAACACCCACCACTGGCCCAGGGCGAGTAACCTTCTGGCCCTCAAGAGGTCCCTTGTATGGCTTCACCCGAGAGACGTTGACAACAGGGTGGATGCGAAGGGTCTTTGGGAGACGGAGCTCCACAGCGTTGGGCTTGACCGCAAGGACCTTGTAGGGACCGATCCACTTCTCGGTGAGTTTTCGCGAGGGGCGCCCATCGACTCGAACATGGGTGGTATCTAACCAAACCTCCTGGCCCACTGAGTACTCAGGGGCTTCCGATCGCGATGGCTCTGCATTCTGGACCATCCTTTCCGCCGTTCGCTGGAGGGCCTTTCTTGTGGACTCAAGGATCGACTGGATGTTGGAGGCACAAGTGGTGGCAGCCTCGGCCTTAGAAGTGGCTGGCTCCACTCCCAAGCGAGGGGTATAAGTGCGAGTGATGGAGAATGGGGAGCGGCCGGTGGAATCCTGTCTTTTCGAGTTATAGGAGAACTGAGCGATCTTCAACCAGGAGGGCCAGGTATGCTGTTGATCATTTATAAAAAGCCGGAGGTACTGTTGGATCTCCTGATTGAGTCGCTCGGTCTGACCATCGGTCTGGGGGTGGAAAGCAGTGGAGAGTTTGGGTTTAATGCCAAGCATCTTTGAGAGATCTGTCATGAAAGTGCTGGCAAACTGGGGTCCTCTATCCGAGATGACTGTAGAGGGGAGTCCATGCTGGGTCCACACATGGTCTCGAAAGAGTTCCGCTGTACCGAGTGCCGAGACGGTCTTCATCGTCGGTATGAAGACTGCCTCCTTTGAGAATCGATCCACTACCACCATGATGTTGTCATACCCACTGGCCTCAGGTGCGTCCATGAAATCCACAGATATGTCTGTCCAAGGTGCCTCGGGGACCGGGTTTGGGTGAAGTTTTCCAGCAGGAGGTCTCCGGGATCCCTTGGCCATCTGGCAACGATGGCAGGACGAGACATACTCCTTCACCGATCGAGACATGGCCGGCCAGACATAATGACGGGAGATCAACTCGAGGGTTTTAGACCATCCTGGGTGACCAGCGACAGGGGTGTCATGATGTGCCTCAATCACTGGGAGGACTGCTGAAGGGGGAACATAGACCCGACTATCCCTGACATAGAGGCCATCCCTAAGCTCATATCCTTCGGGCGGGGTCGTGGCTGAGGTCGCCCCCTTTAGGATAGCCTCGAGGGTTCCATCCATCCCTACAGAGAGCGCTGCCACCCGGGTTGGGTCGATGAGGGTGACCTCCTGATTGTCCCCTTTGACCTCATGATCTTCCCTTCGAGACAGAGCATCAGCCTTCGCCATGGAGGCACCTGGCTTATAGACGAGCTTGTAGTTGAACCTTGAAAGGTACTGTGCCCATCGAGCCTGCCTGCGATCGAGGTTCTGAGCCGTTTTAAAGTACTGGAGGTTAGAGTGATCCGTCCAGATTTCGAACTCGTAGGGGGTGGCCTCCAGATAGTGACGCCAGGTCTCCAACGCACGGATGATGGCAAGCATTTCCTTATCGAAGACCTGATAGTTCCGTTCTGGTGGGGTCATGGAGTGCGAGTAGTAAGCTACAGGGTGCCAAAGCCCGTCAGGGGCCTCTACCGAGAGCACTGCACCAGTTGCAAAGTCGGATGCATCTGTCTCGAGACGGAACTTCCTATTTTGGTCGGGGAACGCAAGGATGGGGGCCGACGTGAAGGCTTCTTTTAATGCATCGTAGGAGCGCTGCTGCTCTTCTTGCCAGGTCCAGGGTTGGTCCTTTCTTGTAAGGTCATTAAGTGGGCGAGCGATGCGGGCGAAGTCCTTGATGAAGCGACGGTAGAAGTTTGCCAGGCCAAGGAAGGCCCTGACCGACTTAACCTTGGTAGGGGTCGGCCATTCTCGGATGGCTTTCACCTTGGACTCGTCCATCTTGATCCCATCAATCCCTACAATCATCCCCAGGAACTCGACCTCTTTCTTCTTGAAGAAGCATTTCTCCGGTTTTACGAAGAGATCATTCTCCTCGAGGCGTCGAAGGACCTCCAACACAATTCGATCGTGCTCGGCCTCATCATCTGTCTTTGTGAAGATCATGATGTCATCGATATAGACAACAACCACATCCTCCATGTCCCCAAAGATATCGTTCATCATGTTTTGAAAGGTCGAGGGGGAGTTGCAGAGACCGAAGTACATGACGAGAGGTTCGAAGGATCCTTTGTGAGTGACGAAAGCCGCCTTCCACTCATCACCTTCCTTGATACGAACATTGTTATATCCCCACCGTAGGTCCATCTTCGTGAAAAGCTTGCACCCCTTGAGTTTATCAACAAGCTGCGATATGAGTGGAAGGGGGTATGCATTCTTCACAGTATGCTCGTTGAGGTAACGGTAGTCCTGGACCATACGCTTTCGGCCATCCTTCTTGGGGACAAAGAAGACAGGGGAGGTCTGGGGAGACTTCGAGGGTCGGATGTAGCCCTTCTTGGTCTGATCATCAATGAAATCCGAGACCTCTTTTTGTTCGTCGACGGAAAGGGGAATGAGGCGACCTCTCCTGGGGGTAAACGTGTCCTTGAGATCGATGGCATGATCCCAGGGTTTTCTCAGCGGCATGCGTTCTGACGACTCCTTCGAGAACACTTCTAGGTACCGATGGTACTCCTTTGGGACAAGTTCTTCGACAGTGCCAGACCGAGACCATGTCGAGCGGAGCTTCGGATGTAGGTACTCCATGTCATTCGCTTCCTTCTTCTCCTGCTTCGACAGTGGGGCAAGGTCATGGCATTCTCGAGGACATCGGGTCATTTTAACAGTCTTGTCAACCCACGAGACTACGGGGTTGTGTCGTCGAAGCCACGTATAGCCGAGGACAAGTGGGTGAGAACCGAGGGTAGTGACCTGTGCCCAGATGTGCTCTCTGTGTCCATCGAAGTTCATTACGAGAGGCGCTACGTGGGTGATATCCCCATCTCGGTTCTTGGTGCCATCGACGTTGTAGACCGGGACTGTCCTTTCGAGGGGGAGGAGGGGTATCTTGTTTTCATCTGCCCACCTTTTGTCCAGGAACGTGTCAGTTGCCCCTGAGTCCACCAACGCTCTTGTCTGCCACTTCCTACTTCTCCCTTCCAACGTTACTTCTAACTCCAATTCGGGCTTGCAGCCCACGGTTCTAACTTTAGCGTCCTTCGGGGTTTCTGGTTTCGGTTGGTCACATTTTTTTGTATTTTCATAGCACGAGGAATTAAGCACCCCATTTTTAACGTGCGGGGCCGAGCCAGTAGTGGACTCCTCTGCGCACAAAGTAGACACATTAAATAACTCCTGTGTGTCGTAAGTGTCCAAGACCGAGAACCGATTACATGCCTGGCCAGTAGGTACCCGAACCTCTACTGACCGAACTCTTTTCCCTGCGCTTTCATCTCGTTCGTATGCTTATCGTAAAAGAACGCCTGCATCTCTTCGAAGGTCATCCCCTGCAGTTGGCGAAGCTGAGGGTCCTCTTGGGGTGCTGCTTGACGAGCAGCAGGCTGGGGCGAGAAAGGGGTACGAGGGGGAGCGGGGAAGCGGGGAGGAGGGCGCTGCTGAGACCGAGACGTACAGTCTCGTTTGAAATGATTACCCCCACACGAGAAGCACTTGATGTGCGAGGGGACGGGGCGAGAAGTCGAGGTGGCACCAATTTCCATCGGGATACCAGAGCCTCCAAAGGTGCCAACTGAGGGAGAGGGGCGAGAGGTCGAGGACGGGAAGGTGAAGCGGGAGGAGGTATGCATTCGAGCGGCTTCGATGGCGCCACCCAAGGTCCGGAGTTCGACTACGTACTCGGTGAGGGTAGCCTTCCTTTTCCCTTGCACGAAGATTTGCTGTAATATGTCAGGGCGCATGGCCCGTTCGAGCATAAAGATGGCGTAGTCGTCAGACGCCCCTGCAGACATTGCTAACGCACCGAACTTGGCCACGAAGTCCTCAGTCCGCATGCTTCCTTGTCGGATCTTTTGTAGTTGGGCCTTCGCCCAGTCCTTGTTGTTGATCGGCCTGAACTTGGCCTCGATCTCGGCCTCAAGGGCTGCCATATTGGGGTACGTGTTTGCTGCCTTGCAGGCATCGATTCTCGCTTGGGCATACGCCCCTGCTACTGGCCCTTCGAGTCGGGTCCACACTGCCAGGCAGTCCTGCGAGGCCGAAGGGAAGTCTGCTATCTGGAGATACGCCTTCATCTTGCTCCACCACTCCTCAAACTTCGAGATGGAGCCATCATATTTTCCGGGGTCAGACGCCCCTTTCTTCGCTGGATCGCCCCGGGCAGCACGTGCATTGGACTGAATTAAGCTCTGGGCCACGGAGGTAGTGACGTGGGCGGTGATGGCGCCGATGAGCGCCTGGACATCGGGGTCTGTGAGGAGGGGGTTGGGCGGGGGTTGTTGTGGTTGGTTACCACCTTGGTCCATAGCGGCTGACTACGACGGGGCGGCGGTACGGTTTGTTTATGAGGTGGCGGGGGCGGAGGTTGTAGCGGCGAGGCGGGGGAGCGGGGTGACCGAAGATGTCTTCGTAGAGTTGCTCGTCGAGGTTATCGAAGCGAGGATGGGGGGCGGGATTGAAAGCGTCCTGGTAGAGGTAGTTGTGAGGCGGGATCAGGGGGTGTGCGAAGAGGCGCGCCGCTTCTTCGTCAGGGAGGCCGAAGTTGGCAGGGAGCGGGGGTGGGGTACCAAGGTTTGGGTCTTCGGACGGGGTTCGAGAAGGGTAAACGAGTTCGGGGGTAGGCGAGGGAGGTGTGTTTCGTGGAGGCAGAGGTCGATAGATCGAACCTTCGCGGTAGAACGAGACGTGGCGTGGAATGATGAGAAAGATCCTCCTTTAAGCCTGGAGTCCGGCTGCGACGTTCTCCTTAACCCTGGAGTCCGGGTTTGCTCAGCGAGCGGGTGACGGTATAGAAGCTAGTTCAAGTGTTACGACCCTAGACTCGAAGTCACGGGCTCGCTACACTGAAGCTAGACGAAGGCAAGGGCGAAGACGAGAGGATAGAGGAGGATTTAGAAGCAAGTAGGGGCGAAACCCAAATGAACTAGCTTGGGGCTAGCTGGGCTATTGTGTTGGGTATATATACTACTGTACATGAGGTAGAGGTGAGGCATACATGAGGAAGACATAAGGCATGACATCACAGTGACATCATGGTCCGGACCGGCCTAGGCCTGAGCCACATGGCAGGCACATGGCCAAGGTCTGGGTGAGTCCATAGATAAGACGAGATAAGATCTGATAAGATCTCAAGATAAGATAAGAGAGATTAGATAAGATGAGAAGAGAAGAAAGAAAAAAGAAAAGAGTACGTATCGTAACAGCATCGAGGCAGGAGTGGGCGTTTGCTTCGTGGCTTTTACGGTCTCGTCTTAGCATGGTGGCGATTGACAGTCTATTGTCCCTTGAGATCGTAAGTAATGGTATCTCGGTCTGTCCTAGGTCTTATCTCCCACAGATCAAAACTGTTCCGCTGTCCTTTCACTCCGCAAAAGAGCTCAGAACTCGTGCTGAAACACTTCCACCTGGCCCACGATGGTTTTGCGAAACGTTGACAACCGAGTATCCCACAAAAGAACCCCCCCCCCCCGACTGTTCTATCGCAATCCCATTGATTGTCTGCAAGCGCTGTTGAGTCACCCGCTTCTTGACTCCCATATTTCATTCATGCCGAGAAAGGTTTGGACATGTGCTGCGAGGATCTGCCACATATATGACGAGTGGTTGAGTGGGGATTGCGCCTGGGAGATGCAGGTATTTGATTCTCAACTTTTCCGGGGCTCGCCAATGATGATATGTTCTGTCACTTAGGAGGCGCTACCACCGGGTGCCACTCTCTTAGGGGTAGTCTTGTCATCTGATAAGACTAATATTTCAGTAATGAGTGGCAACCGTATGGCCCATCCACTTCTGATCAGCCTCGCCAATATCAACATGCACATCCGCAGCAAAACATCTCTTCACGCCTGTAACACTAACAATCCGAAGACTGTTATCGGTCACTCCTTGACTGATAGAAGGATGAGGATGAGGGAACTGAGTTAATGTGCAATGCACAAATGAACTCGATTGGAGTGTCTACGACAAGAGAGACGGTATTTATACTACCTAGAGTGTTTGTACCGTGGAACGTCGTAGAACAAACCAAACAACAAGAGATAAACGCTATTGGCTGCAGCGCTCCACACTGAGTCAATGCGGCCACACTGACGAACCAGCTTACTAAGTAAAGCATCTATGAGCGTGTCTAAGGTAACCCTAACCAGAGAGTGGATAAATAAGGTAAACTACACTAAGACTACGCTACAGTTAGTAGTGAAAAAGTACGGGCCATTACACTATCCCCTCCTACGGCTCGACTTCCAGGTGAGACCAGATAGGCTGCACAGCAGTCAAAGGGTCGGGCACAGCAGAGAAAAAGAGACCTTCGGTCGAGAGCAAATGAAGTTTCTGGGGGGCACTGGGGTGGAGTTTGTAGAAATCGTCTATCGCCTCCTGGGCATTCTTAAGAGCAGACCTAGGCTCCCAAGTGCGATCTTCCTCTGGGTATCCCCTCCAATGCATGAGAAACTGAAGATTACCACGCTTCAAGCGGGAATCGACGACCTTCTCGACTTCGTACTCGACATCTCCTTCATCCATAACCCGTTGTGGGCCGGGCTGAGTAACCAGTTGCCCATCAAGAGCACCGAGATAAGGTTTCACCTGTGAAACGTTCACTACCGGGTGTATGCGCATTGAGCGTGGCAACTTTAACTTAATGGCGTTGGGTAAAACATCCGAGACCTCGTACAGGCCTATCCACTTTTTGGTCAACTTTCGGCTCTGCCGATCTTTCAGCGACAAATGGTTGGTAGCCAGCCAAACCTGCGAGCCTACGGAGTAAGCAGGGGAAGGGGATCGTCGTTTATCTGCCTGAGTCTTTTGACGAGTCCTAGCTTTTCCCAAACTTTTGCGTACTTCCTGAAACACCTGGAACCAGTCTTTAGCGGTCTCCTCTGCTGCTTCTACCTTCGAAGTCGTCGGCTCGACGCCCATTCATGGTGTATACGAACGAGTAACCTCAAAGGGGCACTTGCCAGTAGAAGAAGATTTGGAGTTGTTATAGCGAATTGAGCCAGGGGCAGCCAATCCTCCCATCGTTCCTGCTGATGGTTTGCATACATCCGTAAGTACTGCTGAATTTCGCGGTTCAACTGCTCTGTTTGACCATCCGTCTGTGGATGAAACCCAACATTTTAAATAACTCCTTCGAGAACTGAGATGCGAACTGCGGTCCGCGATCCGAGACGAGAGACTGGGGAAGGCCGTGATGCTTCCAGACGTGAGTTAAATAAAGCCGAGCCATACTAGCGGCAGTTTCCTTTTCAGTGCAGGGGATGAACTCTGCTTCCTTAGAGAACCGATCAATGATGACTAAGACGCAAGACTTTCCAGAGGAGCTCCTGACTCCTACATCCATAAAGTCAGTCATAAGATCCTTCCAAGGCCCATCGGGGACGGGTAAAGATTTGAGTTTGCCTGCCGGCAGCCTGTTACCAGGCTTGCTAGCTTGACACGTCTGACAATGCTTTACGTACTCCTCGACATCGGGCTTCAAGGTAGACCACGTGAACCAGCGTGTGATCAACTCCTGAGTTCCTTTTACACCTCGATGACCCGCTAGGGGCGAATCATGAAGAGCAGCGAGTACCTTCTGTCTAAGTGCCTCAGGTACGAAAACTTTATCTCCATCATACAGCAAACCGTCACGTCGATCGAGCGTTCCAGCATTGACCTCGGCCATTACACCGCACAGTTCTTCTATGAAGGGATTTTCTAGGCGCACAGCGTGCACTTGCTCGGGTTTAATAAATAACGACTCCTCAGATTTAGCGTTTTCGCGATTTCCTACTAAGTCTTCGCGACGAGAGAGAGCATCTGGTCGTCCCATCGAAACTCCTGGTTTATGGACAATAACACAGTTAAAACGACTGAAGTACTGCGCCCAACACGCCTGGCGTGGTTGAAGCTTTTCTGACGTCATAAACCACTTGAGGTTGTGGTGATCCGTCCAAATTTCAAACTGGTACGGAGTGGCCTCAAGGTAGTGACGCCATTGCTCTAAGGCGCGAATGATGGCTAGCATTTCTTTGTCGTGAACCATATAATTAAGCTCTGCTCCACTAAGCGAATGACTTGAATAGGCAACTGGTCTCCAGAGACCGTCATCGCACTCTACCGAGAGCACGGCTCTGGTTGCGTAATCCGAGGCATCGGTTTCTAAACGGAACTTCCGATCCTGATTGGGGAACATAAGTATAGGTGCGGTCATGAAGGCTTCCTTTAACGTATCAAACGCTACTTGGCACTTGTCAGACCAGAGAAACGGAGCGTCTTTTTTTGTTAGATCATTAAGGGGGCGCACGACCTGCGCGAAATCCTTTATGAAGTGTCGGTAGAAGTTCGCAAGGCCAAGAAAGCCACGAACTCCACGAACGGAAGTAGGGATGGGCCAATCGCGCACAGCAGCGACTTTAGCGGGGTCCATCTTAACTCCATTCGTGCCAACTATCATACCCAGAAAGTCGACCTCTTTTTGCTTAAATAAACATTTCTCTGGTTTGACGAACAAGTCGTTTTCCTTCAACCTTCTAAGCACCTCTAGCACGATCCTGTCATGCTCCTTTTCATCGTCCGTTTTCGTGAATATCATAAGATCGTCTATATATACAACTAGAACGTCCTCCATATCACCGAAGATGTCGTTCATCATATTCTGAAATGTGGTGGGGGAATTACATAACCCAAAGAACATAACCAGCAGCTCGAAGGCTCCACAGTGACAGACGAAAGCGGCTTTCCACTCATCACCTTCCTTGATCCGGATGTTGTTGTATCCCCACCTGAGGTCCATTTTCGTAAATAACTTACAGCCTTTCAACTTGTCAACAAGCTGCGAGATGAGCGGGAGCGGATACGAGTTCTTGACTGTATGCTCGTTTAAATAGCGGTAATCCTGTACCATACGCTTCTTTCCATCCTTCTTAGGGACGAAGAACACGGGAGAAGTCTGTGGCGATTTACTTGGCCGAATATAACCCTTCTTGAGTTGTCCATCAACGAAGTTGCTAACTTCGGTTTGCTCATCAGGGCTGAGAGGGATCAACCTTCCCTTTTTCGGAACAAACGACTCCTTTAGTTCTATTGCGTGGCTCTGGGGACTCGATGTAGGCTCTGGAACTTGAAGCGGACTCTCTAGGGACTCGTAGAAGACTCTGCAGACTTGAAGAACTCTGTGGACTCAGCAAGGACTCATAGGACTTGAAAATACTCAAGGGACTCGACTCTGGGGACTCTGGGATGCTCAGAAACACAGATGGTGACCGCAAAAGGTGGGTTTCTTTTTTCTAAGTGAAGCGGTGATACTTGTAACGTAGAGGCGGCGGTAGCTATGTGAAAATCGGCAGTTTTTGGAGCTGTCAAATGTCGAAAAAAAAGTGACGGAAAAGGGCCAATGTATGGTAAATCACATGTATCACAGTAAAGGAAGGGAAAGCAAAGTGAAACTGTTCGGAAAAATATGTAAACAAAGGGAGAGGGTATAGACGACATGCCTGGACAGCAAGGAAGTGCAGGGAAAGCTGCGGAAACTCTGGGGGATGAAACATGGGGTCTGGAAGCGGAATGGCAGCGGAACATGCATCGGAGTGGGTGGTGGGTCACAGGATTGACACCTGGCACTTCGGAAAGGGTTTCCGACAGCCAACGGACAGGTTTCACGTGTCCAGGGGCTGAGGCAGTCAGAAAAGACATGGCTAGGCCCTCAGAACAGAACCTGGAAGCAAAGTGGCATTTTTGTGGCGGTGATAGGGGCATGTGAGGTGGTGGGAAGGCACAAGGGTGGGCGGAGCTATTTTTGGATGGTGGAGGCGGTCATTCTGGCTGTATCGGCGGCCAAAAGGCAGCAGAATCCCTTAGATGACAATGGGGACGATTAGAGAAGTCGTAGCGGTCGGGAATTGCCGCAATATGGTGGTCTTAGGCCCTGAGGACTGTCGGAGCATTGTGGCAGTGAAGGAATGCCAAAAAGCGGCGGGTTTCAGCCCTAGGGAGAGTACACTCCCTACAACAATCTGAGAGACTGTTCCATATTGACAGAGTATCTCTTCCCAAAAGAACTTGGCAAGATTATCTGCATTGGCATGTCTGAGAGCACGGCCTTCTGCTGTGAGGGAAAGATCATCTCCAGCAGCAACAAGATAGTGATAGCCACAGGCTTTGGGCATGAGCATGATGTCGACATAAACCTTCATGAAGATACGGGGGGATGCAGAGATCGTGATGGGGATTTTGGTTTTATGAGTGCTGCGAATCTGGCATGCATGGCATGAGCGAACATGATGGGTGACATCCTTGTACATCTGAGGCCAATAGAAGCGCTCTCTGACTGTCTGAAAGACTCCAAAGACACCTCTGTGACCAAGTTCTTCATGGGCTTGATTCAGTATCTGTGCATGGAGATCTGGGTCGAAGATAACTTTGACAGGGGTACAGGAACTTCGATGTTTGAAGAGATGGCTTCCACGGAGGAAGAACTGCAAGGATCTGCGAATGAATCACTTTCGAGAGGTGTTGGAAGGGAAATGGGGAAGTTCGGTGGTGCGAAGGAAGTGTAGGATTTGGTGTAACTGGGCATCTTGGGTCGTATCATTGGAAAGAAACGATGGGAGCATCATGGCATCGTAAGAAAGGGGATGAGTTTCTGCAAAGAAAAGAACATTCTCTAACCAATCGTCGGCTTCCTCTGCATCAATATGGCCTTCCTCATAGTCTTCCTTGGTAGGTTGACGATGAGAGAGTGCATCAGGACCATGGTGCTTGATAGCAGTTACATGGATTAACTTGAAGTCAAAGAGCAGTATGCCTTCGATCCAGTGAATGATTGTTGCATTGGGCTGAAGATCTGGGTCGTTAAGCATACCCTTGATATACTTGGCATTGACTTTGATCCATAGGTGATGAACGCCATAAAGATGGAGACAGTAGTGTTGTAGTGCTCTGAAAAGACCATATAGCTCCAGCTTAGGCTGGCTGTAGTGCGATTCTCATTTGTTGATAGGGAGGGAACCATAGCGAGCAGGGTGTTTGCGTCCTTCTGAGTCATACTGCAAAAGAATGAATCCTATGGCAACATCGCTGGTGTCGACAGAAAGAATGCCTGGGGAATCAGACGAGTAGTCGATGGGGTGAAGGGCAGGGGCAGTTGAAATGGCATGCTTCAAGGCGTTGTGAGTCGATGTGTGGATCCATGGCGAAAACACCACAAAACCCAACACAAAGACAAATGCCGAGTTGGTGGTTTACCTCCGCGGACTTTGGCTCGAGGGATCAGTTACAGCGAAATGGGGAGGGGTTCTGCACACTAGATGACTAGGGCAGAAGGGAACAGTGCTCCTGACGAGAGGGGAGCAGGGGAATGACAGAAAAGCGACAATATTTAGGCTACTCGGAGCCCAGAAGCGACATAAGATGATGAAGAATAACAGTAAATAGACCCTTAATGGAGCCTCAGATACTGCAAGAATAAAGATGATGAAGAAGAGCCTTAAAGCGACGACAATAAGGCAGATAATGACGATAAAGATTGGGCAATAGTCTCTCTACAAAGGGGACTGTATTGGCTTTGATTTGCTTCTAGGCCACCCCGGGCACATGGGAATGCTGTCAGCATTGTTGAGAGAGGCTCTGGTACCTTTGTAGTCTTTGGATCAGACAAAGATCATCCCCTCGAGCTCTGTGTCACTGAAGGGACTGCTGAACCGACTGCTACTGCTCTCATGGCGACTCTCCAGCCTTCTAGCTTTGAAGAAGACTCTGGGACCTTCACAGATGAAGCATCTCCTGAATCTCCTGCTACTGGATTGCCCATTACTTTTGCATCACCTTCACCACCTTATGAAACTCCCCCTTCGACTCCCCTGCATCCAGACTCGATTCCCAATGGCATAGATGGCGCCTTTGGTCTTCCAGAATCCCATCCTATCCCTGCCATCACTGTTGCCCCACCACCAAGCCTGCCATCTTCGAATATTCTTCATACACTCACTGAGGAGTTACAGGCTGCTGAGCCGAGTGTTTTGGATGATGATCCCTCTGTAGCTGCTCTTTGTTGACGAATTAGGAGGGAGGAAAGTCAGTCCCTCATGGCAATCCTTACTAGATTCACTCATCGGAACCCCCACTTCTTCCGACTCTACTTCGACCCCAACTATGCCCTTGCTGGTGCAAGGGGCATCGACCAGAATGACCACGAGTATCAGGACTTCATCCTCTTGCAAACCTACCTAGTTCAACGCCTTCCTGGAGCTTCCTGGAATGATTGCCTTGACTTTACTGGCTCGACTTACGCTCACTTCTATCCCGATCCTCGCCCTGATCCTGCAGACCAAAGTTCACTTCCCAACGACCCCATCCTATCCCCTGATCCTCCTGACGAACCAGATCTTCCATCCTCACATTCTCAGTGGAATATGTGGTCCTCCAAAGCCGATGCTCCTCCAGATAATCCATCCCTGCATCCTCAGTCGAATATGCAGTCCTCTACGGATGAAGGTCCTCTTCATCCTCCTTCCCCTCATTCACAAATGAATATTCCACCTGCTGAAGCCCCAAATCCTCCACCTTCACCCATTACTGAGCTTGCCTATCTTGAAGTGCCTGCTACCGATTTATCTGAGACTTCACTCTTGTTTCAGGTGGAAGATCCACCTCCTGAGCCTCATCTATGTATTGAATTCTTGCCCCCTTCACTGCACCTCTCATTGCGTCGCCTCTGAAATGTTCGACGATTTGCCTGGACAGTCTATATCCTACAGCAAGATGGTGCTGCATCTTACTTCGACCAAGTATGTCTCCTTGCCTGATGGTCTTGGAGAAGATGAAGTGCTGGAATTGGGCCCCATTGTAGGGAGGGCATCCTCCCTACCATGGGATTTACTATATTTCTTTGTCTTTACTTAGTGTTTTTGGTTTCTATATTTTTATTCTATCTTTTTACTTAGTGTTTGGACAAGTTTGGCTTATGTAAGCCAGACTTGTACTTACATTGTACTGTACATACTTAGAATAATAACAGCCACTTTAGAGACGAAGTAAGACGGAAATCCAAGGCCGGAGCCTTCGGATTATCAGTTCTCCCTTATCAGACATTCTCCAGACGATAATCTCGACTATTTGGGACCTTTAGGGCGCGTTCCAAGTCTTTTCTCCCCTCTCTGACTCCCTACCAGGCAATCCAAGCCCCCTGGGTCGAACTAGGACCCGAAAATTCCAGAGGGAGACTCCTTGGACCTCTCCCCTCACCCTCTCTCATACAACTCTTCATCTGGAGCCCACCGCGAGGGGGCTTCTCTCCCTACCCCCGAGCTTGCACACGCGATATCTCAACAACCGACGCGCCTTACCTCTCGCTTTTCGAGACCCCAAATCTACTCGACG
Organism: Pisolithus albus; assembly: GCA_024613165.1. Taxonomy (NCBI): domain Eukaryota; kingdom Fungi; phylum Basidiomycota; class Agaricomycetes; order Boletales; family Pisolithaceae; genus Pisolithus; species Pisolithus albus. The sequence goes on from JANFAB010000064.1 coordinate 166,418, forward strand.
AGAGCTTTCGGACGATATCATTTTCGACGCGTTTGCTCCAGCTGTTCCGGAGTTATCGCTATTTTTGTGGAGAAAGGCTTAGTAGGACGAGATTTGGCATAACTCGGGATTGGGTGCACCTATTCTCTCGTTTCCTTGATCTCCCAGCGCCCCTAGACGACCTCTACCACCTCCCGAAGTTTCGTGGAATTCTGCCCAGCAGTTCTTCGTCAAAGCACCACTGTCCTCCCACCCTTGCCACAGCCTTGCTCCCTGGCACTTTCTGTCGCATTTTCGTGCCCTCTGGAGTTGTAGGAAAGTATTTCCCAGTCATTCTGAATCGGTAGAGACCGCTTCGAGGCCCTATCGAGACCCTGTCGAGACCCCATCCGAGACGCTTCGAGATCCCTACCAGACGCCTCGAGACTGCTTCAAGACTCCTTATAGACATTTCGAATCTCCTACTAGACGCTTCAAGACGACTTTGGGAGTCCCCAAGACTCTTTCCAGTTGCCACCAGACGCTTTCGAGACTTTCGAGACCTTCGAGACACTTCATTAGACGTGCATCCTCGTTTATAGACGAATATCAGACATTTCCAATTGTTATCTGTGTGTTTTGGCAGTCCAGTGAGGCTGCATAGTCGAGAACAAGCTTCGAGTCACAACGGTGACTGGTTTCAGTTTTTGGTGGTCGAAACCACTTCGAGACGTATCGTACGAGTTCCCTGCACCCTTCTCTCCCCTTCGTGGTTCGTTGCCACCTCTCTCCGACTTCCCCTAGACGTTCCAGGTCGCATCGAGGCGAAACCGAGACTCAGAAGTACCCTTCGGGACCTCCGGCAGACGCTCGATTCACTTGTTGGCCATTCGCTGTGCCTATTACCTCTAATAATCAGTTTCATCTGTGAAATATATTTTCATTCTATCCACACAGCTACTAGCAGCTATGGATAAGTATTCGAGAAGGTCGCGAGACGAGCTCGAGGATCGACCGGCATACATAGGTTATATGTGAGTCTTGAGCAGCTCTCAGCCTCATCTAGAGTCCCTCTCGAGAAGCTCGTTGTCTCGTGAGGTTTGGTACGAACCCTCCGCAGGCTTCGAGAGACTGTCTCGATCTTCGAAGGACCCTTCGAGAGGTCCTACTCATGAGCGAGGTGAGAATTTACCCCGGCGCTCGCATTCTCCCTTGGACAGAAACCCTCGAGATGCCCCTGTGGAGTGCTCTCGGTCTCATTCTAGAAGACACTCCCAGGGAAGCTCGAGCACGAAGCCACCCTCGCATTCCCCCTTCGAGGCAGCCCCTCGAACTTCGAAGAACCCCCCTCCCACTCCTGAGCTCGCTTCGAGCGGCTCACGCCCTCTCCGAGTCACTGATGCAGGCTCATGGCACCCTGTGGCACATCCAGCTAGGAGTGACCATGCTCAGCAGGCTGGTGACTCGTCCTCGAACTTGCTTCGTGCCTCAAGAGACGATCGATGGTCGCATTTGTACTCAGTGGATCATTGGGATGGTATGGAGGATTGTTCCCCTCGTCCTCAGTCTTCTTCAAGCAAGCCTCGAGACCTTGGCTCATCCTCAACCCCTCGCCCTTGTCCTCACGAACTCTCGAGCGCTGCTTCGAGGTGTTCCCCTCACCTCGAGCCCTCGTCAAGGTATAGTCCACCTCTCGAGACCTCGTATAGACAGCCCTCGCACCTCAACCCTCCTTCGAAGACCTCGTCGAGACATCCCTCGCATCTTGAGCCCCCTTCGAGACACTCTTCGCATCTCGAGCCCCCTTCGAAGACTGCTTCGAGGCACTTGTCACACCTTGAGCACCCCTCGGGTACTGTCGCCCAGCATCCTGAGCCCATATCGAAGAGTCCCCCTCGCCTCAAGACCCCCTCAAGACTCTGCCCTCGCTTCAAGGCATCTGAAGGTAGCTCGCCTCAGCCTCAAGAGGCCTCGACCTTGATGTCGAAGGCTACCCCTGCCCCTTCTGAGTCATGTTCAAGAGCATCAAGAGGTCTGCCACCCCATCGAGAGTGCAAAGGCTCGAGTGAGGCCCTCCCTGCCAGTCGAGGAGCTTCGAGGCACCAGACACACCCTCGAAGGTTTCGTTTTTGTTTCTTCTGTGGTCGAGAAGGACACATTCGAGCTCGGTGCAGGGTCTGCACTTCATATCTGGCTGCAGGAAGGTGTCAGATAGTCCGAGGTCGAGTCGTGTTGCCTACAGGTGAGGAAATCCCTCGTGAGGCGCTTGGGCGCAGCCTACAGGCTCGTTTGGACTTCTGGGCCCTCGCTCGAGGCCCAGGAGGTCTAGCTACCCAGGGCCAGCTATCAGCTTCGAAAGTGACCAAACCCCCTTTGAGTCAGCCCCTGGCCCCCTCTCGAGACCAACCCAAGACTATCAAGGGTCGGATCATGAGTGTGAAGGTAACCCATCCCCCTCCGAGCACCTCCGAGCACCTCGAGCTCAATTGAGAGGCGAAACTCGCCTTCGAGACCCTTCAAGTCGCCTTCGAAACCCTCCGAGTCGCCTTTGAAGCCCTTCGAGCTACCTTCAAGCAACATTTGAGACCCCTGGGATAGCTTCGAGCTGCTGGTAAACCACTTCCCCTCCTCCAGCTTGCTTTGAGCCCCCTCGAGTACTTCGAGGCCCCCTTCGAGCCACCCCCGAGCCACCTCTTCCCCTCAAACACCTTCGATTTACCTTCGAGCTATGTCCCCTCCCAGCTGAGTAGTCATTTCTGTTTCGTTTTCATGGTCTATTTCATTTTGAGTTCGCATTTTTGAGTTTCTACTTAGAGTTTTGTTTCAAAGATGATACCCCCCACCTCGCCTTATGGTACAGCTAGGTACGAGATGACTGGGGACAGTCAACATTCAAAGCCCCCCTCGGATGTAGGGAGAGTAATCTCCCTAGTAGGTGATTTCCATTATTTCATTGTTTCTACTTTAGTTTTTTGTTTTTATCTTTACTTTACCTTTTTTTTACTTAGTATTTGTGCGAGTTTTGGCTTATGTAAGCCAGACTCGCACCTAGAGCATGTTGTACATACTTAGAAAAATAACAAGACAAGTTACCACAGACGAAAGTAAGACGGAATTCGAAGGCTGGAGGCCTTGGAATATCATTCTCCCTTATCAGACACTCTCTCTAGACGTTATCTCGACCTATTGGAACCTCTAGGGCACGTTTTCTATCTTTCTCTCCCCTCCCTGACTCTGTACCAGGCAACTCCTAGCCCCCTCAGGTCGAACTGACCTCTCTCGTCACCCCAGGAGACCTCAGGTAATCCCCCTAGGTCTCCATTAACCATCTCTTCACCGTTTTCCATGGATGTCAGTTTGTTGATAGGATCATGAGGGATGAAGCGGATGAAGAAGGTCCTGATCTCCTCATTTTCATGAGTATCATCGGTTTCCCTCCCCATGCCGATGTGTCCCATCCCCCATCATCGCATTTCGACCATTTGCCTGCTACTCTGTCTCCCATTCTATCAGACATGTTCGAACTGGGTGTTAACTCGCGTTTCCATCTCCCCAACCATCCACTCATCATGCCGGCACCACCTGCAGATCCTCAACATGCCCTCGACATTATGGCCGATGGAGAGAAGATTGCCATGCCAGGATCTTATAGTCAAGTATCCCTGCATCATACCTCGATGGGATGGGTAGCTCAACTCCAAGACCCAGAAGTGAACGAGGTAGGAGCCTCATCTACTGCTGTTGATGTGTCGCAATCCTACACCCCACCTGGTCTTCCCCTCCTTGCCAATGCTATCAATCATGTCTCAGCCAGTCATCATCCACCCCCGTTCGAAGTGATTTCCTACCCAGATTATCCCCCTACATCAGCAAACCAGACATTCACCTCCCAGCTTCCCAGCAGGTCCAGACCCTTCCAGATTTTTTGTACACCTTATTCCAGAGTCCCAGGCCTTCCAGACTTTCTGTGTGTCACATTCCAGTTGTCCAGCCCTCCAGTTTCAAACTTTTTGTCTATATATATAGATTTTTCCAGGAGTCAAATTTTCAGGTCACAATTCCAGTATTCTAGAATTTCCAGATTCATCTATACATTCAAATTTCCCAGGAGTCAAATTTTCAGTTTACAATTCCAGTATCCTAGACTCCAGACAAAGCGAAGCTTGCCGCACACTAGTGTACAACTAAGACAAATACAACAACTCGAACTACAGATAAGAAAAAATGACCAGGAGATGGATGTGTGATCACCAGTCCGTGTTGTTTCTCATAGGGGAGGGGGGGTATTCATATTGGTCTGGCACGGTGGTGGTAAGCAATGGTCTGGATTGAAATTGAGTTCCTCACGTGGAAGTGGCAGCAGAATATGTTGATCTCCTGCATGCAGTGAAGTGCACTCCATTCATATTCCGATCAAGTGGTCGCTACGATGAGGCCAACAATGCACGTGGATAGAGTCTTGTCATTGCATTCCGAGGGCTGTGGGGGAAATTTCGACTGGGGGGATCCTGGATTGGCTGCTTGTGCCTGTTTGACCCAGGTAGGAGGTAGCGTCATCAGCTGAGGAAGAGCCCAACGATGGCATCAGCATATGTGAAGTGCGGGTTATAAGCAAAAGTGACAGGTGATGAAAAATTCGCGTACGACTGGATACACAACAGTCCAGGTATGGAAGTCCCACCACTGCAATGCAGCGTGCTCGCATACACGCAACGAGAAGTCCTTTTCACCGAGATGGGCTTCATCGAGGAGACCCGACGAGACTGCCAGAACCGGACACCATTAGTAGAGATCTTGTCGAGCAATAACGGTACAAAATGTGAGCAACTCACCAAAGCCAGCAGAACGACCACCAGCACTGGAATAATAAGCGACGAACATCCACCAAAGACGTTGGGGGCAGCCGCAATGTGCGAAGGTCGATTGCGACGACTTAATGACAAACAACATCAAATGAGATGCGCCGCGATCACACCCGTATACAGGTATTAGACGGCCAAACGAAACCCGAGCAAAATACAACAAGAGTGCATGTAACGGCAATGCGGGTACTGTGTGATAGCTAGTCCTTACATGACGGACGAACGGTCGTACATACATCGGGACGTTCAGCGTATAGATGGAGATTTCTAAACAGTATAAAGTGCTACTGCGTAAAATCAGTCCATTGTCGGGATGACATGGAAAGGTCCTGTCATACCTTAATTACAGCATGAACATCCAACCGTAGCTTCATACAAGTACCCGCTCCTAGTGATGACCATCCGACCATGACCGATTGCGTGCTCTGCATGCTCAATCCGTTTTCTCGCCTTCTCAGCCTGGTGTGTGTAATATTGGATGCGAGCAGTGCACTGAACGATTTCGCAATTGAGTAGGTTGAATTCGGCCAGGCAAACATCACGATTGGCTCTTAAGAGACGCAGTAGAGAGACCACCTCTTCAGAAGATTCCAACGGTGTGGGAGGCACCGCTGACAGTGGCCTATTGTGCACAGTGAAGAATCTCTTTAGACGCTGCGATCATATAGTACTTGCAATCAACGCACCTGGGTAACAGTACTGGGGAACGCGGTTTAGCTGTGGAGGTGGGATTCGACATGTTCATCGTTGTAGTCTCGAACTTTTCGGAAGTTGCCGGGGCTGCTAAATTATCATTACCTCCTGAGAGTTGCTGAGCTCGTCCTTGTCATGCCTAACGCAAGATGCCCTGGTTGCTGCAAATTGTTTCCCAACCATACGCGACTTCTTCAACACATGAATCAACCACGCGGACGTTGCATCACTAGTCAACTTCGTATCAAATCTAGCAAAACCCCGTTCTCGGGTGCCGATGGAGACGCTGGTGACTGGATAGACATGGACTCGGGTTTCGATGGCCTCGCTGATGAAGTATTCGACGTTGAAATGGAAACTCGGACTCACGAACCAGTTACGGAGCTATATTCTGGTGCGTCTGCGAACTGCGGACGAGGCTATACTTTCATGGACGCGTTCGATGCCGATCCCTTCTCGTCAGAGCGCCAGCATAACTTATTCTACCCGTTTTCATCTGGAGCTGAGTGGAAGTTTGCTTCGTGGCTCGCCAATTCAGGTCTGAGCATGGCTGCTATTGACAAATGTCTTTCTCTGGATGTTGTGGGTTTCTTTTCATTATCTACTACGAGTACTGACGCTGTACATTTCAGATCAAATCACAGTGATTTTCTTTCAAAACAGCGAAAGCGCTTCGGAAACTTATCGAATTGCTCCCTTCTGGACCCCGGTGGAAGTGTCGATCTGTCAAAACCGAGTCGCCCACTCGACGCGCTTTGCAGGTGTTCTATCGAGACGCCATCGAATGCCTCCAACACCTCATACATTTGCCATCTAACAACGGGCTGATTCATTTTGTGCCAGAGAAGATCTACAGTGCAGCACACCTGAGTGACACCATAACCTAAGATTACTATTATTAGTAACACTAGGTGACAAGCATGACAACTGTCAAAAATTACTGCCAAATCTCTATACCGGCGAAAATACCACCAATACCTGCAATACCTCGGAACTTTTTACCATAGTAGACTTGATAAGATGAGTAGGTCGTTATCAGGATCTCGATTCAGGGCGGGCTATGCCCATTCTTGGCAATGTCGGCAATCACACTGACACCCCGGCTGTTCCCCACATGTCAATCCCGTACCCGCAGGTGGGAAAGGCTCCGGCGCTGTCTCCCACGCTGTCTACTGCTCCTGCTCGTCGCCGCACACGATGACCAAGACCGTTTGCTCGTAACTCACTCGTTTCTCCCTGGATTTTTACCGGTCTTTTTTAGTACTAACGAACGTATGCATTAGAGTGATTCTACAGGTAACCGCTAATGCTACGGCGTGTTCTGACTACCCTTGCGAGGGGTGGCGCCGGTGGGTTCTTGACAAACAAACCCAAATGTTTCCTCCTCCCGCTCGCTGTTGCCTACGGTGAGCTCGGCATACTCCTCGGTCACCACTGCCATCATGCCCAAAGACAAGCGTGGCCTCTCCACCTGTGGCAGCATTAAAGAAACTCTTTTATTCCCCTCAGGCCACATCCGTGCTAGACACGCCAACCGTACTCAACTGCGCACTGATCGCTTGGCTTTCGAGATACAAAGGACACAGGAACAGCGAAGTAAGTACCCTTTATTCTTACCATGCACGTCCGTCGAATGCATCCTAGAACAGATCGTGGCTGCTCGTCACCTTCTCGCAGAGGCAGCACTCCAAGCAGGGCGCCCCCCAGTTGACGACGATTTTTTCATGTGGGATGGAGATGATCACTCCACGAACCACGCAGCTGGCACGTCCGCCGACAATGTCTCCAGTGATGAGAATGGGTGGAGCGATGTAGATGAAGCGGGGCAGGATCACTCGGTGCTTGGCGCCTCTCATACTCACGTAGTGAGATGGTGAGTAACATGCTTCATACCCAACTGAAGTTGCCGACTCTATCTAGTATTCACGGCGGAAAGCGTAGTCAAACCGGGAGGGCCCCAAGAAGCAGGTTAGATAGGAACCGCCAGGCGAATGCTGCATGGCGCTTGCAGATGCCGGCCCTGTGCGATGCCTTCCTCCTGTGGAAGGAAGCCCGATCAAAAGGCAAGGAGAATTTGGCGTGCATGGCAGGGACTGCTTTTCACGTTGTTGGAATCACACTGAATGGTAAAACTTTGTTTTCACATATAATCCCCGACTAACCGTCCATAGGTCTCATTTCTCGGTTATCTGTCGTCCAGTGTGAGGATGAGGTGGCAAATGTTTCCCTTCTTCGAATAGGATTCCTTGGATGCTCCCCTCAGCAACCTACCACCGCTGTCTCGCTGGATTGCCTAGAGTTGTATCACCAGATTCGCCGGCGCAAGTCATCGTTCAGTGTACAGGCAATGGTCAAAGTATTATGCACATTGCACAATGTAAGTACAGGTTACAGTACTGTTCTTCACTCTCACTCATCACAGGTTAGAAAACCTACTTCCAGACTTTTCGTGACCAATTTTCCATCGCTTTTGACGCCTATCTCGACATCCTTCGACACGTGCAAGCATTGGTTGACCAAGCACTTGGGCGTGATGACGTTGACTGGCGTATGCGTCACTCATGTCCTCCATGCAACTACAAGGTATTCACTTCCATAAGACATCACTTGATACTAACATGTCAACAGCAAGAGAACGAGCCACCTCTAATCCCAAGCCGACTGGACGCAATGGATGGGAACTCTTCATTGAAACGACTTGATGGTGCAGGTAGTACGGACGATCGCGTGTTCCCATCATCGTACCTGATCCCTCATGCCGAGGTCGAGAAGTACAAGGACGATGTACGTCTTCGACCAGGAACGAACCTTGCAACCGAACAAAACACTGCATCTGTGGGTTCCCCAGCAACCCTCATCGAATCTGTTTGCACGGACAATTGGAAGGCTGCAAACACGGTTTCTGAGAACACGGTGAAGGTATTTGAGCAAACAGGTATCTTCATCAGCGCGTGTCGCCATGGCATTATTCAGACTCTTGTCGAAATGCGCCGTAGTGGCGAGTTGTGAGTATGCGTGTTTGAATATCAAACAATTATTCTACTGACCCTGTCGCCTAGAGCGAAATATGGCATTGCAACCGTTAACAAGATTCTTGACACTTATGGGGCAGATGGTGCCACGGGATATGACATCGGTTGTTCGTTTAACAAGACGATAGCAGCAAGTTCCATTGCCCAGAAAGCAGCCGAACTCAAGCATACGTTCGTTGTGAATTGCTTCCATGGACACGCTCACAACCACCAGTGTCAACTTCGCTACCTCCCTCTCTACTTGCCCGGCTTCGGCATCGAGGATCTAGAAACCTGTGAGAGAGTATTTTCTGCCTCGAACAGTGTTGCCCCCGTCATCCGGCACGCTTCACACTTCCACTGGCTCCAGTTCATCGACCTCCATTTCAATCAATGGGATGCTGATCGGTATTCTGACCTTAGTACGTAAACTCAACTTTAACTTCTGATCATGCTCACAATTTCGGTGATAAGGTAAATTCCTGTACAACAACTACAAACAAGCGCTTGACATCGTCAACACGTTAGGTCCCGTCGTTGAGGAACTGAAAGCGTCACTCGAGATCACTGACGCTGACTTTGAGCGCTGGAATCAAGAGGAGAGTGAGTACCTTGCACGGGTTTCCAAGGAGCAGCCGGAAGACATAGAACAAGCAATGTATGTGGAAGCCCTCCAAACCCTAGAAGCAGCACAGTAAGCGGATTTCGTGCTAATGAGAATTTGTGTATTCATGGATAAATAGAGCAGCATATGGTAGCCTCACGACTGTCCAATTCATGAATTACAGCCCTGCCCACTTCACGAGTAATGGGTCGCTGCAGAGGGAGAGTCACGCCCAGACAAAGGCACGCGCTGCACAATTTCGTGCTGCGTACAGCAAACTCAACCTTCAGATGAATGCGGTTGCAGATATTGAGTGCCGGATGGGGATCGCAGAGAGATGGAAACCTTCAGACGAGTCGTATAGGAAAGCAAACGATTTTCTTACTAACAGGAAGTTCATCAGGGCCGTTGAGACCCTGGAAGGTCTCGTCGTGCAGCGGCTTTTTGAACTGGCCAAAGCCAACGTTGCTGGAACAGGTAGGATCTAATATATTTTTATTGTGCACACAGGATCGCTCATGAGTTGACAGGATACAAGCTTCGTCAACATATCTCGAAGGCTATTACTCGCCGCTCAAGCGCTATCTGCAGCGCCTTGGCCAAGTATAATGAACTTGCGCCCCTACAGTCCCCTCCCCGTGAGCCAATTGAATTCAGCGAGATCGCTTCCTATGGATGGCTTGGCGAGTTCGATTTACTCAAGTACTCACGGGAGGACATACTGCATCAACCATGGGCTTCAAAAGCGAACCGGACGACCGCCACCAAGTACTTCAAGGTCGCTCGTGCACGTGAGGAGATTACATGCCTTAATGTTGAGGTCAAACGACTTCACGCATGGGTCGACTTCGAGGACGCCCAATTTCGCTCTGTGATTGACGCACTCCAGAACACGAACCCACCTCTATCTAGGGAAGTTCTTCGGCAGTATGAGCAATGGCACCGCATCAACAATGCTCACCGCATACGTTTGACAAGTATTTACGAGTTACCAGGATATACGGGAGAGGAGTGGGTATCCGTTGGCGATGAACGAGGCGTGGACATAGGTGAGGCCAGTGCGGTGGTTTCAGAACTTTCTACTACGACGGTTATATCACCGGACGAGGACGACACACTTTGTGATGAAGCCAACAGACTTGATACTTGTTTCGAGTAGTGATTTTCTTGTATTTAAATACCAGGGTACGATATTTTGATCGTGCGTGACATTCCAGAACTGGTGAATACATATTAAGTTGGAATGCATGCTATGACCTTGTGAATTCATTACCATGGTAAATAAACCATGAACCATGCAAATTAGGTTTGAGTAGATCCAGGCTGCAGCTGGCAGTCATATCTCACAACGCAAGTAAGATGTCGTCTGTTCACCTATCTCACTTAAATGCACAGGTGTGAAACATTCAGTGTGAAGGTATGTTAGTACATCCTGACCCAGTGGTACTGAGTACTTTTGCAGGAGGGATCAGTATCACCACGTAATTACTACACCCAGTGATCTAAGGGACACGAATAAGCGGTAACAGCATGGACTCAAAAACGAGCTAACGGTGCTCAGTGCTCTTTCTAGTGGACCTACTACCAATGATGTCCAATCAGACTCAAATGCCAGGAGCTACCGATTTCTCGAACAACTTGCGTTCTCACCAGGGCTGTCCAACCTGCAGAGATCACACACATCTAAGCTGGTTGGACTTGGCGAATAATCCAGGAACTACGGTATGTTTTGCATTGGAGGCCAAGCTTGTTGAATAACATTAACACTTGTACCCAGCCTCTTATTTTGTTTTGCTTCCAAGCGCATCACGAAGTCGGCAGTAGATCCCCTACTGTTGCCTCTAACATTCAAGATTCGGAAGCGTTACAAAATTATCTTCGCAGTTCCACTGTCAATGGTCAAGAGCTCCACACGACGGTTGAGGTAATGACCGATATCTTCACAGAGTTTGCCAGAAAACTTGTGCCCCCCTCCAACCGTGCATCTGGATGGATTTATGGTAAAGTATCCGAGGCATCGTTGCACAATAGCGAGACTAAAATTTTTGTATTCGACAGAAGATCCCAACAATAATCAGTTCCAAAGAGTGGGTTGCGCCTCAGCTCCATCAAGGCGGACGGCACCGCAGAACGTGTCAACTCAGGGCTCTCGAGCACCCCCTTCAGCCTCTACACCTCTAACGCGACCTTATCAATCACGGCTGGCACGGAGGGGTCATAGTCATACTGCACCCGTTATACACTCACGAACTCAGCCTCACCTACATCGTCCGAACTTGCCAACCACCACAATTCCAGCACCTGTACCACACCAAAGAAACCAACACCGTCGTACTGGGACATCGCCTACTCATGACCAGACACGACGCCACGGAGACGAGACCACTCGATCCCCTACCTCCGGCATGCCGCCTCCGAGTGTGCCCAGCACCCTGCATGGTGACTGTGCACCCATTGCCATCTTTCCGGCAAGCACAGAGGACCCAAACCTGTGTACGTACATTCAGTTCTAAAAGAAGGGGAAGATACTGACTCCGTTCTACCCAAGTTCACTATGTTCAAGGTGGACGAGTCTCCACTCGACGCATCACAGTTGAATTCGAGAGTGATTCAGATGATGCAATCTCGTCTTCCTCTCTGGTCGGCTCAGAAGCAATACCTCCCGCTCCACGTCTTCGCCCAACATCTCTCCCACGACTCAGCAGCACTGGAAGCACACCCCGCCAGCATTGGCGAGTAATGGCTGAAGTTGGCGTGCAGTCAGGAGACCAGGAGCCGTCTACGCAAAACCAGGGTGAGTTGAACGCTACGGTTGCTCGTAATCGTGAAGGTATGCTGATATTTTTATCCACCCTGTACCAACAGAACCTGCCCCGAACCCTGCGGTATCAGTGGGTAATTCCTCTGGTGTCGTTAGCTTAACACTATCACATACACCGGATTCCCAACCCCCCATTTATACGCCCACCACTCGCATCCTTACAGGCTTCGGAGTGCCAGATATTTCAGATTCCCAACCACCTGCCTATACACCCACTACTCACATCCTCACAGGCTTCGGAGTGAATATTGGGGGACAGGTCTACCCCCTGCTACGACTTGGTGGATCCAGGGACGAGTAAAATTTGTGTAGTCTAGATGTGTCTTAGCAGCTGTCAACATCCCAACGTCGCTTCGGAAGGGAGACTAATACAATATAATGACGTTGACCCAAGCAAACCATAGCCCGAACAAGCGGAAGAAAAGACTGCTATAAAATCAACTGGCACTCGACAAGTGTCCCCCATCCCCCAATGGCCGTTACAACCACCTGGAAAGTCCAGCATACACGTGCAAAGCTCTCAGCCGCCCAGAGGGCAGAACGCCGTCAGAAGCTCGCCAGCCTGTCAAATGCACTCTCCTCTACACATCAGGGCATTCAAGAGGATATTCGGAAAATATCTGACAAGTACGGAAGGTAAGCCAACAATGTTGCATTTTTCATTGTGACAGCGAATCCACAGACTTACAGGACACTGAAATGGACCAAAGCGCAGTTATATGGGGGCAGGTTGACGCGTCAACGCCGTACACCCAGCGCCTGGAGTGCATTAATTGCGCGTCTACTCAAGGAGGAGAATAAAGGTACAAACTTCGTTTCTCAGATGCGCAGTAATGGCTAAGCAAACATTCAGAACGACTTCCAGGATCAAAACTGAAGCTACCTGAATTTGTTGCCATGCAGCGTGGTAGGATTTCCAGAGAGTATTGCCAGTTGACACCGGAGGACAAGGCTGCACTCGTGGACGAGGCCATCAAATCAAAGAGTGCTAAAGGTATGGTTAGACGGGCGAATCCCAAGGCATCTATTAGAGATGCAAACAAAACCTTCGAAGTGATGGAGAAAGAGGTTAGTATGTGTTCGCAGTGTCAAACACTCCACTTACCATTTAGTGGATCATGCTCAATGCACGCACTGGTATGGAGGGCTTCTACATCGGAGTGCGCGGAGATGTCGAACAATATCATGAAACAAAGATTTTTTGCACTGCGAAGGCTGCATCATTCATCAAGGACGTCCTGGACATTGAACCGAAACGACTTGCGTTGAAGCTCGAATCCTGGGTAGTAGGGAATTTTCGTAAGTGGCATGTTCAATGATAATACCATATCTGGCATTGACGCATACAGAATCTTCCACCACACCTAATCAATATCTCTCCCGCGTGAAGCTTGTCAGTCTTTGCCGCGAACATATTCAGGACGGACTCAGTAAGTCACATAGTGCACGTTGTAGAATTTTTTTGATGCGATCTTGATATCCAAGGGATTACCTATCAAAAAGACAATGAATTACATCAACTACGAAAGCAAGATCGTTGAAAAGTACTCCGTTGCTTTGCATGACTGGCCCAGCGGACGTGTTTGCAGTCCAGGAGAAATCTTGCGCCGTGAAGACCTCTTGTCCCTCCTCGACACGCTCATGTCTGGGTCCTGTGCATGGAGGTCACTCACTAAGGAAGAGCTTACCGCCCGACAACAGAGTAATGCTACACGGCAGGCCCAAGGTGAACAGATCTACAGGCCCTGCAAGCCCCACACCTCCCGGAAGGTTGCAACTGTTGTTACACAGATGGATAACGGGGTTTCCGAGAACGCCGGAGCTGTTGGAGACTGAAAACAATGCATAGAATCGATAGCCATCGTATCTCTTTTGACTACAGTTATATCGTATATCCAGCACTTCTTTGGCGCAGTACTTACCATCCTACGTGAGTACGAGAGGCACCAAGCACCGAGTGATCCTGCCCCGCTTCATCTACATCGCTCCACCCATTCTCATCACTGGAGACATTGTCGGCGGACGTGCCAGCTGCGTGGTTCGTGGAGTGATCATCTCCATCCCACATGAAAAAATCGTCGTCAACTGGGGGGCGCCCTGCTTGGAGTGCTGCCTCTGCGAGAAGGTGACGAGCAGCCACGATCTGTTCTAGGATGCATTCGACGGACGTGCATGGTAAGAATAAAGGGTACTTACTTCGCTGTTCCTGTGTCCTTTGTATCTCGAAAGCCAAGCGATCGGTGCGCAGTTGAGTACGGTTGGCGTGTCTAGCACGGATGTGGCCTGAGGGGAATAAAAGAGTTTCTTTAATGCTGCCACAGGTGGAGAGGCCGCGCTTGTCTTTGGGCATGATGGCAGTGGTGACCGAGGAGTATGCCGAGCTCACCGTAGGCAACAGCGAGCGGGAGGAGGAAACGTTTGGGTTTGTTTGTCAAGAACCCACCGGCGCCACCCCTCGCAAGGGTAGTCAGAACACGCCGTAGCATTAGCGGTTACCTGTAGAATCACTCTAATGCATACGTTCGTTAGTACTAAAAAAGACCGGTAAAAATCCAGGGAGAAACGAGTGAGTTACGAGCAAACGGTCTTGGTCATCGTGTGCAGCGACGAGCAGGAGCAGTAGACAGCGTGGGAGACAGCGCCGGAGCCTTTCCCACCTGCGGGTACGGGATTGACATGTGGGGAACAGCCGGGGTGTCAGTGTGATTGCCGACATTGCCAAGAATGGGCATAGCCCGCCCTGAATCGAGATCCTGATAACGACCTACTCATCTTATCAAGTCTACTACGGTAAAAAGTTCCGAGGTATTGCAGGTATTGGTGGTATTTTCGCCGGTATAGAGATTTGGCAGTAATTTATGACAGTTGTCATGCTTGTCACCTAGTGTTACTAATAATAGTAATCTTAGGTTATGGTGTCACTCAGGTGGTGCAGCGGACCGCACGCAGTGTATCTACACAGATTGGCTCACTGGTGACCGGGCATGGGAACTCCAGGTACGTACCCTCATGAAGGCCATATATTTGTTCACATTTCCTCCAGGATGCTCTACCCGACGGTGCAACACTCCTCGGCGTCGTTCTTTCATCCGACAAAACTCATATCACCCAAGTCGGGAACCGCCAGGCTCATCCTCTTCTGATTAGTTTAGCCAACATTTCAGCCGACGTCTGCAGAAAGGGATCCACGAAATCGTACGTTCTCCTTGCCCTGCTCCCCGTTCCTCGGTTTGTCCACCCGAACAAGCGTCTGCGTGGTGTTTTAGCAAGTCGGTTACTTCATCAAGTCATTTCCGTCGTCGTGAAGCCTCTCAAAATGGCCGCTGAAGTGGGTCGTATGATGAGCGACCCCGTCGGAAATCTTAAGTACTGTTTCACTCCACTTGTGGCTTATATCGCCGATACTCCAGAGCAACATGTTATCGCATGCGTCACCAACAATGTGTCAGCCGTCTCCATGGCTGTATCCAATCAATTCGGAGATCCCCTCCACTGTGCAGCACGCACCACGTCCAAAACTCGTCAATTACTTATTGCGGTCAAGAGGGAGACGCGTGCCCGGAACCTGTCCTCGTATTTTCAAGCATGTCGGAAATGGCAGCTGAATGGGGTCGCATCTCCTTTCTGGCTCGACTGGGCCCTTGTGGAGCCGAGTTCCTTCCTCACCCCGGAGGTCCTGCACCATTTCTTCAAGATGTTTTGGGACCATGATCGGAAGTGGTGCTCCAGAATGCTAGGAGCAGATGAGCTTGATTTCCGGTTTTCTCTCCTATGAACGTGTAGCAGATATCGGCATTTTCCAGATGGGATCACGACTCTCAAGCAGACGTCGATGGGGCTGCACCGGGAAGTTCAGCGATATATCGTGGGCGTAGTTGCAGGAGGTATTCCACAGGGCGCTCTCACCACCATTCGGGCCTTGACTGATTTTCGCTATCGTTCTCAAGCACCGAAACTTACAGACGCTGACATCGCCAAGCTTACTGCAAGTTTACAAGAGTTCCACGATAACAAGGCTGCCCTCATGGAGGCTGGTGCACGAGGCTCAATGGATCATTGGCGAATCCCGAAGTTAGAGATTATGCTCTCCGTTGCGCCCAGTATCAGGAGCATGGGTGCTTTGGGACAGTGGTCAGCAGACGTTACTGAACATGCTCACATTGACGTTATCAAGGACCCGGCCCGATCTGGCAACAACCAAAACTTTGACGGACAAATCTGTCGCTATCTTGATCGTCAAGAGAAGTGTCAACTCTTTATGCAGGCAACGACGGCGCGTTATCTCGATCTTCGTGGGGACTCAGACGATTCAGATCCCTCCGATGGCGAAGAAAATACGCTGGGTTCAAGGCAGGTCACTGATTACTTCAAAAGAGCTCATGCCCTCAGTGCGGGTGACTTCCCGACTGCTCCTCATCCTTATCGAACATTTGCGTCATCTACCACCACCTTCCACCTCGCATCCAGACCAAAAATGACGAACATAGACGTTGACAGAGCAGCTGAGTTGTATGGACTCCCCGACTTCAAACCGGCCATGGCGGATTACTTGGCTCGCCATCATCATAACCTCACCCATACGATCGGAGGAAGACGGTGTAGCGGGGCGATAGGGGGAGTGGCAGGTGAGAGCGGAAGTACAGGAAGGGGTGTCAGGGGTCCTGCCAGGTGCCGGAGTAGGCAGGCGCATGCGTAGATTACTAAGCAAGTTGGGTTCTGCTTCACTCAGGCATCGGGCATAGTGCGAGCCCTGGCTAGTCCATCTGGTGACGAGAGGGGAACGAGAACCCCAGGAAACCAAGCACGTGCAACATTCTCTACACTACAGGAAGTGGCAAAAATACGAGGTCTGGACAGGAGAAAGGGCAAACCAGAGGCAGAGACGAGCACAGGAACCACAGAAAGCAGCGTGGCTTCTTCACCAGCAGAGGACAAGGAAGATTTCAAATTGTTCACGCCGCGAAGACCCGCGAACCCTGTGGCCAGTAACGCCCGGAACAGGGGGCAAGCAAGGAGCGCGAGTGCAGCGGCAGGCACACAAGGCTATCAGCTACGTCCGGCGATCTTCACGCCTCTTCCCAGGCAAGAAGAGGAGCAGCCGAAGACGCAGGCAGAACAAGCCAAACCGCCAGCAACGGCAGGCACCACCATGTCGTACCAGATCATAAACGTCAATGAGACAGCAAAGGTCGTACCACTCTTTCGGGGAGACTACTCGGGCAAAGAAGAACCAGCCGACTGGTTCACGGAGTTCCAGCTATCGTTACCAACGACATGGTCAGAGATGACAAAAGTCGATCGCTTCGGGTTACAGCTGGCAGTGGGGAGCTATGCGGACGAGTGGTTCACAAACCTTCCATCAGAGGACAAGGCGGATATGGCCTCTCTAAAAGCTGCGTTCTTAAAGAGGTGGCCACCTACCAAACGGCCAAAGTGGACGAAGGCCCAGCAACGAGAACGCATACGGGCAGTGAAGCTGGATGAAGAAGACATCGGAAGGTGGGTAGAAACAGAAGACGGGGGAGACTACGGACATGTCGTCTGGGCAACGAAGGTGATGAGGATAGCATTAAGCATGGGAGACGTAGAGGGCAAGTTGGTGGAATACGTGGTAGAAGAAGCACCAACGGTTCTGCGAAACGAACTAGAGGATGAATACGAAGGGTGGGATGAGTTTATAGAGGCAGTAAGAAAAGCGAAGGTGAAGAAGATGTTGAGGAACAGAGAAACAAGAAGAGGGGAAGAAGGACTGAGGAACGAGGTTGCTGAATTGCGCCAACAGATCGGCCAACTGGCGATACGTCACACCCCACAAAGCTACCAGACAAGAGTAGCAACACGGCTGGGGGGAGAGAACATAGCGCCGGGGTATTGGGGCCAACACGCAAGGGTGAACGCAGTACCCATCCCAATCGCCAGGAGCCCTGTCGGGCAAAGAATTCCGTTAACGCGGGCACAAATACTAGAGAAGGCATCAGCGTTACCTCATCGGGCAAACAACGAAGCTGGGAGGAGGCTGTACGAGGCGGACGTAACAGCGTGGCACCGAGCGTTCGGTGAAGGAACGATGCCATCCTTAGAACGGCCTTACCCGTTAAAGCCAGGAACGACGGCGATAGGGTCCGGAGAGTGCTTCACGTGTGGCATGGTTACAGAACCGCCACATGTGGGCAATACCTGCACGGCCAAGGAGACGTTACGACCACACGAAACACGCTGGCGCCAGTTGGTAGCGGGCATGCTCAGGAGGGCAGCGCAGTCCAGATCCAGCCCCGTGGCAGTGCAGTATGTCTGGCCAAGCACGAATCAAACCGAAGTTCCTGGGGAAGTGAACGCACCTCAAGTATACGCAGTAACGACGGAAGAAGGGTGGCAAAGGGGAAATGGGGAAGGGGCAGACCTTCACGAGGACCAGTGGGACTGGGCAACAGAGGGAAACTACTAGGGGCTGCGAAGTGCGACGGACAGTCGACAGCCCCAGGGGGATATCCGTCTGGGAAAACTCGGGAGCGACGAGAGAAAGGGGAGCCAGCAGGGGGCGGACTGGCGTTTAGCTCGGTAGACGCACAGACGGATGGGACGACCAGGAGCCAAGATGTGTCACGCACGAGTAACTTACACGACTCCGGAAATATAGTTACTGACGTGTATGCGTTGGACGCAGCGGGACAGCAGGTCAAGTCACGAGTCGGCCACCCGTTCATGGCAAGTCCCAAGCTTGGAGGGACCGAAAGGAGAAAGGGTCAGGTTCTTAGCGGTGGTCGACAACGGCGCAATGATAAACGCGATAGACGCCGAGGCGTACAGCAAGGTGAAAGGAAGGCTGGGAGAGCTAAGCCCGTCGCAGCAGGTGCTACGAATGGCAGACGGGTCACTGGTAACGTCCAAAGGGGTATGGTCAGGCACTCTGCAATGGGAATCAGCACGGACCGAAACAACGTTCGAGGTGTTCCCTGAGTGGGGGCAATTGGAAAATGCTCATTGGGAAACCCCTCCTAGACCAGATGAGGGCAGTGCATGATTATGGCAAAGGTTCAATACGACTACCACAAGGAGAACGCTACATAGAGGTCACAAGCTATGCAGACAGGAACATACCCGACCACGTCCTGCCGACCGAGACCAACGCGTTGCAACGAGGAAAGCAAGGGAGAGACACGGGGAGCAGCGAAGCCCCAGCAAGGCCAGAGGTGGAGGTGCGGCACGTGTCGACAGGAGAGACAGAAGAAGCGGTAGAGGGAGACGAAGATATGGCGAGGGACTACGACACCGGGTCAACGGAGGAGGAAGGCGGGGAGAAGGTGTTCACGAGACTCACGAAAGAAGGCCCGTTCCACCCGCCGAGAGTAGAGGCAATACTCAAGGCTGTCAAAATCGGAGAATTGCCACCAGGCGAGAGGAAACAGGTGCAAGACATAGTGGCCGAGTTCGCGGACACTTTCGCGCTGTCGGTAAAGGAAGTGAAGCCGGTGTCGTTCATAAAATTCCGGTTGAACATCCCAAAAGATGCTAAGTTCCCGCTGAAAGTCAGTCAAAGGCCACTAACGCAAGCCCAGAAAGAATGGTACTTACCGGTGTTGGACGAGTTCAACGAAGCGGGAGTTTTACGCGACATCAGATCGGATGAAGTGAGAGCGATCCACCCAACCGTGCTGGCACAAAAAGCGCACGGAGCACCAGGGCTCACGATGGAGGAAATCAGGAACATCGTTGAGGAGCAGAGCAGAGGAGACGACGAGCGTGGCGACTCAGAAAAGAAGGCAAGGCGCGAGCTGGGTCGGCCGAAGGGGGCGAGCCCAGAAAGGAAACCGAAGTGGAGAGTCTGTCAGAACTTCCACGAACTCAACAAGATCACCGAGGTAGCGCCAATGCCGCAAGGGGACATCAAGGCGAAGCAACAGCGTCTGGCAGGCCACAGGTACATCTGTATCATGGACTTGGCTTCAGGATTCTACGCAATCGAGGTAGACGAGGAATATCAGCCGTATCTATGCATCTATACCGAAGGCAGAGGCTACCAGTGCTACCAACGTATGCCAATGGGGCTGTTAGGCTCACCCTCGTGTTTTTCAGATATGACGGCCATCGCGTTCAAGGATCTAGCAGTACGAATCGGCCTCGAAACGTTCGTAGACGACAATGGCATTGCGGGAGACGACTTCCAGGAACTTTTAGGCAGGTTGCGCGCGTTCCTCACCAGGTGTCGCGAGATGGGTGTATCGTTGTCGCCCCAGAAGATGCAGCTGTTCATGAGCGAGGTAGTTTTTGGAGGCGCGAGAGTAGGCCTAGAGGGAATCAGGCCGGACGTCGCAAAACTGGAAGCAATCGCTAAGTGGCCAGCACCCAAATCGCTACTAGAATTGATGAGATTCCTAGGCCTGACGGGGTACTTCCGCTCGCTAGTCAAAGACTACGCACGGTTAGCAGCCCCATTAACGGATCTACAAAGAAACCTAGACCTGCCAGCAGCGGACGCGAAGGCAAGCAAAAGGAAGTACAGGCAGTATCTAAGGGACAGGTCGCTGGAGCGGTACTGGACGGCTAGACAGGCAAGAGCGTTCGTACGGTTGAAGCAGGTACTAACGTCAGAGCCGGTGCTGAGAGCACCCAAGTTCGATGGGACCCCATTCATACTAACGACAGACGGGTGCAAGGACGGGTTTGGAGCGGTGCTAGCCCAACGCTTCGAAACAGCTCGGGGGAATGGGGAAAAGGTGACGACCGTGCACCCAGTCGGGTTCGCCTCGAAACGCACGTCAAGCGTAGAAGAACGGTACAAGCCGTACATCCTCGAGTTTGCCGCACTGAAGTTCGGAGTCGACCACTTTAGCGACATGATTTGGGGATTCCCAGTCGAACTAGAAACCGACTGCATTGCCCTCAGGGACACGCTCTGCAACGACAAACTGTCGTTGGTGCACGCTAGGTGGCGCGACGGCATTGCCGCATACCAGATCGTGGATGTAAGGCACAGACCAGGAAGGGCCAACGCAGCGGCAGATGCCCTCAGCAGGGTACACGCGGACAGGCAAAGGACGGAAGGTGACGGCAGCGAATGGACGGTCAGCGAGGATTGGGAAGCGTCAAAGGGCATAATCAACGACTTGTTTGCAATCGAGACGAGTCCAGAGTTAGCAACACTCAGAGAACGCTTCGCTAACGAACCTTTTTTTCTAGAAGTAATCGACGCCATATACGACCTCAAGACAGCCGCGGATGACAGGAAGAGGCGAAGGGCACGTCATCGAGCAGAGGAATACCACGTCGAGAATGGGCGGTTGTGGCGCGTGCAATCGGCGAAGTCCATACGAGCAAGACCAAGAGTTGAATGTGTTACGCAGGAGGAAGCCACGGCGTTGGCAGAAGAGGAGCATAAGAAAAATGGTCATTGGGGACGCGACTTGGTAAAGCTGAAGCTGATGGACACGATCTGTAGCCCACGCCTGGACCAGTCCATACGACAGGCGTTGCTGAAGTGCGCGCAGTGTAAGAACTTCGGATCAACGCACTTACATGCGCTGCTCTACCCCATCACCAGGCGCCACCCCTTCGAGCTGGTAGTCGCAGACTACTTGTCCTTGCCCAAAGGAAAGGGAGGATACCACACGGTGCTGCTGATGCTGGACACGTACTCACAGTACGTCTGGGGGTTCAAACTCAAAGTGCATGGCACGGCGAGGACAACGATAGACGGGCTAAACACAATAGCCCATGCGTTCAAGGCCCCCGAGACGTTTATGACAGATGGGGGATCGCACTTCAAGAACGGCGAGGTGAAAGCGTGGTGCGAAGCACATGGGACAACCCACCACGTAGTGGCGGCGTACGCACCATGGGTTAATGGGCTAGTAGAGAACACGAACAGTAAGTTGCTGGGCAGGCTAAAAAGGATGTGCAGCCCGAAGGTAGGGGAAGACGAAGGACCGGACGATAGCCACGGCGACGTAACGAAGCAGTGGCCGGACCACTTCGAAGAGGCGATAAGGCAGTTAAACGAGCGGATTGTACCAGCGTTCCAGCTCTCACCAAAGGAACTGCTGCTCGGGCTAGTCGTGAACACGAATCGAACGTCGGTTGAAGAAGCAACGCGGGAACCTAGCAAGGGCGTGGTGGATGTACAGCTGGCGTACATGGAGCAGCAAAGGTTAGATGGTGCGGGGCAGGCGGTACTACACGCGGTAAGAAGAAAAGCTGTGTTCGACAAACGGGTGCTACGCTCTGTTACAGGGGAAGTCGTCTTCAGAGAAGGCCAATTGGTACAGGTGTACGACGCCACTCTCGACGCGTCCTTCTCGAATGCAAGAAAGCTGCAGCCACGGTGGTCAGCACCTAGACGAGTAGTGGGCCGAGCAGGAAATTCGTACAAGCTAACTACGCTGGAAGGGTTTCCCATCAATGGGTTGGTCCACGCGAGGCGGTTGCGGCTGTTCGTACCAAGGGACGGCACAGCACTGGCAGAGATGCAGGAGGCGTTAGAGGCAGAGGATGAGGAGGAGACTGGAAGTTTTGTGTTAGGGATCGGAGACGAAGAGGAACACGGGGAGGAAGGATGACAGGGGTGGCGACCCCGGAGGTTCGCATCTGCAGATAGGGGCACATGTAGCGGGGCGATAGGGGGAGTGGCAGGTGAGAGCGGAAGTACAGGAAGGGGTGTCAGGGGTCCTGCCAGGTGCCGGAGTAGGCAGGCGCATGCGTAGATTACTAAGCAAGTTGGGTTCTGCTTCACTCAGGCATCGGGCATAGTGCGAGCCCTGGCTAGTCCAACGGCGAGCAACGCTGGATTGTCAATTGCCATTCGACCATATACAAATCTGGTCTAAAATTCGCATCCAATCTTACTCCAGCTATGATTTGAAGATGTTGCTACCGTCCCAGGGTCTCCATGTATCTCCGCCCACTGTGAATTGGCCGTTTGGTCGCTATGACAGCGTTATCATTTCCGGAGACGGGAACAAGGACTGGCCGCACAGTGGCCTGCATGGTGAGGTTTCCACGTACTCTCCTGCTATTCCTACTAATTGTGCTGTTCTTAAAAGGTCATGACGTTGTGCAGCTTCGCATGATTTTTAAACCAATCTCGGGTTCGCAATCGCTGCTGTCCAACATGTATTATGCCTATGTGCAACATTTCGTTACCACATCAGTAGATCAACATGCTGGGATGCACGTGCTCAAACGAGCGTTGCGAAGCACCGGAGAACGTGTCGGGGACATTATTCCTCTATTCCAAATTCATGCGCCAGCTCATCTCATCCCACGCTTTGGCCAGAAGGCCAACTCTCAACTCAATTCACATTCATCGGATGAGCTGTCGTCAAGTTTTTGGCTGAACAAGTACTGGACAAAGGAGCTGTTCCATGCCTGCTCTTAATGGAATGTCGATTATCACTCGTGTACTTATTAGCCTACGGTCCACTTTTCCTTGACTGTGTTTGTATTTCCGTCCCTCCTCCTCAACGATGCTAGTCCAGCCTAAATTCCTCACCGAAACACCTAGCAAAGTGAAATCTTCGTCGATACCTCGTCAAGTGAAGGTTTTTGACGCCCCAAGCTTGAAGGAAGACTTCCACTCAGAACTGGGCACTAGTATATTCGATGAGGCTACGCTCCCGAGTGACAAGTATAATGGGGATATTATCGCAGATTGCTGGTTTCCCAACAGGATCTTACCGATAGTCCCAAATGCTGAACTACTCACTGTACTGACAGGACCAGATGGGACGCCGCTCTACAACTCATCGACAAAACAATGGGATCCGCACCATCTGCCGCCGATACTGCGTAAAGTGGCAGGACAGCAAGGGCGACCGAGACTCCCTCCAGAAAAAGAGGAGAGGGAAGTAAGCGCACTCATGACTGCTGTCATGGATGCTCTGATCCGCTACTATGACGACAATGATCCCTCCGCAACCCCTTCTTTGGACAGGACAGAGGCGTCATCTCCCACCGACCCAGCTCCTGACCAGTCGTCTTTGTCCTCGAGTACGGATGATATGGCATCCATCCCTACCACATCTATTCCCACCACGTCCAACCCCGACGTATCTGTTCCAATTCATTCCTCATCTTCAGGTCCACACTCTGACTGCGGTGGAGGATCCACTCGCACATCTCAGCGAGGAACCCCCCCTCGACTCTGGTCTTCAGCGGCAGCCGTACAACCTCTGTCGGGTGGTATAGCCAACCTCAAACCGGATAGTGTTCTGATAAGACGGCCTGCAGATGGAACCACTCAACCTTTGGACTGGGCAGACATTCTCATGACTGCAGAGTTGACCTCCAGAACAAACACTCTGGAACTTACCTCACAAGTCGAATACAAAGCGCTAGCGATGTTTGACGCACAGCCCAACAGAGCGTTCTCGTACTCGCTCTCTTTTCACGCTGGCCAATATCGTCTGTATATGTATGACCACGCTGGAGGTGTCTATTCCCGCTCATATGACCTCCACGAATCCCCCCTCCCGCTCCTTCGCATCCTCTGTGCCACCGCATTCGCTCCGGCTTCGTGGTTGGGAATGGATGACACATTTGACTGTCGACTCCACCCTGTCATCACCGTAGATGCCACACAATATTTCATCATTGCCAAGTGTTTTTCCAGCAGTGTCATTCGGGGCCGAGCCACTAATGTCTGGTTTGTCGCCAAATCAATTCCGGCAGGTAGCGATCCAAACAACATTTTTGTGGTCAAGGATTCGTGGGTGAACGTAGAGCGCCAGTTGTCGGAAGAGCAGATTCTCGAAACACTCAAAGACGTTGAATGTGTTCCGAAGGTGAAGGAAGCTTGGACCGTCCAGCGGGATGGCCAGGATGACTCGACCTCGCTTCGCCGTCCTGCGGCGTTCATGTCTCATTTCCAGTGGCCGTGTGATCATCGGACCCGTCGACGACTCGTTCTTACTCCTGCTGGGAGGCCGATCACGCATGCCGCAAGTCCCCTAGAGGTTGTCACTTGTCTGCTTGACCTCGTTATCGGTAAGGAATTCGTTTTTCGCTTTGATGTTGTATGATTCCTGATCAATAAGCAGCCCACAAGCGGATATGGCTTCTTGGCATCCTACATCGAGATATTAGCATCAACAATGCCATGATGTATGAAGAAGTACTCCCGGATGGTACCATTAGAGTACGAGGTTTACTCGTCGATTTTGATTATGCAACAAAGGTGGATGGATCGAATTGCACAGTAGGACCTGGAGACCGTACGGTGAGTTCAGTTGGCAAAAATTCTCAGAGTATTCCTCATGCATATGAACAGGGTACACTTCCATTTATGGCCATCGAGCTCCTCCGCGCTGTCAATAATAAACCCGTAAAGCACACTGTTGCCCACGATCTCGAATCATTCGTCTACCTCTTGTGTTGGATCGTCACATTTTTCGCTGGTCCGGAAAGCCAGCTCCGCAAGGACTCAACCAAGTTAGCCATAGAGGGGTGGTACACAGGCAATGATTTGCTTGCTTTTGCAAACAACAAGGAGGGTTGTATGGCATCCGCCAGCCATCTTGAGGGCATCACTTCCTACTACAGAGTTCTTAGCGCATGCGTTGGCATGCTTTCTGAACTTGTCAGATGCCAACTGTATGCCCAACGCCTTGCGCACGGCCCAGCCCTTAATTACTTTGTTGGGCCTAAACGACCCCGATCCAAAGACAGCGAACAAGATCCACTTAATCATGATGCGGTAATCAGTATTCTTCATCAGACGTGCTTGCATCTTTGCGGCAGGCAGATTCCAGAGTCGGGGGACTTCCTTCAGCCATTTTATCTTACCAAGAAGGAACGTACATCTGTTCTGCGTGGCGCTGTTTCGAGTGCGATCCTAGACTTCGGGGGTGGTCGCCACTTGAAAAGAAGACGGATTATGCGTCGTATGCAGGGCCCTATCCAGTCCGTACAGTAGTTTCATTTGCCTCCGTCTGGAGTTACTTTTTACCTACGATTCTCGTATTTTACCTTGTTGTACAAACCGAGTTGCCACGAGTCACCACGTGTCGATTTTTCACTACCAGCCGACAGCCTCACTTGCACATCGTGGTCTCGCACCGCATGATTATAGTCGATCACGTACGGTGGCTTGAAGCACGTTACTTGCGAGGTACGTACGTATACCTGTGCTTCGGCTCTTCTCGTTTTTATCCCACTCTTCCTGGACCAGCTGACGATTTTGGACATCTGTCGATTATGGACCCCAAAACCCAACGCAAGCTCAGTAATGATATTGGCCTCGCCAATGATGCTGCAGGTAAAGAACCACGGAGGTCAAAACGTAGTTCTCGGGGTATTGGAGGAGCCTTGCGGCAGATGGAGATCATCCAGAGTATTCAGACGGCTCCTCGTGAGCCTCGGAATGCAGAGACGCGCCGAATCAAGGACACGCTCAGCCAACAGCCAGAAAATCTGTTTGCTCCTTCAAAACCATCGCGCAAGAAGGGGAAGGGACCGCAGGTATGTGAAACTCTATTATTCTTGATTAGGAATTGATAAAAGATGTGGAGATCCCCTACATTCCTCCTGGGCCGCCTTCTTCCGTTCTGCCGAGGAAACGACCTGCCAGTTCCGAGAAGTCGTTTGGTTTCTACGATGGCAGAGACTTTTCACACCCTCCTTTCACCCAACCAGAGAGGTGACACCCCTCTTATTTACATCCTCCGTACTAAAAGTTTTCGCGTAGACTTTCGTCGTGTCACCCACCTAGTGAACAGGACGACGACGACGGTGTTGAAGGTATTGCCAAGGGCGTTGCTAGTCTAAGTTCTGAAGATGAGGAAATGGTTAACTCTCAATGTGGCGAGCAATTCGATTCGGTACAGGGCGCCAGGAGGCACCCAGAGACAGGTACTGCACGCCCATCCAGCTGCCTTAACTAATCACAACTTTCTCTTAGCTCTCGTGGATGGTTCTGATGACGAACCGGAAGTCTTAAGCAAGAGAAGGAGTACACGACGGCAAGGTATATAGTACAAGCAACATCTCGGAGACGCTGATCATCGGGCCATTTAGTTTTAGATTCTGACGATATCAATTTGCATCATGAGGCTTGGGCTGATCAGGCTCCGTCTCCGGTCGATCTATGTAAGTAGAGGTTTTCTTACACGCTCTCTACTAACATTCTACAAACAAGCTTCCTCTTGGTTTCAATTTTCAGAAGACGAAGACGAGGATGCCTGCCGCTTGTTATTTGCTAAGGCCGCACGCTCAAACGGTGAGACTTCAAGATAGTCTCGCGTTCCCAAAACCCAACGGTGCCAACAGGTGAACAGCGTAGCAACGTCGATGTTCAAGCACCACTTTCAGAGGATAAAGATCATGGCTCGCTTTTTCCCCATCCCCATAGTGAGTTGCTTCCTGAGACCACACGCTCCAGCACTCCGTCTGGTAAGACTCCGAGACAGCTTTTCATACCCAAAAACTAACAGTTCTGACAGTTAACCAACGCGGCAACAATGCCAATGTTCAAACTCGCGATGGTACCGCCAGTCGTCCCGACTTGAAAGGTAAATGGCCTGTCGTCCTTAATTCAGATATTGAAATCACATGTAGCGTCTAAAATGCCAGTGCAGCAAGGTATTTCAAAACCAATTTCGTCCAAACGGCCCGCCAGCCCTCCAACCACCATCCAGCGGAAAGTAGCTAAGAAGTGTTCGACTATCGCATCCCGCGGCCGTGGTGGTAGTGCCGTTGCTGCGTGTTCTCGGCAAGTATCGGAACCTCATGACAACTCAGACTCAGAGGCCTCTCACGATGTTCTCTTCAAACATCATAGCCGTAACGGTGTGCCACGCGCTCCTGACCCCGTCTACCTCGATTCTCTAGCAAGCAAGTCCCAGACCGATGGGGGCACGGGTGCTTCTGTCGCCGTTCAGAATCTTAATACCAATGAGGTTCAGCACTCTGTCAAAACCGAGCCTCGCACCAGCACTAATAACGACCCCACGACCCTCAAGTTCTACGATACGATGTGGAAGGCCATCCTCAATTGTGCCAAATTACTCTCATGTCTTGATGCTGTCATTGGCAATGCATTCCCAGAACGGCACGTATATATCAACCAGAAAGTCTATGAATTCATTACCCAGGCCATCGCTGAACTTAAGGAGGATGGCGTGCAACCCGATGAGTCGTTCTTGAGGAAACATCAGCATCACATGAGCGATCTTGTAAGTATTCGTTGATTTCCTGTCCTCCCGCTAACGACTGTATTCAAGCTTTTCGAAGATTTGGGCACATATCGCTCAGACTTTAAGAAGGTAGCTTGACAAGTTATTGTAAAACACTGGGACTGGGAACCCAGTGACTTTGATGATCCTCAACAGTTAGCAGACCATATCCTGGAACTATATAATGACTTAATGGAGGGAACGAAATACATTCACGGCGACTGTGATGAAGAGGTGCGTCATTTTTACTCGCGGGAGAATCTAATATCCCAAGGACGTTGTAGGGCAAGTTCGACAACTTTTCCAGCGCGGTGTTGCGAGATCTTTGCGTCACAGGTTATTATATTGGCAAATCATCACTTGCAGCATCGTTTCCCGATATTTTTGGTAAAGATCTTCCCCCTGGTGCATTGGCCTTTGCCACGACTGCGGTTAGTTCCCTTTCGCTTTTCTGAAAATTGCTACTGATCTATTGTCAGCTTACTGGCGCACTGGATGAGTACTCGACTGGTTCTTTTGCTGCTGTCAAGTTTCGTCATGAAGGCTACTCGAAAGTTAATGAGCAATTTTTGGACATGATCAGCAACATCGAGAATGTGCCTCACCGCTTGCGAAGCCTACGGAGGGTGCTGAAAAATATTGCCGTCCAAGGATGGTAAGTTATAGTTAAACATTTTTCATTTAGCTAATTTAGATCTGCAGTGCGAAGAACCCGGCAATCCATACTGGCGTGGTGGCCACTGGTGGACGGCGGAATTTTACTGCCCATCTCGATTAGATATAATGGCCTTATCATTGCTTTCATCTTTACATAATTGTGCTGTGTCTTTTTTGGCAATTAAAGCTCCATTTGTGTCGAGATTCCAGTGTCCCCAGAAGAGTTAGTTGAGTCTGGTGTCCAGGTTCGAGTTTGGATCCCAGTGTTTCCAGAAAAGTTAGTTGAGTGTGGTGTCCAGATTCCAGCTTGTCCAGGTCTCCAGCATAAGCCAAAGAAGTGAGAATCCAGATGCCCAGCTGGCAGTCTGGACTTCTGGGGAACCCTCTGGCCAGTCCTGGCTAGGGGGGGACCTTTCTGGAATTGCTGGGTGTCTGGCCAGTTCTGGCCAGTTCTGGCCAGCTGATGTCTGGTTTGCTGATGTACTCCCTCGGATACAGCTACTCTCAGTACCACTGCGCAGCTTCACCAGGATATCTTTGGATCCGACTCCTTTCACTTTCAGACTTCATCGCGGTCCTCTGATGAGTCTATCTTCTGAATTCTCCGATATTACTTATGATTTTTCCTATGAATCATATGCTTCTTATGCTTCTTCATATGCTTCCTATGCTTCTCCTTTCATTCCCTATGCTTCATATGCTTCTCCTCTTACTTCCTATGCTACTCACTTTGACTGAGAAGTCGTTTGTAATGGCCCGTACTTTTTCATCACTACTGGTTGTAGCATAGTCTTAGCGTAGTTCTCCTTATTTATCCACTCTCTGGTTAGGGTTACCTTAGACACGCTCATAGACGCTTTACTTAGTCAGCTGCTTGGTCAGCGTTGCTGCCTTGACTCAGTGTGGAGTGCTGTAGCCAATGGCGTTTATCTCTCTTTGTTTGGTTTGTTCTACAACGTTCCACGGTACAAACACTCTAGTTAGTATAAATACCGTCTCTCTTGTCGTAGACACTCCAATCGAGTTCATTTGTGCATTGCGCATTAACTCAGTTCCCTTAACCTCAGCCTCCATATCAGTCAAGGAGTGACCGATAATAGTCTTCGGATTATTGGTGTTACACTTGAACTCAATTACCAACTTATCCCTCACTCCGCTTGCGCCCAGGCATATAGGGCAACGTATACCCAGACTCCAGGGTTAAGGAGCTTCGCTTTCTTCTTTTCACTTCGTTTACAGGGCGACGCCTTTAGTCCCATCCACCTATCGGCTGGTGGTTGTGTCAAAGAAGAACCGTAGTTAGTAGTCCCGCTATCTGTCAAGGGTAGTGTGAAGGTGCAACCCACATTAGGGGGTGGAAGCACATAGTTTAAAGTAGCTCCCCTATGTCAAGGGAGGTAGAAAGCGTACTACTGTATCCCTACTAGTTTTACGTTAGCTGAGACAGAGTACCGCCACTGAGGGCAGGGAAAATCTCGTCAACATTCCTCGAGTCAAGAAGTCAGAGTCTCTGGCTCCTCGTGTTAGGTTTTCTCCTTACCTGAAAAAGGAAGAATCACCCGCTCCCCCACTCCTGTTCGCTCGGGAAGTTACTCCCCTCAAGCAACAAATCTTCGGTACTCCCGAACCCCTTCTCCCATGCCTTTCTCCACTCCCCCTTCACTCCCCTTCTCCCGACCCGAACTTACTGGGCTTCGTCCTGCGCGTTCTGTACAATTTACGGAATAGATGTACTATTCGCCCCCCTCCTCTAACCCCTGTCGTCCTCATGGACCAATTCTCCCAGGAGCAGCTGCAGTTCATGCAGCAAATGACCGCTATGATTTCGGCGCAAGTCGCCAACCAGGTGGCCCACGAGGTCACCAACGCCATCGCAGGGGCACAGCAGCCGCAGCCCAACCCCAATAGGAACATCGACCCTACAAAGAGGGGTGTCGCCAAGCCCAGCACGTTTAATGGCTCGATAAGTAAATTTGAAGAATGGTGGAGCAAGGTCAAGGGCTTCGTGGCTATGGCCAATTATTCGACAAACCGTGCAGACTGCCTAGCGGCATGGTCTCGCATGGAGGGGCCCATTGCAGGAGCATATGCATGGGCACGAATTGACGAGTGCCTCGCCACTCAAGTTTGGCCAGCCTGGGCCGCAGTACAGGCAGAAATCGAGGTGCGCTTCAGGCCGCTTCACAACAAGGACTGGGCAAAGGATCAGCTCAGTAAAATTCGCCAAGGATCGGCCAGAACAGAAGAGTTCATGGCCAAGTTCAACACACTAAGGACCGCATCTGGGGTATCCGACGATTACACCATCTTTATGTTGGAGAAGGCCCTTCGGCCCGAAATTCTTCAACAAATCTTCATCCAGGGACGGCGCAAGTCTACCTGGGCAGAGTACGACCTCGAGGCTAGAACCCTCGGTGCTGCCTTCGAGGCAGTTAAAATTAGAACAGGTGGCTCGTCCTCTCGATGGGGACAACAAAGTTTCAACTGCCCCTCGCCTGGGGTAACGTCAGGGCAAGGCGCTCCCATGGACATTGGGGCAGCGCAAGGTGGATCGGGGAGCTGCCCTAAAAAGGACTTCTCGAATTACCAGTGCTACGTGTGCGGCCAGAAAGGCCATATTTGTCCGCACTGCCTGCAGGCTGGGAACAAGGGCAAAGGGTGCCAGGTGCGCTCTGAAGGTGTTGACCCGCGGCTTGCCGCGATGGATGGGATGACTTTCGAACAAGTGGTCGCCCATATCAGTAAATTAAAAGAATCGGAGCTGCAGTGAAGTCGGGTCCTGTGGTCTCGGACAATGGTCATACTGGACTAGTTTCTTTTTCTCCTTTTAGTTTTTCTTCTCATTGTGTCTCGGTCTCGTCTTCTACAAATAGCATAAAAGAAAACACAAAAATAGAAAATATGAAAACACAAAAAAGAGTTTCATTCTCGGACATAGTTACTATAAATAGGTTCTCCCCTCTTTCTGTAGATAGCATGGACAATGATTTGGACTCTGTACCTACACCATCTGTTGGAGGGTCCCGAAAGGGCTCGGGACCAGATGTTAAACTGGCACCGCTTAATTCTCCAAGCAATAAAACTCCCAAAAAACAGTGTTTCGGAAGAATCCGAGTCAGTTAGCGATGCTCAGGCGACAGTACCGCCGAAATCCCGAGTTCGCACGCTCAACCTAAAGGATCATGTATCAGTACCCATAATTATTTGCACTAGGAAGGGTGACGCACACGCTGTGCAGGCCTTGTTGGATTCCGGTGCTACAGGTGTTTTCGTGGATGCTAAATTCGTTGATCAAAAGAAGCTTCCCAAGTTGACTCTCCCACACGCTGTGGACGTATTTAATGTCGATGGTACTCTTAACTCCGCTGGAAGGATTACACATCAGGTACCACTTAGAGTTCAGTTCGGAGACCACTTTGAAGAGTTAGTAGCCAACGTCACAGATCTGGGATCTCACGACATGATTTTGGGTCACACGTGGCTTGCCACCCACAACCCGGAAGTCAATTGGAAAACTGGTGAAATCTCGATGAAGAGGTGTCCTCGTAGTTGCAGGCAACTCGCGCCGAAGCCAGCCTTCGTTAGACGTATCGAAAAGGAGGAGGTCCAGGCCCTCGAAGACTGGCATAATATATTTGGAGTCGACAAGCAGGAGGCTCCTAAAAAGGATAAAATCCCTGAGGAACTGGTTCCGAAGGAATACCACGAATATTTAAGTGTCTTCTCTGTCCAGGAATCCGAATGCATGCCACTTAGGAAACCTTGGGACCACACAATAGAACTTAAGGAGTCGTTTGTGCTGAAAAAGCGAAGGTTGATCCCTCTCAGCCCTGATGAGCAGACCGAAGTTAGCAACTTCGTTGACGGACAGCTTAAGAAGGGTTATATTCGGCCTAGTAAATCGCCACAGACTTCTCCCGTGTTCTTTGTCCCCAAAAAGGATGGAAAAAAGCGTATGGTGCAGGATTACCACTATTTAAACGAGCATACAGTCAAGAACTCATATCCGCTCCCGCTTATCTCGCAGCTTGTTGACAAGTTGAAAGGCTGTAAATTATTTACGAAAATGGACCTTAGGTGGGGATACAATAACATCCAGATCAAGGAAGGTGACGAGTGGAAAGCTGCTTTTGTCTGTCACCATGGAGCCTTCAAACTGCTGGTGATGTTCTTTGGTCTATGTAATTCCCCCGCCACGTTCCAAAATATGATGAACGACATCTTCAGTGATATGGAGGACGTTCTAGTAGTATATATAGACGATCTTATGATATTCACAAAAATGGATGATGAAAAGGAGCATGACAGGATCGTGCTGGAGGTGCTTAGAAGGTTAAAGGAGAACGACCTGTTCGTCAAACCGGAGAAGTGTTTATTTAAGCAAAAAGGGGTCGACTTTCTGGGTATGATAGTTGGCACGAATGGAGTTAAGATAGATCCCGTTAAAGTCGCTGCTGTGTGCGAATGGCCGATCCCTACTTCCGTTCGTGGAGTTCGAGGCTTTCTTGGTCTCGCGAACTTCTACCGATGCTTCATAAAGGATTTCGCGCAGTCACGCGCCCCCTGAACGATCTAACAAAAAAAGACGCTCCGTTTCTCTGGTCTGACAAGTGCCAAGTAGCGTTTGATACGTTAAAGGAAGCCTTCACGACCGTGCCTATACTTATGTTCCCCGATCAGGATCGGAAGTTCCATTTAGAAACCGATGCCTCGGATTATGCAACCGGAGCCGTGCTCTCGGTGGAATGCGATGACGGTCTCTGGAGACCAGTTGCCTATTCAAGTCACTCGCTTAGTGGAGCAGAGCTTAATTATACGGTTCACGACAAAGAGATGCTAGCCATCATCCGCACTCTAGAGCAGTGGCATCACTACCTTGAGGCTACTCCGTACCAGTTTGAGATTTGGACGGATCACCACAACCTCAAATGGTTCATGACATTGCAGAAGCTTCAACCACGCCAGGCACGTTGGGCGCAGTACTTCAGTCGCTTTAACTGTGTTATTGTCCACAAACCCGGAGTTTCTATGGGATGACCGGAAGCTCTCTCTTGTTGCGAGGACTTAGTAGAAAATCGTGAAAATGCTAAATCTGAGGAGTCATTATTTATTAAACCCGAACAAGTATGCGCTGTGCGCCTAGAAAGTCCCTTCATAGAAGAACTGCACAGTGTAATGGCTGAGGTTGACGCTGGAACGCTCGACCGACGTGACGGTTTACTGTATGATGGAGATACATAAAGTTTTCGTGCCTAAGGCACTTAGACAGAAGGTCCTCGCTGCTCTTCACAATTCACCCCTAGCAGGTCATCGAGGCGTGAAAGGAACTCAGGAGTTGATCACACGCTGGTTCACGTGGTCTACCTTGAAGCCCGATGTCGAAGAGTACGTAAAGCATTGTCAGATGTGTCAAGCTAGCAAGCCTAGTAACAAGCCGCCGGCAGGCGAACTCAAACCTTTACCTATCCCTGATGGGCCTTGGAAGGATCTTACGACCGACTTTATGGATATAGGAGTCAGAAGCTCCTCTGGAAAGTCTTACATCTTAGTCGTCGTTGATCGGTTTTCTAAGGAAGCAGAGTTCATCCCCTGCACTGAAAAGGAGACTGCTGCTAGTATGGCTCAGCTTTATTTAACTCACATCTGGAAGCATCACGGCCTTCCGCAGTCTCTTGTCTTGGATCGCGGACCGCAGTTCGCATCTCAGTTCTCGAAGGAGTTATTTAAAATGTTGGGTGTCGAGCAGAAGCTCTCGATGGCGTTTCATCCACAGACAGATGGTCAGACAGAGCGGTTGAACCATGAAATTCAGCAGTATCTACGGATGTATGCAAACCATCAGCAGGAACGATGGGAGGATTGGCTTCCCCTAGCTCAATTCACATACAACAACTCCAAGTCTTCTTCTACTGGCAAGTGCCCCTTTGAAGTTACTCGTTCATACACACCACGAATGGGTGTCGAGCCGGTGACTTCTAGGGTAGGAGCAGCAGAGGAGACTGCTAAAGACTGGTTCCAGGTGTTCCAGGAAGTGCACGAAAGTCTGGGAAAAGCTAGGACTCGTCAGAAAACTCAGGCAGATAAACAACGATCCCCTTCCCCTGCTTACTCCGTAGGCTCACAGGTTTGGCTGGCAACCGACCATTTATCACTGAAGGATCGGCAGAGCCAAAAGTTGACCGAAAAGTGGATAGGCCTGTACAAGGTCTCGGACATTTTACCCAATGCCATTAAATTAAAGTTGCCACGGTCCATGCACATACACCCAGTAGTAAATGTTTCACGGGTGAAACTGTATCTTGGTGCTCTTGATGTACAACCAGTTACTCAGCCCGGCCCACAGCAGGTTACAGATGAAGGAGATGTCAAGTACGAAGTTGAAAAAGTTGTGATTCCCGCTTGAAGCGTGGTAATCTTCAATTCCTCGTTCACTGGAGGGGATACCCGGAGGAAGATCGCACTTGGGAGCGACCCCATGTAGTCAAATTAGTCACAACACATGGCCAGCCTGCACACCAAAATGCCAAGGCTTATGTAGAGCCTGCGGCAGGCCTGCCAAATCAAATAAGCTGAGACTCATAAGCAGGCCTGAGGGCCAGGTGTGACCACAACTCATGAGTAGGCCCCACATGACAGTATGCTGCAGAGACCGTAACAAAAGGGCAGGCCCATCTTGTATATGAAAGCTGATGCAACTGACCATGGACGGGCCCTTGCAGCATGCCACAATCACATGGGAGGGCCCATGTGGCTTTCTGCAGGTGACATGGACAGGCCCTTGTGGCATGCCACAATCACATGGGAGGGCCCATGTGGCTTTCTGCGGGTGACATGGACAGGCCCTTGTGGCATGCCACAATCACATGGGAGGGCCCATGTGGCTTTCCACGGGTGACATGGAAGGGCCTGTGCAGCTTTCTGCGGGTGACATGGAGGGGCCCGTGCGGCTTTCCACAGGTGCCATGGAGGGGCCCGTGCGGTGTCACGCACCAAAGGTGTTTGGCGACGTGAGCATGGACTCAGAAGCTGCATAATGGAGAACAGAGAAGCCTAGCCCTAATGCGAAGAATGACTGATATTGCCAGCAGTCATCCATCGCATGAGAACCATCCTCAACGTTAGGGAAGAAACCGCTCGAGCGCCCGAAAAAACTTTTTGAGCGCTAGTTTATGGCATTCCGATTTTTTGAATATCTCCGTCAATTCTAAAGATATCGACACCATTCCCACGCTCACAGGAAGCTCTCGACCACGCCATCCTGCCTACCAAATTTGGTAACGATCCGCGCACTCCATGATTTTCTGCATCATTTCTACCAACGAACACCCATTTTGCCAATATTTATCATAATGGCCACCTCCTCGACCGTCTCTTCGCTCGTGTCCTTTGCTAGGGAGAATAACTACGAGTACCTGCCAGGAATCCCCACTAGCTCTCGCCCTGAAGCCTCCTGGTTCATCCCTCCCTCATCCATGACCTCCTGTCCTGTCGCTTTGGGACAGCACATTCTTCTCGTCAGTCTGACGTCAAAGAAGACATTCTTTGGTCGCCTCAAGTCTGTTGTCAGGCTTGAGAGGTCTTATGTGGTTGTTTCGGTCTCTCCAGTCGAAAAGGATTATGGATTTTTCCTTCCTGCCCCCTGCAACGTCTATCTCTCAATCTCGTCTTTCGTTCTCCCAAAATTGCGACAGCTCCAGTACCAATTACTATCATCTACACTATCTGATCGCATTCATGACGATTTTGAGGCACTTCTCCCTGCCCTCATTGGAGAAGACGGCCCCTCCTCCTCCTCATGCCCTCCAGAGCACTAGTTGCACCTGGTACAGGTCGCTTTGCAGAGAGGAGAGAGGGGGGAAAGTTGCGAAATCCTAAGCCCTGACTACCCTGGAGACCCCCAAAGTTGGCCCCTGGCAGAAATCCCCACAGTTCTTCTTTCAGATGTGCAGCATATCACCCCAATGAATCTGGATCTCAGATCTAGGAGTCAGAGTGACTCATTTGCAGTCATACCCCCTTATTCAGCAGTGACCAGTGCGCTTACTCATCCCCCTTTCTGTCGCATTATTCATCTGTTCCTTAATGACTCATTTCTATTTCAAATGATTTGTGATATTCTTTGTCATGCTGACTGATTTTACTTACCAATCGCTTACTGTCCTTACTCAGCCTTGCTCAGCCTTACCAATCCTTTACCAATCCTCTTACCAATCGCTTACAAACCCCTTACAAAGTGTTTCCCTCTATTTACTTCAGGCTGCACTACCTTTTGTATATAAGTATCAATACGTCGCAGCAAGTAGCACACAAGCAAGTAGCCCCCCTGCATAGGATACCGTCCCCTTTGTAGTGAGACTATTGCCCAATCTTTATCGTCATTATCTGCCTTATTGTCGTCGCTTTAAGGCCCTTCAATATCTTCCTTATTCTTGCAGTATCTGAGGCTCCATTAAGGGTCTATTTACTGTCATCTTCATCATCTTTACGTCGCTTCTAGGCTCTGAGTAGCCTAAATATCTTCGCTTTTCTGTCGTCCCTCTGCTCCCCTCTCGTCAGGAGCACTATTCCCTTCTGCCCTAGTCTTCTAGTGTGCAGAACCCCTCCCCCTCTTTGCTGTAACTGATCCCTCGGGCCAAAGTCTGCATAGGTAAACCACCAACTCGGCAATTGTCTTTGTGTTGGGTTTCTTTTGGTGTTTTCGCCATAGATCCACACATCGACTCACAACGGACGAAGGAGATGTCGAGTACAAAGTTGAGAAAGTTGTTGATTCCCGCTTGAAGCGTGGCAATCTCCAGTTTCTTGTGCATTGGAGGGGATACCCAGAGGAAGATCGCACTTGGGAGCCTAGATCCACTCTTAAGAATGCCCAGGAGGCAATAGACGATTTCTACAAACTCCACCCTGGTGCCCCCCGAAAACTTCATTTGCTCTTGACCGAAGGTCTCTTTTTCTCCGCTGTACCCGACCCTTTGACTGCTGTGCAGCCTATCTGGTCTCACCTGGAAGTCGAGCCATAGGAGGGGATAGTGTAACGGCCCGTACTTTTTCACTACTAGTTGTAGCGTACTCTTAGTGTAGTTTCCCTTATTTATCTACTCTCTGGTTAGGGTTACTTAGACACGCTCATAGACGCTTTACTTAGTCAGCTGATTCGTCAGCGTAGCCGCATTGACTCAGCGTGGAGCACTGCAGCCCATAGCGTTTATCTCTCGCTTGTTTGGTTTGTTCTACGATGTTCCCCGGTACAAACACTCGTAGTAGTATAAATACCATCTCTCTTGTCGTAGACACTCCAATCGAGTTCATTTGTGCGTTTGCGCATTAACTCAGTTCCCTATCCTCATCCTCTATATCAGTCAAGGAGTGACCGATAACAGTCTTCGGATTGTTGGTGTTACATTGGGGCCCATGATACTGATTCATGAGCCTCCAAGGCTGATGTATTGTTTCGCTTGGGAGGCAGCTCACAACCTTCTAATGCTGAAGAAGAAGTATAGCTTCGCTTTCGTCTCACATCAGGTCCATTCCACCATGCCGTGCCACCTTTCTTCAAGCGGATTACATTGCCTGCAGAGATCCCAAGGTCAGCCAGTAACTTATCGTCGATGTCAGGAAGAATGTCCGGGCCAATTCCATGCAATTCGAGAGCTGACTGATATGATGACGCATAGTGCACGCTGAGGTTAGTCTCGGCATATTCGAGATAACACACCAGTTGAGTCAGCAAGGGGACTGGTGGTGATGATGCAACATCCCTCCGCTGCTGAGTAGGGGTTTGTGGGGTGGTGGGGGAAGATGTAGATGGCACACAGGGGACAGGGGGAGTTGATGCATGCAAGAGACCAGAGTCGAGTTGAGCGAGTGTCCATAGTAAAATTACTGAAGTCAGTGAACTTATGTCTGCTGCAGGAGGGGCTGCAGGTTGAGCAGCAGCCTTGCATGCGGGGTGCAGGGTGGGAGCCTTGTTGGCAGCATTGAATGACTCGATATTTGGCAGGATGGCAATCATTGCTTCACCATCCTCCTGAGTGACATGGCTGTCAGTTTATGCATAGACGTCTTATTGATTACTCACCAATGCTAGACACCAGTCACGAACCATGGTGGGGGTGAGGGGGATTGGCCCAAGAGGACTGACATATGTAAGACCTTCATCGTGCTTGTTCTTGTAAGCCTTCAGTAGTTTCATGCACCATCATGCAAGATGATTGTCCAGGTCGGCTTTCTTTGTATGGCCAGATGTTCCCTGTAATCATAGACATTGGCTGTATTCGATGACCTGAAAAAGATACATACCACATTGCTGTCAGAGGTGACTTCTGAGTCATCCTCAGAGCTCCTCGACTTCGAGCCTCGGGGCAGCTTCTCAACATGTCACATATCCACGAAAATTTTCACTATGGGTGGTTTGTCTTCCATAAGTTTGTTGACCATGTCCCTGTAGTCGATGATGTTGTCGATGTCAATCGCATCAGACACCTGTTGTCTGCCAGTACAGTTAGTACGTGCTGTTGCAGCAATGAAAAAAAAAATACCCCTTAGCTTTTGGTGGAATATACTTGAGGGGATAGTGCTTCTTCTCACTAACTTTGTAGTTGTTCAGGACATGCTTGAGT
This sequence comes from Pisolithus albus, assembly GCA_024613165.1. Lineage (NCBI taxonomy): Eukaryota > Fungi > Basidiomycota > Agaricomycetes > Boletales > Pisolithaceae > Pisolithus > Pisolithus albus. Next base: position 205,806 of record JANFAB010000064.1, read on the forward strand.
ATGGCTTGTAAAAACTCGATGTAGTTTGAGGCATTGAGAGCAAATAACAATTCCTTGGTCTTGGTCGATTTCTCTTCCCTTGAAGTGGACTTCCCTTTCACTGATGTCCTCTTGATCTTTGAGTAGACAGTCAGTGAAATGCTGAATGATTGCAGGAAGTTGTTGTCCTCTGGAGGTGGAGACAACATGGAAGCTCCAGAAGGAAGTAGTACGGCTAATAGTAACTACCAATTTCATTAGGGCTACTTCCGGGGTCCCTCCCAGCAAACCCCACCACGCGAGTTTTGACTTTTGAGTTTTCCACAGACTTTTGAAAACCGCTGTAACTGCCGCTTTGTTCTTGTCCTTTCGAGGATGAGGGCAATCTGGGGCCATATGGCCCACTTCCAAACAATTGAAGCACGTTATTCCTGGCATGAACTTATGGGGTTGCCATCCCTTCTGATGCGAGTCGTCTTGCTCCTTATGATGGTACTTATGGCTGCCATCCTTATGGTGGAACTGTCCACCCTTCCTTCCAGCATCAGCGCCTTTTGGTGCAAAGTTTGCCTTATGTCAATATAACGTGTTTCCCTTCTGGAAGTACTTATAGTCATCTTTGTTCATGGAGCTACCTGCACTCCTGTATCCATGTGGGTGTGAGCCACTTTGTCCCTCCCTCCAGAGCCAGCATGGCTCATTCTCATGTGCATGTTCACCACTTTCTGCGCAGTTTCCATGCGTCTCACTTCTTCGAGGATCTCCTCAATCGTTGAATGCTCTGCAGATATACCACGATCTTCGAATATTGATTTGATTATGGAGTGCAGTAGCCCCCGCAAGAACTTCCTCCTGAATGAGTAGTTGTTGGGAGGCTGTACTATTCGATGCACACGACGCTTTAAGTCATTATAGTATGCAAGGGCTCCCTTGTCATATTCAAACCTAGTTCGATCATACTTGTCAGCAGCATTCTGCACTGACACCTTGTGGACGAATCATTTGAATAGTCCACAAATAAGTTCTTCAAATGTCCAGTGAGGTACTTGTCAGTTTGGGGAATCAACCTCTTGGTCATACCATTGGGAGGCTAGACCCTCCAAGTACAACCCAGTGTACAAAATGCGATCTTCATCACGATCAGGGCTGGTGACCTTGAATGTACGAAAGTACTTTAATATCTGGCCCAGCCAGTTGTCAAACTTATCCAGGTCATCCTGGCCTCCGTATTTTCCAGGCTTAGGTGGGTTCATTGCCTTCACTTCAGGTCCAACCTGTCCTGTCAGTAACCCGACTTGTTCCCAGATATGCTGTGCATATTTGTTTTGCATAAAGTCCATGTACCTCATATTGCCTGGGGTGAATCCCCTCAGATAGTTCAGTCGGTTTCCCTGGACAACACGTCATCCCCCAACTATGGGAATTCTCCCATTGTAACGCTTATAATCACAAGGACTATACTCGGTTACTCCTTGACTGATAGAGAGTAGAGGACTTGGAAAGAGTTAATGCGACAGTGCACAAATGAACTCGATTGGAGTGTCTACGACAAGAGAGACGGTATTTATACTAACTAGAGTGTTTGTACCGTGGAACGTCGTAGAACAAACCAAACAAGCGAGAAATAAACGCTATTGGCTGCAGTGCTCCACGCTGAGTCAATGCGGCTACGCTGACGAATCAGCTGACTAAGTAAAGCGTCTATGAGCGCGTCTAAGGAACCCTAACCAGAGAGTGGATAAATAAGGAGAAGTACGCTAAGACTACGCTACAACAAGTAGTGAAAAAGTACGGGCCGTTACACTATCCCCTCCTATGGCTCGACTTCCAGGCGAGACCAGATAGGCTGCACAGCAGTCAAAGGGGCAGGTATAGCGGAGAAAAAGAGACCTTCGGTCGAGAGTAGACGAAGTTTTCGGGGGGCACCGGGGTGGAGTTTGTAAAAATCGTCTATCGCTTCCTGGGCGTTCTTAAGAGCAGACCTAGGCTCCCAAGTGCGATCTTCCTCCGGGTATCCCCTCCAATGAACGAGGAACTGAAGATTGCCACGCTTCAAGCGGGAATCAACAACTTTCTCAACTTCAAACTCGACATCTCCTTCATCCGTAACCCGTTGTGGGCCGGGCCGAGTAACCGGTTGCCCTTCAAGAGCTCCGAGATAAGGTTTCACCCGTGAAACGTTCACTACCGGGTGTATGCGCATCGAGCGCGGTAACTTTAATTTAACGGCGTTGGGTAAAACGTCCGAGACCTCGTATGGGCCTATCCACTTTTCGGTCAATTTACGGCTCTGCCGATCCTTCAGCGATAAGTGGTCGGTAGCCAGCCAAACCTGCGAGCCTACGGAGTAAGCAGGGGAAGGGGATCGTCGTTTATCTGCCTGAGTTTTCTGACAAGTCCTAGCTTTTCCCAAACTTTCGCGCACTTCCTGGAACACCTGGAACCAGTCTTTAGCGGTCTCCTCCGCTGCTTCTACCTTAGAAGTCGTCGGCTCGACGCCCATCCGTGGTGTGTATGAATGGGTAACTTCAAAGGGGCACTTGCCAGTAGAAGAAGTCTTGGAGTTGTTGTACGCGAATTGAGCTAGGGGAAGCCAATCCTCCCATCGTTCCTGCTGATGGTTTGCATACATCCGTAGATACTGCTGAATTTCGCGGTTCAACCGCTCTGTTTGACCATCCGTTTGTGGATGAAACGCCGTCGAGAGCTTCTGCTCGACACCCAACATTTTAAATAATTCCTTCGAGAACTGAGATGCGAACTGTGGTCCGCGATCCGAAACGAGAGACTGGGGAAGGCCGTGGTGCTTCCAGATGTGAGTTAAATAAAGCCGAGCCGTACTAGCGGCAGTTTCCTTCTCAGTGCAGGGGATGAACTCTGCCTCCTTAGAGAACTGATCAACGACGACTAAGACGTAAGACCTTCCAGAGGAGCTCCTGACTCCTATATCCATGAAGTCGGTCATTAGATCTTTCCAAGGCCCATCGGGGACGGGTAAAGATTTGAGTTCGCCTGCCGGCGGCTTGTTACTAGGCTTGCTAGCTTGACACGTCTGACAATGCTTAACGTACTCCTCGACATCGGGTTTCAAGGTAGACCACGTGAACCAGTGTGTGATCAACTCCTGAGTTCCTTTTACGCCTCGATGACCCGCTAGGGGCGAATCGTGAAGAGCAGCGAGAACCTTCTGTCTAAGTGCCTCAGGCACGAAAACTTTATCTCTGTCATATAGTAAACCGTCGCGTCGGTCGAGCGTTCCAGCGTCAACCTCGGCCGTTACACTGCGCAGTTCTTCTATGAAGGGATTTTCTAAGCGCACAGCGCGCACTTGTTCGGGTTTGATAAATAGCGACTCCTCAGATTTAGCATTTTCGCGATTTTCTACTAAGTCTTCGCGGCGAGAGAGAGCATCCGGTCGTCCCATGGAAACACCTGGTTTGTGGACGATAACACAGTTGAAACGACTAAAATACTGCGCCCAACGCGCCTGGCATGGTTGAAGCTTCTGTGACGTCATAAACCATTTAAGGTTGTGGTGATCCGTCCAAATCTCAAACTGGTACGGAGTAGCCTCGAGGTAGTGACGCCACTGCTCTAGAGCGCGGATGATGGCTAGCATCTCTTTGTCGTGAACCCTATAATTAAGCTCTGCTCCACTAAGCGAGTGACTTGAATAGGCAACAGGTCTCCAGAGACCGTCATCGCATTCCACCGAGAGCACGGCTCCGGTTGCATAATCCGAGGCATCAGTTTCTAAGCGGAACTTCCGATCCTGATCGGGAAACATAAGTATAGGCGCGGTCGTGAAGGCTTCTTTAAGCGTGTCAAACGCTACTTGGCACTTGTCGGACCAGAGAAACGGAGTGTCCTTTTTAGTTAGATCATTAAGGGGGCGCGCGACCTGCGCGAAATCCTTTATGAAACATCGGTAGAAGTTCGCAAGGCCAAGGAAGCCTCGAACTCCACGAACAGAAGTGGGGACCGGCCAATCGCGCACAGCAGCGACTTTAGCCGGATCCATCTTAACTCCATTCGTGCCAACTATCATACCCAGAAAGTCGACCTCTTTTTGCTTAAACAAACATTTCTCCGGTTTGACGAACAAGTCGTTCTCTTTCAACATTCTAAGCACCTCCAGCACAATCCTGTCATGCTCCTTCTCATCGTCCATTTTCGTGAATATCATAAGATCGTCTATATAGACTACTAGAACGTCCTCCATATCACCGAAGATGTCGTTCATCATGTTTTGAAACGTAGCAGGGGAGTTACAAAGTCCAAAGAACATCACCAGCGGTTCAAAGGCACCACGGTGACAGACGAAAGCGGCTTTCCACTCGTCACCTTCCTTGATCCGGATGTTATTGTATCCCCACCTAAGGTCCATCTTTGTAAATAATTTACAGCCTTTCAACTTGTCAACAAGCTGCGAGATAAGCGGGAGCAGGTACGAGTTCTTGACTGTATGCTCGTTTAAATATCGGTAGTCCTGTACCATTCGCTTCTTTCCATCCTTTTTAGGAACGAAGAACACGGGAGAAGTCTGCGGCGACTTGCTAGGCCGAATATAACCCTTCTTAAGTTGTCCATCGACGAAGTTACTAACTTCGGTTTGCTCATCAGGGCTGAGAGGGATCAACCTTCCCTTTTTCGGGATAAACGACTCCTTTAGTTCTATCGCGTGGTCCCATGGTTTCCTAAGCAGCATGCGTTCGGATTCCTGGACAGAGAAGACACTTAAATAATCATGGTATTCCTTTGGAACCAGTTCCTCAGGGGTTTTGTCCTTTTTAGGAGCCTCCTGCTTGTCGGCTCTGAATATATTATGCCAGTCTTCGAGGGCCTGGACCTCCTCCTTTTCGATACGTCTAACGAAGGCCGGCTTCGGCGCGAGTTGCCTGCAACTACGAGGACACCTCTTCATCGAGATTTCACCAGTTTTCCAATTGACTTCGGGGTTGTGAGTGGCAAGCCACGTGTGGCCCAAAATCATGTCATGAGATCCCAGATCCGTGACATCGGCTACTAACTCTTCGAAGTGATCTCTGAACTGAACTCTAAGCGGTACTTGATGCGTAATCCTTCCGGCGGAGTTAAGAGTACCATCGACATTAAATACGTCCACAGCGCGTGGGAGAGACAACTTGGGAAGCTTCTTTCGATCAACGAATTTGGCGTCCACGAAAACACCTGTAGCACCGGAATCCAACAAGGCCTGCACAGCGTGTGCATCACCCTTCCTAGTGCGAATAATAATAGGTACCGCGACGTGATCCTTTAAGTTGAGCGTGCGAACTTGGGATTTCGGCGGTACTGTCGCCTGAGCATCGCTAACCGACTCGGATCCTTTCGAAAAGCTATTTTTGGGAGTTTTATTGCTTGGAGAATTAAGCGGTGCCAGTTTAACGTCCGGTCCCGAGCCCTTTCGGGACCCTCCAACAGACGGTGTAGGTATAAAGTCCGAATCATCATCCATACTATCTACAGAAAGAGTAGAAAACCTATTTATAGTAACTATGTCCGAGAATGAAACCTTTTTTTGTGTCTTTGTATTATCTATTTTTGTGTTTTCTTTTGTACCATTTTTAGACGAAACCGAAACACAACGAGAGGAGAAACTAAAAGGGAGAAAAGAAACTTGTCCAGTACAAACATTGTCCGAGCCTGCAGGACCCGATTTCACTGCAGCTCCGATTCTTTTAATTTACCAACATGGGCGACAATCTGTTCGAAAGTCATCCCATCCATTGCAGCGAGCCGCGGATCAACACCCTCCGAGCGCACCTGGCGCCCCTTCCCTTTATTCCCGGCCTGCGGGCAATGCGGTCGTATATGGCCCTTCTGGCCGCACGCATAGCATTGGTAATTCGAGAAGTCCTTCTTGGGGCGGCTTCCCGATCCGCCCTGCGCAGCCCCAATGTCCATGGGCGTGCCTTCCCCTGACGTAACCCCAGGCGAGGGTCGAGAAAAGCTTTGTCCCCATCGAGAGGACGCGCCACCTGTTTTGATCCTAACTGCCTCCAGGGCAGCACCAAGGCACCTGGCCTCCACGTCGTATTCCGCCCAGGTTTCCTTGCGGCGTCCCTGAACGAAGATTTGCTGAACGATTTCAGGGCGGAGTGCCCTTTCCAGCATGAAGATGGCGTAATCATCGGATACCCCGGATGCGGTCCTTAAGGCGTTGAATTTGGCCAAGAATTCCTCTGTTCTGGCCGTTCCTTGGCGGATTTTGGCAAGCTGGTCCCGCGCCCAGTCTTTGTTGTGAAGCGGCCTGAAGCGCGCTTCAACTTCTGCCACCAGTTCGTCGTAGGTGGGCCACGTCCCTGTCGGGAGACATTGATCGATATGCGCCCGCGCGTATGCTCCAGCGACTGGCCCAGTCATTCTAGACCAAACCATGAGGGTTCTTGCCCTCGGGCTGGTCGACTGAGCTGTGACGATAAAGGCCTTCATCTTGGCCCACCATTCTTCAAACTTGCTAATGGACCCATCAAACATGCCTGGGTCAGCGACGCCCCGTTTCGTGGGGTCAACGTTCTGGTTGGGGTTAACGGCGGCCCCTCTGCCCTGCTGTTGCGGCTGCATGCCTGCCACCGCGTTGGCGACGTGCTGCGCCACCTGGTTGGCGACCTGTGCCGTGATTAAGGTTGTCATTTGCTGCATGAACTGCAGCTGGTCTTGGGTAAACTGGTCCATCTCAACGGAAATCGGTCAAGACCACGGGGAGGCGAGGAGGTGGGATTACTGTGCGTCTGTTCCGTAAATTGTACGGTACGTGCAGAACGAAGCCCAGTAAGTTGGGGTCAGGGGAGGGAGAGCGAAGAGGGAGAGGTGAAAGGCGGGGAAGAAGAGGTTCGGGGGTACCGAAAATTTGTTGCTCGAGGGGAGTAACTTCCCGAGCGAACAGGAGCGGGGGAGCGGGTGACTCTTCCTTTTTCAGGTAAGGAGAAAACCTAATGCGAGGAGCCAAAGACTCCGATTTCTTAACGCGAGGAATGTTGACGAGATTTTCCCTGCCCTCAGTGGCAGTACTCTGTCTCAACTATCGTACGGTGACTAGGGATACTGGTAGTACGCTTTCTACCTCCCGTGACGTAGGGGAACTACTTTAGACTATGCGTTTCCACCCCCTAATGTGGGTTACGCCTTCGCACTACCCTTGACGGATAGCGGGACTACTAACTACGTTTCTTCTTCAAACACAACCACCAGCCGATAGGTGGACGGGACTAAAGGCATCGCCCCGTAAACGAAGTGAAATGAAGAAGACAAAGCTCCTTAACCCTGGAGTCCGGGTATACATTGCCCTATATGCCTGGGCGCAAGCGGAGTAAGGGAGTATGTGATAATCGAGTTCAAGTGTAACGCTTATAATCACAAGGACTATACTCGGTTACTCCTTGACTGATAGAGAGTAGAGGACTTGGAAAGAGTTAATGCGACAGTGCACAAATGAACTCGATTGGAGTGTCTACGACAAGAGAGACAGTATTTATACTAACTAGAGTGTTTGTACCGTGGAATGTCGTAGAACAAACCAAACAAGCGAGAAATAAATGCTATTGGCTGCAGCGCTCCACGCTGAGTCAATGCGGCTACGCTGACGAATCAGCTGACTAAGTAAAGCGTCTATGAGCGCGTCTAAGTAACCCTAACCAGAGAGTGGATAAATAAGGAGAAGTACGCTAAGACTACGCTACAACAAGTAGTGAAAAAGTACGGGCCGTTACACCCATATCCTTGAGGATCGTCCTCATCCTCTTCTTCCGGGTCATCACCACCAGGGGGTCCTCCTCCTGGAGGGCCACCATCAGGGGGACCACCCCCAGGGAATCCTTGACCAGGGAAATTTCCCCCATAGTTATTTCGTTTGGGAGGACCGCTGAAAGGTTGAGAGATGGGAGGCCTGGGGTTTTGCCTGAGGTCTCCCTGAGTGAAAGAAGGGGGTCAGTTCGACCCAAGGGGACTGGAGTTTGCCTGGTAGAGTCAGGGAGTAGGGGAAAAGTCTGAAAATGCGCCCTATAGTCCCAGAAATGCCTGAGATAACGTCTATTGGCTGTCTGATAATGGAGAAATGAAAATACGAGGCTTCTGGCCTTCGAATTCCATCTTACTCTGTCTGTGCTGAAGTGGCTTATGTTATTCTAAGTATGTACAGTACAAGGTAAGTACGAGTCTAGCTTACATAAGCCAAAACTCGTCCAAACACTAAGTAAAAAGACAGAGTAAAGGTATGAAAACAAAAACTAAGGTAAAAACAAAGAAATATAGGAATTACCATGGTGGGGAGGACTCTCTCCCTACAGCGATCTGGCATGTTAGGGGCAAATCCACCCCTCCTGCCAAGAGCGTCAGCTCTCTCGAATGGGAGGTTTTCCCTCCTTACTGGCATTCCTGGCCAGAAATGAGGGATTGTCTCCTCTCTCTTAATCATAGGTTCGACGTCTGGAGTAGTCATCCTGCTTGCACTTTTGGCAGCGAGTGCCCGCCTATACCTTTCTAATTCTTCTGCGTGATGCACGCCAGGGTTTACCCTGTGATTGTCGAAACCTTCAGGGCCATACCTGTATTCCAGCCATTGTTGCTGCAGACTCTCGAGGAAGTCATTCATGCCTTGAAGGCCATGCAAGGGTCAATTGGGGCATCCCTCTCTCTCGTCTCTCTCCTCAAAGGCTCCTTGCCTTCTTCAAATATCTCAATTGGAGGACTCTGAGTCCTTCATACTAGCATGGGGTCAGAAGACATCCGTGAGTTATCTAGCTCAGTGTGCTGAGGAGTAAGGGGACTCATTGAGTCTCTGGATACCTCATTCCCTTCTCTCACAGCTCATTCAGTGCTGCTTCCCAATATCATTGAGGTATTCAATCCTCCAGGCATATGTGCACCCAGCGCTCCAGATCCGGGCTGTCTGGTGCTTGTTTCTTGGGAGGCACTTCCAGCCAGCAGCTGTTTGTCCTCCATATTTCTATCATCTCTTTGGACCTCAGATGGTCCCTTTTGCTTTCGACGACTACTGTCATCTAGAGGGGGATCCCCTCCATCAGGCAGCTTGCTCTGGCCCAACTTTACTGCACAAGCATATGCACAGGTAGCCATGCAGCTCATTGCGAATACTTTGACAAAAGTTCAAAAAATTGTAAGGTTGTGTTGCCTTAGTTCACACCTCCAAACTGTACCGTATGGTATTCGCAGTGTAAAGTTTAAGACAATTGTTGTCCTTAAGTCACTACGACAGTTTTATATACTAGACATGCAGGCATGTGATACCAGAGTATCACATGCCTGCAGATGATTACGACCTTCTAATTTAGGGCATGGCCCCTCACAGTTTTCTTCTTATTCCATGGCTTTCGAGGGCTACAGAAATGTCTGCCCATTCCCTTAGTTGTAATGGGTAGAGATGATCGGGAACCATGACCTGCAGACATGGTTGATAGGTGAGCACAAAGAGCAGGGATGTTCATGGGATGGTCAGCACTTGGTGTGAGGAGATAGACAGTCTTACTGGCAGAGGCTGAGCAGCCCTCTGAAGAGGCTCTTGGAAGTCAAACGAGACCTCCAAGAGGATCTGCAGAGGGACAGTCAGCGTGTACGGGACATTGAGGGAGGATTTGCCAAAGGGAAGCTGACAAAATGAATATTCAAGGCCAGCCAGGTAGTTCTGGTGCAGATTGTTGACACAACGTGGCGAGCAGAATTTAAACTGGGTGTATATGTAGTGGGAAATGTGAATAGGAAATTCAAAATTTAATCTGACATCTTTGCATTGGCACCATTTGTAATGATCCGTACTTTTTTATGCGAGGAATCTTGAGGAGAGATTTTCCCTGCCCTCAGTGGCGGTGTCACGCACCAAAGGTGTTTGGCGACGTGAGCATGGACTCGGAAGCTGAATGATGAAGAATGGAGAAGCCTAGCCCTAATGCGAAGAATAACTGATATTGCCAGCAGTCATCCATCGCACAAGAACCATCCTTAACATTAGGGAAGAAACCGCTCGAGTGCCCGAAAAAACTTTTTGAGCGCTAGTTTACGGCATTCTGATTTTTCGAATATCTCCGTCAATTCTAAAGATATCGACACCATTCCCACGCTCACAGGAAGCTCTCGACCACGCCATCCTGCCTACCAAATTTGGTAACGATCCGCGCACTCCATGATTTTCTGCATCATTTCTACCAATGAACACCCATTTTGCCAATATTTATCGTAATGGCCACCTCCTCGACCGTCTCTTCGCTCGTGTCCTTTGCTAGGGAGAATAACTACGAGTACCTGCCAGGAATCCCCACTAGCTCTCGCCCCGAAGCCTCCTGGTTCATCCCTCCCTCATCCATGACCTCCTGTCCTATCGCTTTGGGACAGCACGTTCTTCTCGTCAGTCTGACGTCGAGGAAGATGTTCTTTGGTCGCCTCAAGTCTGTCATCAGGCTTGAAAGGTCTTATGTGGTTGTTTCGGTCTCTCCAGTCGAAAAGGATTATGGATTTTTCCTTCCTGCCCCCTGCAACGTCTATCTCTCAATCTCGTCTTTCATTCTCCCAAAATTGCGACAGCTCCAGTACCAATTACTATCATCTACACTATCTGATCGCATTCATGACGATTTTGAGGCACTTCTCCCTGCCCTCATTGGAGAAGACGGCCCCTCCTCCTCCTCATGCCCTCCAGAGCACTAGTTGCACCTGGTACAGGTCGCTTTGCAGAGAGGAGAGAGGGGGGAAAGTTGCGAAATCCTAAGCCCTGACTACCCTGGAGACCCCCAAAGTTGGCCCCTGGCAGAAATCCCCACAGTTCTTCTTTCAGACACACAGCATATCGCCCCAATGAATCTGGATCTCAGATCTAGGAGTCAGAGTGACTCATTTGCAGTCATACCCCCTTATTCAGCAGTGACCAGTGCGCTTACTCATCCCCCTTTCTGTCGCATTATTCATCCGTTCCTTAATGACTCATTCTATTTCAAATGATTTGTGATATTCTTTGTCATGCTGACTGATTTTACTTACCAATCGCTTACTGTCCTTACTCAGCCTGGCTCGGCCTTACCAATCCTTTACCAATCCTCTTACCAATCACTTACAAACCCCTTACAAAGTGTTTCCCTCTATTTACTTCAGGCTGCACTACCTTTTGTATATAAGTATCAATACGTCGCAGCAAGCAAAAAGCAAGTAGCCCCCCTGCATAGGATACTGTCCCCTTTGTAGTGAGACTATTGCCCAATCTTTATCGTCATTATCTGCCTTATTGTCGTCGCTTTAAGGCCCTTCATTATCTTCTTTATCCTTGCAGTATCTGAGGCTCCATTAAGGGTCTATTTACTGTCATTCTTCATCACTTTACGTCGCTTCTAGGCTCCGAGTAGCCTATATAACTTCGCTTTTCTCAGTCTCCCCCTGCTCCCCTCTCGTCAGGAGCACCTTCCCTTCTGCCCTAGTCATCTAGGTGTGCAGAACCCCTCCCCCTCTTCGCTGTAACCGATCCCTCAAGCCGAAGTCCGCGTAGGTAAACCACCAACTCGGCAATTGTCTTTGTGTTGGGTTTTTTTGGTGTTTTCGCCATAGATCCACACGTCGACTCACAGCGGTACTCTGTCTCAACTATCGTAAGAACTAGTAGGGATATGGTAGTATGCTTTCTACCTCCCTTGACATAGGGGAACTACTTTAGCCTATGCACTTCCACCCCCTAATGTGGGTTGCACCTTCACACTACCCTTGATGGATAGCGGGACTACTAACTACGGTTTCTTCTTCGACACAACCCCTTGCCATAAAGGGGATGAGACTAAAGGCAGCGTCTCGTGAAGAAAGAAAAGCAAGAAAGGGAAAGCTCCTTAACCCTGGAGTCCGGGTATACATTGCCCTAAATGCCTGGGCACAAGCGGAGTGAGGGATAACTTTGGTAATCGAGTTCAAGTGTAACACTAACAATCCGAAGACTGTTATCGGTCACTCCTTGACTGATAGAGAGCTGAGGATGTGGGAACTGAGTTAATGCACAATGCACAAATGAACTCGATTGGAGTGTCTATGACAAGAGAGACGGTATTTATACTAACTAGAGTGTTTGTACCGTTGTAGGGAGGGAGTCCCCCCTACTAGGTATTTTCTTTTATTTCATAGTTTTTACCTTTCAATTTTGTGTCTACACCTTACCTTATAGTTTTACTTAGTATTTTGGACGCTTTTTGGCTTATGTAAGCCATGCTTTGTACCTACTGTACTTTGTACTTGCTTAGTAACATAATAGAGACTGCTACCTCAGACGAAGTAAGATGGGAATCCAAGGCCGGAGCCTTTGGATTGTCATTTCCCCACTATCAGACGCTCATTAGACGAATCTCGACCCTCCTTTAGACTTCTGGGCGCGTTTCTACTCCTTTCACCACTCCCTGACTCTCCTACCAGGCAGCTCCAGTCCCCTTGGGTCGAACTGACCCCAATTCCAACGGGAGACCCCTCTGGTCACTCCCCCCACCATCTCTTGTTATTTCTCTTCACCGTGGAACGTCGTAGAACAAACCAAACAAAGAGAGATAAATGCCATTGGCTGCAACACTCCACGCTGAGTCAAGGCAGCAATGCTGACCAAGCAGCTGACTAAGTAAAGCATCTATGAGCACGTCTAAAGTAACCCTAACCAGAGAGTGGATGAATAAGGAAAACTATGCTAGGCTACGCTGTAGGGAGTCCATACTCCCTAGGGCTGAATATCATAATCCTATACCAGCTTTCCTATCGCCCTAGCCAGTCCCCGCAGGTCCACCGTCCCTCGGAAAGGTCGCCGCCACTCCACCCTCGGCTATGGCTTCTACGAGCGCTTCCTTCGCTTACCAATGCCGCTGCCGCCTAATCAGGAAGTAACCCCTATCACCGACACTCTTCACCGCTACAAGTCACCGCTAGCCCCTGTCCTCGACCCCTAATCGTCGTCCGCCCCCTATCTGCATCGGCCTTTGGCCCTTCGTGCACCTATCAAGTGTCTACCGACCGTCGGCAGTCCACCCCGTCACTTATGACGTCGGCTACCCGGCATCTATAGGTCCTACTCGAGACACCGACACAGGCTGCCGCCAGTAGCACCGCCGCCCCGCACCAGACCGCCCCAAAGGGTCGCCGCAGCGTCGGTCAGTAGCACACACCTTCTAGGCATGTTCCCCTCACCGCTCTGCCCTTTCTTTGCTTTTTCCTTGCTCCCTTTTACCTACGTTTCGTACCTACAACCTGTAGTGCCTTACTGCGGCACCTTTCTGTCACTCTTTTTTCTTGACACATGACATCTCCGAAATTCGCCGAAATATTCCTTTGTGACAGCCACCTCTACGATACAAAACACCGCTGTACTTAGGAAAAATATACCCACTTTTCTGGCGTCACCATCTGTGTGTCTGAGAGTCCCCTTGAGTCCCCAGAGTCGATTTCTTGCGTTTCTTCGAGTCTTTTGAGTCCCCCTTGTGTCCACAGAGATCCCCACAGAGTCCCACTGCCGAATTCGAGTCCCCTTGCAATATAAAATTTTTCTGCTGCCTTCAGAGTCACCCCTTCGAGTCTTCGAGTCTTCCGACACCCTACACGAGTCCTACATCGCCGCCTATCGAGTTCTAAGCCTCCCGACTACTCAACCGCCGACACTAACCCCCTTCCGCCTCCCTGTGGCGGCAGTTTGAGTTCTACCCCGCCAGTACCCTTCCGACGCAGGGAAACCTTCCCTTTCGCCGCCTAGTCACTCCCTCTACTTCCTTTCCGACTCACGACCCCTCGGGACGAGCCTAGGCCTAGCCTACAGCTTTCCCCCCCTTTCCCTTTGCGCTCTCACAAGAAGAGTTGCCCACAACGCTACAACAAGTAGTGAAAAAGTACGGATCGTTACACCATTTGAAGTATTGTCAGTGGAAAAAATGTTGGTGACAATTTCATAAGTTCGCAGTCATGTTGTGAATGTTGTCCCAAATTGGAAGTATTGGGATCGAAAGCATGGTCATCAAAACTTCATATATTGACAGACAATAAAAACAGAGCCCATATCTGAAGTAGAAATTTATGTATGAAATGTAGTGCTAAACTTCACATACTATGTGGATTTACATGAAGTTTACTAGTACATTTCGTACATAAATTTCTACTTCAGATTTGGGCTCAGTTTTTATTGTCTGTCAATATATGAAGTTTTGACGACTGTACTTTCAATCCCAATACTTCCCATTTGAGACAAAATTCACACACAAGCAACACGACTGCAAACTTATGAAATTGTCACCAACATTTTTTCCACTGACGATACTTCAAATGGTGCCAATGCAAAGATGTCGTATTAAATTTTAAATTTCCTATTCACATTTCCCACTACATCTACACCCAGTTTACATAAATTCTGCTCGCCGCGTTGTGTGATCTCTTAGATACATTTCTCATAACGTAACCCCGTCTGTATGACCTCTATTGATGCCGAGAAGTGCTGCCTTAGGTGCGAGGACAAAGGAATCCGCAAAGAGCTTAGTCAGCAGCAGTAATATGCAGAGACACGAGCAAGTGTAGAGCACCACAACCACACGATAGATGAACCACTGCTCCAACATCATAATAGACTGACAACACCTACAGCATTCTTTTGATAAACCGCAACAGGGTCGTCCCTGTTTTGACCAGTTTGCGTGACTATGTACCGTGAGGCAACCATTTCCTTGTCAAGGCACACGGCAACTGCGAAAAATCTGTGCTCCGATGTTTTCTTCAAGACCTTTGCCCCTACTCGAGCGGCGGCTATTGCTTGGACGAGCATTCGACAACGGTCACTCTCATTTTTCAAGGACATAACCTCCGAGATAAAGAGGGGAATCGTACCATCCGCAGAGGAGAACAGGACGTCGCTCTTTGCCTGGTACCTGCGAAAATCACCAGCAGCATCGGTCCCAATGAGGATGGGGCAGCCCCAGGACATCCCTCTAAAATCCGATATGTGAGCGAGAGAAACGACCATCAGCCGGACACTTACGTCTCGTATTTAGCCAAGTCGGAATGAGTGAACAAAAAAACAGGCTGCATAAAGTAGGTGGCGAAGTGGCCCGCCTTGATAGCAGAAGATCTTTGGTGGCGCATTTGGCACACATCTTCTGAGAAGCAACGTAGAACGTGATAAAAAGTTGAGAACTCTCGAGTATCGCGGACCATCGACCCGCCATCGCAATCCCCGCTATGAGCGGTGAATATTTTCTCAAACAGCTCTTGATCGTACTCTCGAGCTAATTCAAAATCGGGATTTCCTTCCATAGTCCGCTGAATAACAATGAGGTTTTCCTTAGCCACTACAAGTTGGCAAGAGAAGAACGGCGACCTACGTCATATATCCGACGAGCACTCAATAGTTTTTGTATCTCCACGATTTCCGGAATAGCAGGTGTACCATGCTCTGTGTACCGCCCACCTCCTAGATTATGTTCCACGTCATTCATCGTCCATCTAAGTAGTCTCTGCACAGTTATGTTCAAGCACGCAGAGATCTCCCGTTTCAATGCCCAAATAGCATAGTTAGGCCCATCTGGTGCGCACAAAAAGCGTCAGGGATAGGCAAACCCCTGCTTACACGAACCACACGAACCTTCTTCGAGTATGAGGGCCAGACACACATGCCGCCGGGTAACTATTGATTCACCAAACGACAGCTCGACTACGTCGGTATCTTCCATAGGTTTCAAGTGTTCCAGAAACTTTCCTTCCT
The DNA here is from genome assembly GCA_024613165.1 of Pisolithus albus. Lineage (NCBI taxonomy): Eukaryota > Fungi > Basidiomycota > Agaricomycetes > Boletales > Pisolithaceae > Pisolithus > Pisolithus albus. The sequence goes on from JANFAB010000064.1 coordinate 221,503, forward strand.
CTGTGTCCAACCTCGGAGGATCCAATCGATAAACCTTGAGTTGTGAAATGGAAACGTCCTGGAACACATCCTTGTGTTGTTCATCGCGCTGCAGGCTCCTTGAAAAGTCTTTGACCCTGTCGAGTGGCACAGCGGACACGAGCATGGTTTGGTTTCTGAAATAGATCTGGAACTCTATTCTTGCGATCTCTGCATGTGAAGACGGTGTGAGGGTCAAGTCATGGTGCATAGGTGGACGCGCACCAGGGCTGACGACAACAACCCATTCTCCATCAGGGCGTTTCGGCAAAACCTGGTCTATCCTTTGGTCGAAGTCCAATTCCTCTTTGTCGTGCGATCTCCACTTTCCGAGTTCAACTGCGCGATCGGCATTCGATGGGACGAACAAGGGGTAGAGCATGAGCTGGTATGCATCAACACCCCTGAAAGTGTCCGATCGTTCGCGCTTCAAGATCTCCTTCAGAGCTCCCACGTTTTCTTCTCAGCAGACCTTGACCGTGAACACCGCCTCTGGGTCTTCAGAGCGAACCCAGCAGAGAAGGGTGAGGGCTTCCATGCTGTGGCGTCAAGATGGTAGTCTGGATAAGTTAGGTGTGTGCTTCGAATATAAGCGTGCTAACACTGGCTGGGTGACAAAAAGTCGCCGCGGAGGGGTTGTATGTAGTCCGCCGTGTGCCCTGGCCAATTATGAGGATGATACCCGTCAAGCTGCTGGCCATCCTGCTGAAAGCGTCAAAACGTGGTAGGTGGCTTCTTCCCCATATGGCAAGTATGCCTTTCAACGCCTACATATTACGTAATCAATTGACTCAATCTTGAGTTTGGATGACTTCACCTTCGACAGCAGACAAAATACGCATTCTAAGATACACAACGCATAAAAAGAATACTCATACGTTGTGGATTGTATCTACTACCCGGTAAACATGTTCACTACATTGAAAATTCCACTAACCGTATCGCACAGGTCAAGCGGAGGCTAAACGTCGCCCTAAATGCCAGCCTTCGCCTTCGCTCCTTTGACCTCTTCCTCTTTCGGGAATTTCGAAAACAGATCCTTGATTTTGTCCATGGGCAACGCGAGGAAGCCAGCTAACGTTTCATACGGCGGCTTGTCCGGTGCCAAGGGGTGGGGCCTACGACACGGCGCTCAGTTGCGCATCGCATATGATAATGTGTGAAGAACTGACCTCGTAGGTACCAGAGCCTTAGTCCTCTGAAACTCGCGTTCGGCATTGTAAGACTCCTCCGTCTGCAACTTGGACTCCAACAAAGGGAGGTCGTGCTGCTCTTCGCTCTTCATGTGCTCGGCGAGCGCACCCATCACTTTGCTGAGAGTCTCTGCATGTTCGTTTGTGCCAACGGAGAGATTTTCGGCGCGGGCTAACAAGGTTTTGATTTCCTAGATTCACCCGCCGTCAGCAAATGATTTCGCAACAGAGAAGGGCCAGTGACGTTTACCCTATGATCAGCGCGGTCTTTATCCGCCATGCTCTTGCCTTCCTCCCCAAGCTTCTTTTCGAAGAGCGGATAGACGACTATCTCTTCGCTAACGGAATGCCTGGCCACCTCCCAAGTAAATTGGTTGGACCACTTTTCTTTGTTGGTCGCATCCACAGCCTTCTTGAACTGATCGTAGAACAGCTCTATCTGCAGGTCATAGTAAGACAACATCGATGACGAAGATAAGATCGGCACCAACCTCACGGTGGTCGTGAAAGACAGACTCCTTCAGTGTTGTGGTGGCCATTGTCCTCAGTGCAAACACAGCGATCAGTGGTTTCGGGTGAAGCGGTAAGTGGGAACGACTAAGCACGATCCTCGATAGCATATTTTTCGCCTTTAAATGCTTGCGAGAGACCCCATAATAGTTGGACGGATCGACGGCTACCTATAAACTGATTTTAGATGACATCATTCCACAGTTAAGGGGGTACTGGACGCGTAAAAGCGAACTTCTGATTGGCTTACCGCGTCACTGTGCGCCCCCCAGATCTTCAGAATATTATGACACATCCCCGATCGGAGGATGGTGCACCTGCGTCATTCCAGCAGCGGCTTCGCATGTCGCGGTCCAGGCCCCATGATGATGATGTTGTATGGAGCGTAGGAGAAAGTCTAGAGTCCTACGGAATGCGCCTGAGTTCAGATGTGTGCATTGAATTCCCTGATGATTGTTGACCACCAATTATTGGTGGCTTCAACTTTTCACACTGGACCCGCGTGTTATTCCGGAATGGTCACGTCAGACTGCTTTCTGGAAAATAGATGTTGACAAACACTACGTCGTTCGTAAGTAGCACAAAGGAACGACAGTCTGCTTCTTAATTGCCGTTCCCCGTGTTCACGCCTCTCGTTGGCTTAGCACGCAACGCCATACGTACCAGAAGTGTCCATGCAACCGACAACAGCCCGAAAGGAGGGAAGAGCCAACTAACAACCCACGTTCGACCGACAGTATGGTGAAGCCGCTTCAAGCATAGTCGTATTTGGTCTTCCAGTTCGGAAGGTGATCCAGAATTATCGATGACGATGTCTGCATAGGCGATTTTGGACGCTATTGGTAGTTGAGAACCAAGTCGAGCCTCGGCTTCCGCGCTAGTGCATTGGTCACGATCCATGAGACGACGAAGCTGAATCACCGGGGAGCTGCATACGGTGCGTTCTTAGAAAGACGTAAAGGAAAGGCGCACGATGCAATTACCCACCAATACACTACGACAACACAGCCCATCCATTTCCAGAGACCACCCTCGATGAGAAGTGGTACGTCCACAACACACATTCGTTCTCCCCGTATCCAGCACCTGAGTATGTTCAACACAATCGCGCGCGTTACAGCCGGGTGCACGATCGAGTTCAACTTTTTCCGCTTAATCTCATCATTAAATATGATGGAACCGAGCTTCTTGCGGTCGAGGGAACCATCCGGAAGTATGACATGAGGCCCAAAATATTTCACTATCTTGGAGAGTGCATGGGTGCCGGGAGCTACGACCTCACGAGCCAGAACGTCGGCATCAATGATAGGGATACCAGAGGCGCTCAAAATCGCAGAAACTGTTGACTTTCCAGTAGCAATACCGCCAGTAAGGCCAACGACTATCGCAAAGGATCAGAACGCGGAGTCTGTCGGCAACGTCAAAGAGTACATACCGAGCATCGCCGTCGTCGCTGCACGTCTTCGATACCAAGTGTTGACACTTGTTTGGGGCAAGAAATGTACACTCCGTTCTCCGAGCTTTCCTCCCGTGTTTTCCAAGAGTCAAGCAACCAAGAACCACGCCGTCCGTCACTGATCACGAGGAGGCGAAAACTTTGTCAATGAATGCGCACAAACAGACCTCTCCTTGACACGCACCCAGAGTTCTCGGTGATAGAATGGCCAACTTTCCACGAATTTAGGGTAGAGAATTGGCGTCTGGCCCGGGACGGGAGCGGCCGTATTATACGCGGAACGGTGACGTGGACGTGGCTTGACCTGTGTATACCACTTCTCTTATCGTTCTTGTGGCCAAGGGTAGGTCTTTTCCCGCCTTCCTCGTGTAGCATTATAAACCGCGTTCAGTTTCGAGGAAATTCCACAGCACTAGTTTCAATAGGTGTCGTCCTGTCCATTTTTGCATGGTCACGATGCAACCAAGTTCTGTATGGTATGTGTGTTCTGCAGAATCATCCATGATGTAGACGGTATGCCACAATTTTCTCTTCTTCTAAAACATTTTCACAGAATCCGTACTGGTATTTCCTGCTCTCGGGATTCAATTAGAGACCCATTACGGGCACCCGTCCTTAGGCCCGCTCTTCGTGTCGCGACGGTTCATCCACATCTCTCGCTTGGAGGATTTTGTGATCCACGAAGGGCTCAGGAGATGGAACGTTCGTTACTTTCTGGCTGCGATTAAACGGTCAAACAATGGTTCCATCTTGTTCCATGTGGCCTTTGAGGTGAGTCACTTAGTCGTGCGCTCTAGTTGCGGTCTCGGTTCAGACACACACACCAGAAGATTTTACCTTATTTCCCCGTCCTTTTAGAGGTATACACTAGGGTGCAGAGTTCTGTATTTCCTCTGCAACCGCGAGACTCGAGAGAGATACCTTGACGATGCGATATACCCACCATACTGTATCCTACGCGAACACTCATATTTTAAAGTCATATGATGCCAACTGCACTGTAGATGCGCCGCCACTCGGTAACCACGTACGAGTATCTTCGTCGTTGCATACTAGCTCCAGTCACTTCTTCGTAACCACCGTTTCTGCCCTCCGCCGTTCATTTTTCTTGGCCATCCAGTTCCGAGTTGTCCCCAGACTAGTGTTGTCGCGAACGATAGAAGTGGTAGGTCGGCCACGCTTCGACTTAGCGAAGTGTAACGAACTGAGCTTCGAGCGAACGAAGTCGCTAAAACATTCCATCTAATCGCGTTGTTGGCCTATCTTAGCCCATTATGTTACGACGTGTCACTTTGGTTACAGTTCGATGTATACACTGTCGAACTGACTGAACTGATGTAAGTAGAATCCGAATCAAAGGTTCAACGGCAACACCGACCCCGGACTAAATCACATCAATTTGCCAGTCAAGTACATACTGCTCTACACGCATCAGTCGCTCCAACAATCCCTCCGTAAGTTCGTTGTATCCAACCCCAACGAAGATACAACCACCATCGTTTAACACAACTTACTACTTACTCCTGTATGCCATTTAGCATACATGGTCACGGCGTCCCGTATAATCCGCAGGCCAAATCTCGTATTCCTTCGCTTTCCCAGGCTTCTCACCAGCAAGAGCCTCCTCCAAGAAATTCAAAGCAACCGACGCCGATCCCCAGGACGACTGGAAGCCCATACCGCTGTGCCTGTAACGAATTGAGGACACACAGTATGATCAGCAGTATGTACATAGCGAAAGATGATAATGACTTACCCGTAGTTGTACACGACAGGAATCTTGCTACCTTCGGGCCATTCCGTCGCCAGCCTGATTCCGCTCTTCCTACCAGGACGAAGACCACATCCTTCATCCACGATAAGAGGTCGAAGATCGTCTACGGTCGGCATGCGTTCCGCGCGGATGTCCGGGGGTGCAAGTTCCGGACACATAGCGAGACCTCCTGCCAATAGATAGTCTCTGTCTTGCTCTCGAGGGACAGGGAACCTGCAAAGGAGATGATCGAAAGACAGACGTGTGTGTAGACGGGATATTTACCAGTCGTCCGCCACCCGGATCCCTCCCACCAGGACCTGCATTAAAAAAATGGTACATCTTCAGCTTCTTGCACCATAACTCTGAAAAAAAGCTCTAACATCACCAGTCGCTCTAGGCATCAAGTAAAAGTGTGATCCGTCCGCATACGTCAGAGTTCTGCCGTATCTGACCCACGGCGCCTTCAGAACGACAGTCTGTCCGCGAACGGGGTAGACTTCCTTGTCTTCAATGCCTCCGAGGAAACGAGCTCCGAGGCCAACACAGGCAACAACGGCATCGGGCTCTTGCGGTAATCCACTGATGCCGCCGTGGATAGCCTGGTTAATGTGCTGCAATTGGGCGCGCACGATCTTGCCTCCGTTGCCCAGAAAACGGCCCAAGAGCCAGTTGAGATAGACAGGTGGATACAAGGTTAAGGTGGTGAAGGTCCAGCCATGAGTCGCTCCGGGAACGAGCTCATCGTTGGAAACGGGTCTGAACTGCCGCGGACATGACATCACTGCTATCAACCAATACTACGAGTGACTCACCCCAGGCATGTGATCGAGCCATTCCGATGGGTCCACGCCGTCAGATCTGTATTGTGTGTTCTTGTGTCGGAGGAAACATCCTTCTACGGGTCCACCATTTTCTGAATCTTTCCACATGATGTCAAAGGTCTCGCTGTCCATTTCTAAGATCGCAGAGTCAAACCTCGATTGTCATATGTATATTCAGAGAGAAGTCACCTCGCTGGCGCTTGCTACCGTAGGCGCCACTGACATGGTGTGCACCCTGGTTGAACGCGTCAGTAGTCGATATTCCGTTGTTCATAGAGACTTACGGCCCAGTGGCTGGTGTAGCGTATAGTCTTTGGATCAGTGGGGAAGGTTTCAGCGACTATCGTCACTCGATAACCACCCTTTTCCTGGATCTTAATGGCAGTTGACAGGCCTATGACCCCTGCAAGTTGTCGGTCAGTATTGACACATGGGGGATAGCCGTGTCGCATAATCGCAGACCACAGAGAGGGCGACGAACCTGCCCCGATGACGATGATGTCTTTAGTCGCTTTAAGTTCTTGCTGCATTGTTGTTGGGAGGATAATTGTACGTGAAGCAAAGGAGCGTCTTAAATACCCTCCCCTAGGGGCCACATGCATAAACTGAATGCCCGTTCGCCGTTCTTAGTGCACATACACATGCATGAACTGAAAGTCCATCCACCGTAAGGAGACGGAGATGGTGGTTAACGTGAACGCCAACGTGCTTGCCAACAGGAAATTGCAAAAGTCCGATTACCTACCGCGTATGTGGATACCCTCGAACTATCTCTGACACGATCCGATGCCATCGTTGGAAGCACATGCATAAACTGAATGCCCGCCCGCCGAGAATCAATGTGGAGGAAAGTGTGCTTGCCGGAGACTCGGAAACCCGGCATTTACCCCATATTGGAGGAATCCCTCGACACAGTCTGACGCCGCAGTCGGAAGCAAATGCATAAACTGAATGACCGTTCGCTGTTATGGGACTAACGGTGGTAGTCAACGTGGAGGGAGTTTGTAAAAGTCTGGCACCTACAACATGGTGGAGAGCTTCGTACTGCGCGCGACAGAATCCGACGTCACCGTTGGAAGCACGTGCATAAACTGAATGCCCGTTCACCGTTATGAGGTGAGGCCTTGACGGTTGATTGATTGATCAACGTGGAGGCAAGTGTGCTTGCCAGAAGTCGACCCCTATCGCATGAGTAGAGATTTTGGTACCATCTCTGACGGAATCTGACACCGTTGTCGGAAGCGCGTACGTAAAACGGACAGCCTGCTAGTCCTTATGGGATGAGGTGTCGACGTGGAGGAATGGTGTACTCGCCAGAATGCCGACACAGACTCCACAGCAGAAGTCTTTCGTACTATTTCCTGAGAGTCCGACGCTATTGTTGGAAGCAAATGCATAAACTGAATGGCCGCTCGCTGCCATGAGATCAGGAGACAGTTGTCAACGTGGAGGCAAGTGTATTCGCCAACAGTCCGACTATCAACCGGGCGGTGGTGCTATCTCTGATGCAATCCGAGGCCAGTGACTGTCAGAAGTAGTTGCATAAACGGAATGCCCGCTACGCCGTTGTCAGAGGGAGGAGGTGGGGTTGTCAACGCGCTCTGAGAGATTGTGAAAATGCGACACCTACTGCGTCTACGACCCGATTCGACGCTTTGATAGAAAGAATACTACATCGGAGAGCGTAGTAGTCAGAATAATGGAGAACGAGTGGACACCGTTTACTCAGTGGTGCTGCCCAGGCAGTGTCGAGACTCCTAAGATCGTTTCATGAGAGATCAGATGCAGATATTGGAGTCGATCAACGGACGAAAAGAAAAGAAGCTCGAGGAAGACAAGCTTCGAAAACATTTACCGTAAACTCGGCTCCGATGCATAGCCGCTCGCGGCAAAACTCGTCACCAAATTGTAATTTACCTCGATCAGGTCTTCCCAATTGGCAATGTCTAAATCACATCCTGTGGCATTGTGGCACTGCGGGTTGAAGGCTTGAAGCGACTGACGCCGTGACAATCGGGGAACCGCGAAGCACAACACTATTATTTCAGACCAATCAGTGGGTGTTGTTCGGGACAGTCCATGGAACCGCGGGCTGTTTCTGTGAGATGTGGGTCGGACGATCGCTAATGACTGACCCTTCCCTGAAGCCATCCCCAGACAGCATGCTTAATACCCCTTTTATCGATTTCACCGATTTTCTAATTGTAGTGATGTTCTCTGGGGATTTAGTCAGAGACTTGTTCGAAGTACTCGTCCTCTTGCAGAGCTGCACTCTGTGTCGCGACGGTTCACCCGCGCCTTTTGTTTGGGGATTCTGCTATACATGTTGAGGGTCTCAGGGAGGGAGATCTTGGCAAGTTCGTCATTTTCTGGCTGCAATAATTACATAAACGGTTGAACTACGGTTAACTTCCCACCTCGTTCCACGTGGCCTCCCAGGTCAGTCACACCATATATATTCTGCCTTACTCCCTGGTAGTGTTGCCGCCGAACCGAGCTCAACTCGAAGTAAGTTCACTTCGATTCGAATTCTACGTCAGTTCGGTCAGTTCGACAGTGTGAAGTAGAACGAAGTATATACCGAACTGTACCGAAGTGGTAGGTCATACCATAATGGGCTAAGATAGGGCAACTACGCGATTGGATGAACTATTTAGCGACTTCGTTCGAGTTCAGTTTGTTACACCTCGGTGAGTCGAAGTGTGGCCGAACTACCACTTCAATTCGACTTGGTCTGGTTCGCGGCAACACTACTCCCTGGTGTTTCTACATCATTCTACAATAAGGTACAGAACTCCATGCTTCCTCGGGAACCACGAGACTCCACTGAGAAACCTTGACAATAATGCAGAAAACGCCTACCCAAGATGTACATATCCTACCCGAACACTGTTGCAATCTCCATGATGGTGTCATAGCAGCGGGCACTGCTTCACATTCATCGCCCCCGTCGTCAGCCGTTCATTCTCTACTCCCTTCCTCACTTTCGTATGCACTGAGTAACCCGTCGTAGCCTTCATCATCGCCTTCCTCTGCAGCACTGTCCCTAGTCTCCCGTACCTCGCGGCTACCAGTAGACACTTTCCGTGTACGCACATGCCCATCCGTTAGGCCCTTACGCGAACGTATATCACCCATATCATGAGAAGTCTTCTTAGATGGCGACCGCCGCGGTGACACCGGCGACATTGCTGGCACAGACTCCTCCTCAGCATCACTGCTTCCCCCGAAATTTCCCGCTCGTGGTGTAAGTTCCTGTTCCTCCGGCCACTCCGGTGGTGCCAGCGACTGTGGACTTGCTCCTTTCTGTTGCTCCACAACCACTGCATTCGGCTTCAAGGTGTCTCGTATCCGGAGGTTTGTGGGACGTGCTACGTAGCGTTTCGTGCGCAAGCGTGCATTCTTTGACGATGGCGTATGCGAGACTGACGAGTCGGACGTATTATCCACTTCATTCCCAGCGCGTACAGGAGGCGGCGTTCGCTTCCTCACGATCGCACCACTCCGTCCGGGAAGTTCCAGCGACACGGGGCCCGACTCACTCACAGATATTGGCACTCGATCAACACCATTTATGCGGACGGGTGTCGTGTATTGGTTGAGTGGCGTAGGAGGATTGGGTGGTGATGGGATCGTCGTTGGAGAGTCAGGGGCGTCGGCAGGACGCCAACTACGCTCAGGGGTAGTCTCCTCCGCGATACTCCCATTAGTACGTGCTCCTCGTATACTCGAGATACTCGTGTCCGAAGAATGCGTTGGCGATAGCGCGCCCCACGGTAGACGTGGCGAACGCGATGCGAGTGCCATCGGTGAAATAGATTTACGGTTCAAGGGTACACGCCGGCTGCTCCCATCCGAATCGTAGTCGGACCGAGAACCTACACTGCGAGAGTGAGTCTTATTGAACACTTCTGGCAATGACAGCGATGAAGCCGACGACACGGATTCTTGCCGCTTCGCATGCCCTTTAACATCCGACCACTGTTGAATATGATGATATGGCGAGGTACTTCCGCTGGAAAGCCCAGGCGACGGCGACTTTTTCTTCGAGGTTATTAGCGTATGAGAATTTAATAGTAGCGGTCGCGGTGCACTCTTCGTCGGTGGAGTAGAGCGCATTTGGAACGACGCAAGGGATGCCAGAGACTCCTTTGTTTTGTGTATAAACGCTTTATCCGATCGAGGCGAAAGCTCGGGACTTGAATGAGACGGCTCTGTCAAAACTTGTCGCCGGGGAAGCGGGAGGAAACTCTCGCGAGGAGAGCGGAAGAATGCAGGGCACGGAGGATCATTGGATGCGGGTGCCTCGGTTCCTGACCGCGATCCCTTTTGCAGGTCGTTTGGGAGCCCCTCAGGTTCCCTGCCCGGCCAGGTGCTCTTTGGCGGTGCGAGCTCCGAAGAGGTACTTCTGGGGGACGATGCATACATCGCCGAGGAAGAGGCATTACTGCCCCTCCGTGAACTCCAAGCATTCATGGCCTTGGCGCGCCAATTCGTGCTGACCTTGGAAAAAGCGGCAATGGTGTCTGAGTCCTTCAACTTCCCAGCGTAATTCCACAGAGCCGTCTGAACGGGCTGAACCGAGGGCTGTTGCCTTTCTTCTTCCTGTGGGGCGGGCAGTGAAGGTGACGAAGGTGTAGGGGGAGACGGTATCTCGTCATCCATCGAACTCTGGTTTGTAATACCCCTCCACACCGTGTTCGCTAACATGGACGTCAACGACTTGGCGCCCGGCGTCTCCGTCTCATTCCCATCGTCATGCTCAGTCTCGCCCTCTGTTGTCTCTTCGTCCGACTCTTCATGCCGCTCCTCCGTCCCAAGACCTTTCCACATCGTCGCTTTAAGCCGCGCACTGAGCGTCATCCCGTCCATCTTGGGCACCTTCATAGCCTCCTCCTTGAGTCGTTTCTGCGAAATATCAAACGCAGTCTGCAATACGCAATCGATACCGCCCGCAGCGTCGATCGGATATGCTTGAAGGAGTGTCATGCCTTCCATGAATGCGTCGCTGAGTTCCCAGGGTCGAAGCGGAGACGGCGGTGGGAGGGCGGCGTGCTCGTAAGACCACAGGCTTGGCGTCTGATGACCTTGCTTTCCAAGTCTGAATAATAAAAAAAAGGATCGGCCTCGACTGCAGAGCCCGCGTAAGAAAGACCATACCGGAACAGCGGCGTCCGGGCACGGACAAGAAGGCTAACACATATATCCACCAGACAATCCAGTTTGGGATTGGAGTTGCGTGTTCTCACCGGACACGCGAAGACCACGTCCCAGACGGGGAAGATGGCCGACAGAGGAAGAGTTTGCGTCAACAGTGTAGACAGCCAACGGCTGTCATCAACCCGTGTGAGGCCAGATCCACAACCGATACGAGTATGTGCCACCTACTATGAATAATGCGGTAGAGCAGGATCAAGACTTTTAGCGTGCTAGACGAGGTCGTGAGCGACCAAAACGCGAGCGTGCAAAATTCCAAGACGAAACGTACCAAGTTCTCTGCTAGTTCCCCGTCTGCGGCAGCCAACCGCTCGCTGAATCTCCGCATCCACACCTTACCACCTTCCTCATCCTCCAACTCGACAAGCTCTCCAACGAGAGCCTCAAACAACCAAAACGTGTCTGCTTCTGCATGGGCCGCATCAGCCGGTTCAACTTCTCGCGTAAGAGCAGAGTATAACGGAACAAGCAGTGCCGGTATATGCGGCGCCTGGTTCGCAGGATTAAGGCAGGCATGCACGTAAAGAAGACGTAAAAGCGCAGAAAGGTGTTTGTGGTGCGCAGGCGGTAAAACGTATGGTTGGGCTTGCACAAGAGTCGTATGCGTTCCTTCTTTTTGGGAGGTGTCCGAACCCGAAGGCTGCTCTGGTGAATCAGCTTGGACTTGGTGTTCGAGACGAATTTCGGGGATGGCTTGTACTTCTGGCTCGGTATTTCTCCTACGAACAAGTTCTAACCTGGCGTCGAGGTTGCGTGCACAGTCAATTTTGATGGCTTCGTCTGCTTGGTCGTCGAGAGGACAGAGCGCCGAATTGTCCGGTTCATCCTCCAACAGCGAGAACAGGTCAGTTGGTAGATGGAACAACGATTCAGATACGTTGGCAATGACTGCGTCGGTACGGGCAAGTGGCGTCGTCGGAGGCGGAAGATTTGCTAGCGGCCCGAGTAACCGTCTGACGAGATCCTTATAAAAGCATTCAAAGATGGAGATGTACGCGCGGGTACTATCTGATTTAAAAACTCACATAATAACTCTCCCTCTGTTTCTGGCTCTCTTTCGCCCAAGTCGATTTCGAGACTGGAAGCGTGCCAAAAAGTAATCTGAAACACACGACGCAAGCAAATGAGCCACCCAAATAGCCCCAGTCACCATTTCGTCCATTGGCCTCACCTCCATATCCGGGGTCTGATCCACGAAGGATCGTCAGGAAGTCCTGCAGATGAACATAGAAGCAGAATTTAGCCGTTTAACGTTGCCAATCGATCGCATATAGCCACATGTGCTGGGTCAACTTTGTACATACCATGCGAACATAGCTTCCGTAGACCTGAAAGATCGACAACGGCAGAAGAACCCGAATCCAACGCTTCCGAAAGTTGATCCAAACTACATCCGAGTCAGTATATCAGTTTTCATCTAAGCACCGATGCTTTCGAAAGCAGCGGAAGGAGAAGGACTTGCATGTCGTGACGGCGAGGTTCGGGAGTCCATTTGACATTATAAGTATCTGCTATGTTGACGAGGTACGCGTCCATCTGCGTTGCTGTGGGTGCAGAAGACGCGAGGATGTCGAGGACCTTTTGTGGTCGGTTCAACAGAATCTCCATCGAACAGGGAGGGTCATACCTGCTTGGCAACGGTTTGTTTGCTGTTTGCAACTGCTGAATGGGCAAAAGCACGACCAAGTCGCTGTACGAGGACGTCTCTGACCAAATTGAGGTCTGAAGACAACAACGATGTTCAGCGGGGACGACGCGAGAGAAAGACGACCAGTTTGAATGACCTTTTGACTCGGTGCTCGGCGCAGCGTACACGATCGTCGAAGCAGCTTCAGTAGTAACCGGACTTACTTGGGTCCTGTATCAAACCGGAACAGAGAAGGCCAGCACATCCAAGTCAAAAACCCACACGCCACCCAACGCAATATCATTTAACCCTCGCGTATAAGTATATGTGTGCGCGAAGCACAAGGTCAGGACGTACCCAAGCTTCTCCAGCTCAGCTACACGTTCGAGCACGACACGCACACACATCTCCAGGACCTCCAGCAAATCGCCCATCCTGTCTTCCAACATCAGATTCTGAGCTTTGGCGCGAGCCAGCCCGACGTCGCCATTGTACAGCAGCGTAGCGATGTCCCGGCGTATGATCTGGCCCTGGGAGTCCTTGCGCTCTTGCAGCTGACAGAGACGGTGCGACGTCGTTCTTAGAAGTTTCTGGAGATCGTTTGTGTCAGTGAGTGGTCCGGGGATTGTTGGCATGATCGGGATGGTGATATCCAGACGGCGAAAGGCGGTGAACACTACTTGCCTTGAACGCGACGGGATCCCAACTTGCCATGTTACCGTCGCCAGAGTGGAGTTGGTGCAAGGTTGCGTCGTCACAGCGGAGGCGGATTTACAACGTATGACCCAAGAGTTTCATGAACGGACAAGTCCCCCCTTCAGTGGAAAAAACCGGTGCAGTTCATGTCAAAAAATTGTGCCACCTTAGCACCTCTCTTTCCGCAGTTGGATGAAAAATGAATAGTCTAGCTGTACATTTGCTAATAATACAAGAATGTTCCATTATGCGGCTACATGAGGTAGGACGGTACTTGTTTGGAGAGAACGGATCGTGCTGTAGGACTCTCCGCGACTGAGGGTCTTCTCGCTTCAGGTTGAAATCTACTTTTCCTAGGGGTTGGCATCATCGATAGATGTCGTGCCACTGGTCGCGAACCCACAACACCTGGTTGCAGATTCGACCAAGGTCGAGGGACGGGTTGAAACTGTGATTGTGGCGCTAGAGGCGCCGGAATAGAAAGGGTCTTGGTTCGTTGAGGCGCGGAACCCCCTTCAATGCGATGTATTGCAGGTAAGGATTTGTGGCGCTGCGGACTCGTGGAAACTGATTGGTTTTGTGCTGCGAGCGTCGATTGGCGTCGAGGCAATATGAGCGGCAGTAGCGGAGGGACGATGGGTGATGAGCGATTTGGTGTATTTGGACCGGAGTCCAACGATCCTGGAGAGGTCGAAAACTGCTTCTCGCCCATTTCTGGGTCCATGATGGGTAATACCGATGGTCTCGCGGAAGAGGGAACAGTTTTGGGAGACTCCACTGTGACAGGTATCCGGGACTGCATATATACCAAGATAGCGAAGTAGAGACTGTAGAGTAACACTGTTGCCTCAATGATTAGATGCGAATCAGGATGCAGGTGAGTACCACCTACAAATGACTGGAATGACCCAGGATCCCATAACAGTGTACGCATTGAGGAGCTTGCATACGCCAATGTCGCTGGCAGCTAGCCGGTGAGAGGTAAGGAGCAAATATTACGGGCATACAAAAAACCGCATACATTGATTTGGACATTGAATCTGGGGACTCCAACACGTGAATGCGGTAGCAGCACCTAGTCATAACCTCAGAACCGGATATTCGGCGATACGACGATGCCACACGCACCTGTCTGCAGAACAAACATCAACAGTAGACGCGCAGCATCTAGCCATATTCGAAATTCAAGTATCGATCTATGAAACATCAGCTCGACCGCGTGCAAAACACGCCTAGTCACAACTCACAAAAAGGGCGGTATGAAAATGGTAATCGCGTTCGTGAGTATGAGGAGGAACATTAACGATTCTGATACGACATTTCGGTCATTTCAAGTGCAGACGTGACTGCCGAAAAACATACGGGAGGTATTGTCCGATATGCTCCAGCGAGTGAACACCTCGACTGATACGAGTATCAACCAGATCAAGGCTAATAGGACGATGCAAGCTAAAGCCAGTTCATAAGCAACGCGAACGAGGCGGGATGCCACCAGACCACGCACCGAATGTGATGGCACGAACAGTGAAGAACGTTGGAAAGGAATCCATGGCCATGGCGCGTCAATGAGAGGTCGTAAAAAACAGTTCCAGTGCGATCAACGCAGAAACGAGGGGATGCCTGGCTGAGGCAGCGGTGTGAGAGGGAATCGATCTTGCATTGTGCTTGCCTTGTGTCCAACCAACACCCTTTGTTCTCTCCCACCGCACTAAACCGTTAACGGGGAAGTGTTTAGCCTTGTTTGGATTACAACAAAAACGACAAATCGACCCCTAAATAAATATTATGTAATCAGTCACCCTATTACACTTGAGCATATCGGGTACTGATAATTCCGGTGGGCGCTTGTTTTACCCCACCGCGTGTTCCCCACACGACACGTCTTCATCGAGCCATCATCATGTCGTTCCCTATCAAACAAGGCTCTGAAGGCGGGCCCTACCTGCGGCGGGCTAGACTGGTTCTGGCCTGCGTCTCCATCGCCGCAAATGCGTGAGTCACACAGGTCAACGTGCTCGACGCTCATGACGCGGTTATAACAAAACGTATAGCCTATGTGCCGGAGGGATATTCTGTTTCCCGCTCATGTCCCCCGCACTCGCCACCCATCTCAAGCTGACGCAACCCCAGCTGACCACGATAGCTCTCGCGTATGTTCACCCATGCATTCCCTTCATATTGCTCAGTTCAAGCATAGCGGAATGATCGGCCAGTACCCGTTCTCGGCGTTCGCTGGCAAGGTAATCGATTATTATGGTCCCTGGGCCTCTTCCCTCGTTTCTGCCGGCCTATTCTCTGCCGGCTTCGGGCTCTTCGTTCGAGAGATAGCAAAGACACCTGTTGATACCGTTGCATACAACTCTTCATTGTACCACAGACTCACCATCTATTTCTTCGTTTGCTCTGTGGCCACCGTGTTCTCGTGGGTATGGTTCCTTTCTCGCAAGGACAGCGATACTTACGACCCACAAGATACTTCGCATCCGTGTTTGCCGCCTCCAAGAATTTCCCGCGCTATATGGGGTTGGCTACTGGAGCGAGCACCGCTCTTTTTGGGCTATCCCCCACTTTCTTGTCTATCGTCGCCACTCGTTATTTCTATCATCCTGATACCGGACTAGACCTCGTCCACTTCTTGCAATTCCTGGCATTTCTATGCGGAGGTGTCCACATAATTGGCGGATTTACGATGCACGTTCTGCCCCCAGCAGAGGAACGTGTATCGCGGTCGTTCGATACCGACGCTGAAGACCAAGCCGAACTGGCAGACGAGTGCACTTCACTGCTACCGAAGACGGATTCCATTACATCTATCGAAGTAGTGTCTGCTACGGATGATGACCTCCGATCGCAATCTACTCTTGACGTGCTCAAGGATCCCAATTTCTGGGTGCTCGCCTTCGTAGTATCCGTCATCCTTGGCTCTGTACGTCCATTTCCACATCCTATGAATGCTTGACCTCATTTTGGTCATCCAGTGCGAAATGATCATGTCCAACATTGGCACGATCGTGCTGTCCCTACCTCCACGATACTTCCCCACAGATAGTGATATCGCCACCTCCACGCAAATCAAGGCTATTTCGCTTTCGAATACGATTTCTCGCTTGGTCGTGGGACCTCTAGCAGACATAGTTTCTCCTATCACATCTCATCTGCCACCCGGCTCTCGAGGCGTACTCGGGAAGCACCTCATCAGTCGTACCGCATTCCTGACATTTTCTTCCTCTGTTCTCATATGTACGTACCTGTGGATGGTCGTCGGTGTCCGTTCCCAAGGTGGGTTGGGGATACTGAGGTGAGTTATCAACCCCTACTATACATACTCCTCTAATATCTCGCAGTGTCGGAGCAGGCATCGCATATGGCTGTACCTTTGCCGTATTGTACGTCCCCCTCTCTTCTTTTTGTCTCGCGAGTTTCTAACCCTCGTCCTTCCTCAGGCCCTCTCTACTCTCCTCCATATGGGGCATCCACAATCTCGGACGCAACTACGGTGTCCTCATATACGCACCCTTCCTCGGTACTCCCGCATTCTCCTACCTGTACGCGTTCGTCGCTGCAGGACATGTTGCGCCCGACGGGGGCGTGTGCACGGGTGTAGAGTGTTGGCGCGCGACGTTTGAGGTGAGTGGGGGTATCGTAGCGCTTGCATTTGTAGCGACGTTGTGGTTGTGGAAGGCTTGGAGGGGGAAAGTGTGACGTGGTTAATCAATTCGTTCTTCGGACCTCACTTGTAAAATATCTCGCAGACATGTGCACCCCCGGCGTGTATAATAATAGAGTGCTGGACGACACGGTTGGATTGGAGGGGTTCGTTGACGGGCTCCGTATAAGCATGATCCAGGTAGGCGTGAAGGAGGCTTTGTCGTCAGCATCTGCTGGGTCCTAGTTCGTGGCCCTATCTACTTAGGGAATCCGGAGAGATACATACTTCCCTTTGCACACCAATGATGTCCCCACGTTCCCGGGCCTGAATGGAAGCACTTTCGAATGACCAGCGGATGCTATACGATTCTGTAACACCGTTCATGGAGCTCGATATCGCTGATCAAGGTACCTAGGAATACAAATGAGGGAATGTCATCAGGGGGATTGACTTCCGTAACTACAAGTCAAACGCTTTAATTATGAGTGAGATGCGCAAAAGATTTTCGTCTTCGTTATCTGTGGGACTCTGCATAGATTTTCTTCCATTGCGGGATTTATATTTTCCGTGTTTGGGAGTTTTGGGTCTTTCAAAGTCGTGAGGTTTAGATCCCTCGTCGCGGGGTTTGAGGATATAGTTTTCCCGGATCCAATCTATGGTATTTTCAACGGTATATCCTATGGTATTCGTCGTCTTGAGCTCCTCTCGCACCGCAGCCAACTTGAGCGCGTTCTCGAACCCGATGAGATGACCTTCCTCTACGCTGATCGGCCGAGCCCGTTCGGCCAACTCGAGTAAAGCGGGAAGCATCCACTTCTTGATTCCGTACTTCGAAGCAAGCACGAACTTGTCTATTGGAGGGAGAGGTTTGGAAGGAAGATCCAAATGTTGGATGGCAACTTCACGCAATCTCTTGAACTCCCACATCGTCGATAATTTGAGAACAGAAATCCATTGCGCTTGGACCAAGTCCGATCCCTTGTTTGTCGCGTATTTTCTAGGTACATGGCAAAAATGTCAGGTACGGAAGAGAACTCAGGCGCACATTACCGACCTGCCCATGAGGGCTCGTAAGAAACTTTCGAACTCTTTCTTAGAGACACCCTCCAGCACCACAGGGTGCAGGTCACTCTCGCCCTCGACAGTCTCCGGGACATTCTCACCCTCAACGGGATTCGGGTCGCTCTCATCCTCAACAGCCTCCGAGTGGCTCTGGTCGTCGACCGTCTCCGAATTGCCCCTGGGGAGCAGAAACCTATCCCTGAAGACAGTCGACTGAGCCCCTAACTCATCCCGGGGAACCCGAAACAAATGACCCTCCACCTTGGTTGAGAGTTAAGCTGGAAAGCAATGGCAGAGTCGGAGAGATACGTACGAGGAAGGTTACTGTGTAAGTGTAGAATTCCGGATGCCTCGACCACCTATTCGCAACAGTGCTAGTCTCTGAGACGGCGCTCTTTGCCATGGTGGTGGGGAGTGATAAGGTGAAGTATACGCCACTTAGTACCCCCGGGCGTATCGGTGATATTTTATCAGTGGCCACAGCACGTGAACTGGCTACTTCAAGCGCTCAGCAATCCAGAATCAGGCAAGGAAAACTAAGTAGAGAACGGTAGGGCAACTATTGAGTGATTCCTCAGACTTCCACCGGGAGATTAGGGCAGTGAGCAACTAAATCACCCAAGGGCAGTCTAGGAATTCAGACAATGAGAGCCAGAGAACGCTACCGCAACCACAACGTATTGCAGACTGCCTAAAAGGCTAAGGGAGACTATCTGCGGGTCCATCGTGACATGCCGATGGTATCGCTTGCGGCGAGTGCATCGTCCTCGAAGCATCCGGCCAGACTAGAGGAAATCCTGTTCGCAAGGCAACATCGTCGTCCCTATAACACTGTAAACACCTGAAAATCAGCACAGGGCTCTTCCTCCTAGTCTTCAGTGTTCAGCGGGATAAGCTAATGCGGGACATGAGTAAATGTCGATGGAACACAGTAGATCGTCACTAACCGCACATACTGGTTTCCGACGCCGACACCAAGGGGAGCACTTGACCTAGGTAGCCTTCAATATGATGCTACCTCTGAGTCGATGCAAGAGAGGCATTGCATTGAAAGCACCCTGTTATGCGGTAGTCAAAGTCAAAGTCGACGAGCCTCGGACCTGATTACATAAGACAAACAGAGGGGTTCTTTTTCACACAATCGGTCCCACCTTGTGTGACGTCTTCTACAGCAACTCTACAGGGGGTCTCCAGTACGCGCGCTCACTCACCCCGTCGTTTCTTTCATGTCTGACACCGCCGTCTCAAATAGTGGTTACTCGAAGCACTCTGAGTTCTACACTCACACAGTCACCTTCCTCGTACGTCTTGGCTCAACTGTCTCTTCTAAAACTGAATCACCCTTCGACTAGGTGGAGGATTGTCTGTTTCGGATTACCAAAGAACCCTTAGAAGCAGAATCCACCGTCTTCAGGGACATGTTTTTACTCCCTCAAGGTGACCCCGAGACAATCGAGGGCCGGAGTGATACGTCTCCCGTGATCCTGCAAGGCATATCCAAGAAGGAATTCGAGAGTTTGTTACGCGCCCTCATGTACAGGTCAGTGTATGCGTCTAATTCAATCCGTAATTTGACGCTTGTGTTGTGCACCAGACAGCATGGAACAAACAAGGGTCCGGACTTGGATCACGACCAATGGATCTCAGTTCTCAAGTTATCCACGATGTGGGACTTCCATGGCCTGCGTAATGCTGCCATTCAACACTTGGATGTTTCGTCCCGGTCTCTCAACCCCATAGACAAAGTGGAGCTCGCTTTGCAGTACGATATCAAAGAGTGGTTACTCCCTGCTCTGCTGGCGTTGGCGCAAAGATCCGCTCCCATCAGCGTAGAGGAGGGGCGCCGTATCGGTTTCGAAAATGCACTGAAGTTGGCTTCAGTGCGAGAGAAGCTCAAGCTGCGGACAGTCGAAGAAAAAATCGATCTCCCCCGCCGGAGGAGTGGCGAGGTAACTCGCACCTACGAGTATAACACTCGATGCCTTGTCGTCGGCGACAGAGACAAAGAAGCGGAAAAGCTTGACTACACTCCATTCATATGCAAAATATTCGACCTGTAGTCGTCGGATATGATTGGTAACTGCATGGTATGTATGCGGCGTGTTCCCCTTTCTGTGCGTCTATACTCCCCAGAAGAGTACCGAATTTCAACCCCCTGCCCTGTGCTACTGAAATTATTGTCTCATCCATATTATCCAGATGGCGAAAAGTTATATGTATTTAACCTGTATCAAACATGTGGAGGCACGTTCCATCGCCCGTGATCCAGTATGAATATTGTTGCTGAACAAAAGTTAGATTTCACGGGCCGGTCGGTCTAACCTATGTAAGGCTATCTTCTTGGCTATCGATGACAATTCTGGGCTAGGGGTCGTTGGGGTAATGAGCAAAAAAGCTCGCAATTCGGACAGGGCCGTGGCACGAGCGCTCACGTGCAGCAAGTCAGTACTAATCGTGCGGATGGGGAAGCCAGCATGTCAGTTAGGGTTATCTTTCCGCCACCTCCATTCACTCGCGCCCCAGCGAGCGAATTTCCAACGTTCAACACCCACTCCTTCTCACCATTCTAACCAGTATGTCCTACTTCGACAACCCCCCTCCAAGTCCTGCATGCCAGGAGACAGCCAACCTCCTGCCAAAAGATATCTCTCTCTCCGTCAACTACCTCCCCTCCAAGTTCTCAAGCGGCATCCTCTCCCCCGGCGCTACGAGACGCAAACATGGAGTCGACTTATCCGTCCCTAAACGGGGCGGGGGAAGAGAAGTATTCAAAGCGACTGAACCGCGCATGCCTGACAATGGAGATGAAGATTACGATGGCGAATCAGGTAACTGGTTTGGTGGAAAAGAAGGCGGACGCACGCATCCCCGGATGCGCTGGAACGAATTCAAGTGGTTTCTCTTCGTGGCCAACGTATGCGTAAGTACATATATCATCTGTATACTGCCGGGACCCAACTGATGAGTGGCTCAGTTGTCCGTCTACGCGCTCACCGGTCTCATCTCGTGCCTCTTGACGTGGTTCGATGTCTTCGAGCACGCAGATATCGTCCGCGTAGGTAACCGTACCGAACTTATTCTTTCCACTATCGCAGCAACAGCCGCGACTATCACATCTGTTTTTGGCTGGGCTGGCATTCTGCTCAACAATCGCTCCTTCCTCGCCTACTACACTTTCTTCCTCTGGATCTGTTTTGGACTACTGGTCACACCAGGCTATCTCACGTACAAAAAACGTACTTTCAATCTAGAGGGGAAGATCAATGCTCAGTGGTCTCGAAACCTCGATGCTGCTGGACGTCTGCGCATCCAGAACCGCCTTCACTGTTGCGGATACTACTCACCGTTCGTCGAAGCCACCATCTCGCAGACGTGTTACCCCAGATCGGTTTTGCCCGGATGCAAGGCATCTTACCTTCATTTCGAAAGACGCATACTTGGAATTTGGTATACGATCGTCTTCTCTCTAGTTCCCCTTCATATTTTCGTTATTTTCGCCGGACTGCTGTGCTCCAACCACGTCACGTACCGTTTTGGAAAGGGTATGATGCCAAAGGCGTATCGCCTCAGCTTGAACGGCATGGCCGTCATCATGGACGACTATGCTGGGTGAGTCACTCTCCCTTCTTCCCAGAGAGATCGCTGTGCTGACTCATCGTGTCCAGTCGACTCGCAGAAAAGTACGGGTCAGATGTTGCTTCAGACATTCCTGCTCGTTCCAGATCCAATCTCGGACTCGACTCGTTATCCTATGCACCTCAGATGGAAAGCGGATCCTTTGCGAGTGGTAGTGGCATTGGACGTGCTCGCGAGGGGGTGGGAATGTAACGCGTCCTTTTTTTTTCCCCGAGAGGATGTTCCTCGTGTGTTGTCGCCTATCCCCCTCGTTCCATGTTGCTTTATTTATTTATATCTTATTTTTATGCCCACCCTATTGATAACGAAATGGTCACACAACCCCTCCCCACAACAGAGGAAAACTCCTGTATGTGTTCCATTCTGTGTGCTCATCCACACGAGGAAGTTCTTGTGGTTAGGACATCTCATGAACTCCCGAAGATTCTCGCTGCGTAGAGAATGCTTGATATGTACGTCCTCATTCTTGTTCTCGTCCATTCATTTTAACACACTGGCGTGGCGGAACAGTACAACAAATTCTAGCTCCATCCACAAAAACCACCCTCGAGGACATGCGTAATTTATCTAGGAAGCCATACCTGCAGTCGTTGGCACGTTAGAGATGCGAAACAGTTTGCACGAACCACTCCCCGCCTCAGCCTTCTCGATTTGGAAGTCCAAACTTGTGGCATTCGACTGCGGGCCATCGTACTGTGAAGCCGAAACCG
The DNA here is from genome assembly GCA_024613165.1 of Pisolithus albus. NCBI lineage: Eukaryota > Fungi > Basidiomycota > Agaricomycetes > Boletales > Pisolithaceae > Pisolithus > Pisolithus albus. The sequence goes on from JANFAB010000064.1 coordinate 243,854, forward strand.
GAGCCCCTTGCTCCGCCCTTACGTGCACAATGATCTGCCTAAATACTGTGCCATGTTGTAATCGGACAGGCATGCCGATCGAACCACATCGGACCGTCAGAAGCCTACTTGCTGGAGATTGTGACTCATAATACACCTCGAGTTGAGGGCCATGTGGAACGGGTACCCACTCACTGATATCCGATCCTTATCGATATGCCTGCATTGGAACACTCATCACTGATCCCATGGTAGACAGTACAGTGTCCCCGCCCAGCTATCCAAAGCATCCGGTGCTTTACATCGACACTGCAGTCGTGCTTCTAGTATGCGTCGCTCGTGGAATTCTCCCGGTTGTCCTTCTAATCCTTTGATTAGGTGGAAAATACCTTATACAAGGTTCCACGGAAGCCACTGGAAGAGGAATCGACGGTCTTCAAGGACATGTTCCTCCTCCCACAACCTGATAATGATGCGATAGAGGGCCAGGATGACACGAAACCAGTCATCTTGCACGGAGTTTCCAAGGCCGATTTTGAATGCCTATTGAAAGCTTTATTGTGCAGGTACGCTAGCTCCATGGCTGCCTTTCAGCTCAGCGTGTGGCTCGTTAACCATGCACCATCGTTGTCAGGCAACATGGAAAAAACAAGGACCTAGTGCTTAGCCTCACCAACGAATGGATATCTGTCCTCAAGTTATCCACGATGTGGGAATTTACGACCCTTCGTGAGGCGGCCATCTCTTGGCTGGGTGCCGCGTATCAGTCAGACCCCGTTGAGAAGATCGTGCTTGCCACCCGATATGACATCGGGGAGTGGTTGCTTCCATCTCTTCTTGCATTAGCTCAGAGAGCTGATCCGATCAGCGTCGAGGAAGGCAAGCGTCTAGGCATTGAAACCGCACTGAAATTGGCATCAGTACGGGAGAAGTTCAGGCTACAGGGTGCCGAACACGTTGTTGTTGGTGACAGGGATCCCAGAACTACACTACTGGATTTTACGCCTGTGATACGGAAGGTCTTTGGGTGGCACATCAGCGAAACTACGGCTAGTCTACTTTTTCTGAGTTCGTCTACACCATTTGCTCCACCCGAGGAGACACCACCAGCTGATATGACTAATCTATTATCCTGGGTATGACACGTTCTTGTAGCTAGGCCCTGTTTACCTCTACTTTTTGGTGTTCGCCTTTTTGTGAGCTGATCAGGCGTTGGCATGCACCCCCAGACCTGGGTTCACGGGCATATACTCCTTCGAATTTCTCGACGATCCGATCAATAACGGGGGTGCTAAATGCAGCCAGGAGCCCTTCCTGAATCCATTTTGTGACGTCGCTCAGAGATGGCTCGATCACAGGCATCACCTCGCGACGTAGATGGACTTTTAGCTCTTCGAGTCAAGTCTCCACACTTGATCTACAGACATAACGGGTTTCACAAGCTGGGAATCAGCCCATCCAGCAAGACTCCAACGTCACACAAGATAGCCGTGCCCAACACTTGCGGATTGGGTAGTGCCGAGACGAGATGGACCGGTTTAGGACTCCGGCCACTGCAGACCTGTGTTTGTCGATGTTTACCGTAAACACCTATCACGACGATGTCACGTGTCCGTTATATCCCTCGAGTGACTCTACCTGGAGCAGCTGAGGCGGCTTTCGACTGCTCCCCATAATGCTACAGTCCTCGTCTAGGCATGATGCCATCTTGATTTTAGCAGGGGCCGTGTGCACACACCTTCTCACGATCATTGTGCCGTTCGCACCTCAGGCCAGAGTGATCAGCCATATAGTCTGAAGGGGCGGGTAATTCTGGAGCATCTCATGCCATATGATCAAGTGTCAGACAGCGTACTAGAAGCCGATATGTTGGGCGACGATATCCGGCTTTCAGAGGAACAGATTTCAAGCAGTAAAACCACAGGTCAGACTTAGGTATTTCGTCAGCCGTTGCTTTTGTCAATGCTTCCCAACGACAGTTGCCTTCCCAGAGAACACGCTAGTCAAACATGTCCCTGGATGGACCGTCTTCCGTGACATATATATGTTCATTGGCACTCTGCTTATCGTATCGTCGTCTCCCAGTTCGTTCCCGGGGATAAGATATATGACATCGACAGGCCTGGCTGCGGATGTCACGCCCGAGAATATCGCTGCGCGCAAACCCAGCAAGTGGAACATCGGATTTCCTGAGTCCAGAACAAGCGGCTCAGCGCTGGGGGACGACTGCCGAGAATCGAAGGATTATGTCCGTAGAGGGCAACAGGGTGAGCAACCGAAACTTGTTATTGGTCGGGGTATCTAATGTGGTTTCCAGTTTCTGTTCAACGATCCCCTGCAATGTACGCGTGACGGTTGTTTCCGTCTGCCTGGAAGCTCATCTCCTTCTAGTCCTTGTACATTGTTAACACTTCTGCGCTGAACTTCTACTGGGTACCTAGTCTTTCTCGACTGGAGCAGCTCACCCAAAGCCTCCACCACCTATACATCGTGCCATCTTCCCGCTCTCGTCGGCTGCTGGATGGCAAGACCATCCAGGGTTCAACAGGGGATCTGTACTAATTGTGAAACTTCAGAGAGCGTCCTCGACAGTCGGTAGCGAAAACATGTCTCTGCCATCATAAGCCATTACCTCTGGGAAGATAGCGACGGGGCTGTTCACGGCGTTCACCGCCTCTGAAATAAACAGGTACAACAGAGGAAAACTCGTGTGTGTCCATTCCGTGTGTTCATCCACAGGAGAAAGTTCCTATGGTCAAGGCGTCTCACCAAAGAACTCCCAAAGATTCTCGCTGTGTAGAGAATGCTTGATGGGTACGTCGCCATTCTCGTTCTCGTCCACTCACTGTAACACTGGCGCTGGCGTGGCGGAACAGTACAACAAATCTCAGTTCCATGGTTGGAAAGCGTTCATGCACATTCCCCGTGATCCGTGATAAGACCAAACTGAATCCCCAGAGAACTGATACGGTCCGTTTGAAAAGAAGTAAAGAAAATGCATGACGTACCCACCGGTACACTACGGCAACAGAACCCATCCGCTCTCAAAAATCACCCTCGAGGAGAAGCGTAACTATCTAGGAAACCATACCTGCAGTTTTTGGCACGCTAAGAGTCACGAAACAGTCTCCACGAACCACTCCCTAACTCAGCCTTCTCGGTTCAGAAGTCCAACTTGCACACCACCCATTCTTGGAAAGGTAGTCAAGGTACTTTCTCAAACGTACGCAAGCATCGAGTCGCCGCATTCGACTGCAGGTCATCATACTGTGAAGTTGAAACTGGAGGGGTGTACCGGCCCCCCTTCCCCCCTCGCCCCGCCGCCACATGCACAAAGATTTGTCTGAACACTGTGACACGTTGTAACCGCCGGCCGATTAAACCACATCTCGGGCCATCAGAAGCGTGCTTGCCCGGGGGGTGTGGCACATACCTTTCGAGTCGAGGGTCATGTGGAAGGAATATCCGCTCACCGATATCCGATCCTTATCGATAAGCTTGCACTGGAACACTCACCACTGATCCAATGGTAGATAGCACGATGTCCCCTCCCGACTATCCAAAGCATCCAGTGCTTTACATCGACACAGTCGTGTTTCTAGTATGCGTCGCTTGCAGAGTTCTCCCGCCGTCCTTTCAAGCTAATCTTTTGATTAGGTGGAAAATACCTTATTTAGGGTTCCCCGCAAGCCATTGGAAGAGGAATCAACAGTCTTTAAGGACATCTTTCTCCTCCCACAACCTAATAGTCATGCGATAGAGGGCCAGGATGACACGAGACCGGTCATCTTGCACGGAGTTTCCAGGGCCGATTTCGAATGCCTATTGAAAGTTCTATTGTGCAGGTACGCTAGCTTCATGGGTGGCGTTCGGTTCAGCGTATGGCTTGTTGACCATGGACCATCGTTGCCAGGCAATATGGGGAAAATAAAGGCCTAGCGCTTAGCCTCACCAACGAGTGGACATCTGTCCTCAAGCTGTCCACGATGTGGGAATTTACGACCCTTCGTGAGGCGGCCATCTCTTGGCTGGATACCAGCGATGCGAGTCTTTATCGGTCTGACCCCCTTGAGAAGATCTTGCTTGCCAACCGATATGACATCAAGGAGTGGTTGCTTCCTTCCCTTCTTGCATTAGCTCAGAGGCCTGATCCGATCAGCATTGAGGAAGGCAGGCGCCTAGGTCTTGAGACTGCACTGAAATTGGCATCCGTACGGGAGAAGCTCAGGCTACAGAAAGCTCCGCAGGACACTAAACAGCTTGTTGTTGGTGACAGGGACCCCGCAGCTACACTACTGGACTTTACGCCCGTGATACGGAAGGTCTTTGGGTGGCAGTTGCCTGTGCCCTCTTGGCTTACGCGTTACGATTATCTTGAATGCGACGGTTTTTTTGAAAACAATGCATGCGTGTAGGGATCAGACTCCGCAATGAAGTCAAAATACTGTTTGTCTTCTTTCATGCTTACGGTCACGGATCCGGTTCAGGGGCTCGTTAGTTTAGGGAGCACATAGTCCACACAATGACCATTTGACCTTTGAGTACCGTCTAACTAAGATATGACTACCATGGAAGGAGCTGTACCACCCATATCCTGTTCCTTCAACTGGGCATTTACAGGTAACAGAGTGATAACATCTAAGGGAATAGATCGGATGCGCTCTCGAAGGTAACAGTTTCGGGAACCGCTCCAAAAACACCATGCTATAAGCACAATGAATCAGGATATTCCACAACAACGCGTGAAACAAGGCGATGGCACATACGTTAGCTTTGCTCTTGCGTTCAGATGCTCTCCCCCATTTATCCTTACAAGACCGTTCGAACTCGTTGAGGGGTGCAATGATCGGCTTCCAAGAACTTCCAAATTCTTTCTTGAGCGTATCGAGAGTGAGCATGTATTGTGGTTCCCGAAGCGTTGTGGGAGCATGAAGAATGCTCTCATGGAACACGACGTCCGGCTTGATCACACCACCTTCCAAGCGCGTCTTGTGTTTGAAGAATCGTTTCAAATTGTCGGGCAAGTCCATATATCCATTCTGAGGGGGTGCTGCCCCCCAGGGATCGGGATTAGATTGTGCGATCTTCTCGATGAAGGAAGTGTCGATGTTGACAAAGGACTTGATCTCGCCCTTCACAGGTCGTCCCATGTCAAGTTAGACCACAATATCTATAATTACAACGCACCACCATCCAGAACAATGCCAAGTCAGAAAGGTCGTGCTTGTCGAGACCCCCGCCAACATTACAATGGGAACCGGGAAACCACACCTGCAAGGCCCTCACAAGCGTCAGATACTCGAGAAGAAGTAACGTCGACAAGATGACATGCCTGCTTGATGACTTGATTGTCGCGCCAACCACCCTTTGGCATCTCCCAAAGGGTGGGTAATAAAATGTTTCGATTTTCCTGCAGAGATAACGCATGCAGTGCAATGTCAATGTTAGCCGGAAGACTGGGATCTGTAATGCTGAGGGCGTCTTTGACGGGGAAGGGGTAATTGACAGCCCCAACCGTGTCCCATACACCCACGCATCTTCGAGAAGCGTCGTATCAGTAACAGCGGGGTGAGGTTCGATATCGATTAAGTGGGGCCACTCACTTGATCCTAGTTGAGAGAGTGCCAGGTGGGATTGTCGGTTGTTGGCCTTTGACGAGGGAAGACCAGATCTTGAAAAAATTTCCGAGTTCCTCCCTCTTCAAGAGCCCAATGCGGTCCTTTCACGAATAAATTTGAGTATAGCACACGGAAGACCCCTAAAAGCTACTGACAATCAAGCCGGATAGCTTTCGGGCTGCGTAGGCACCCCTACCCAAGTCGTTAATTGTCAGCAGCAGAAAGCGTGAAAGCTACCCACCTGGAAAACCTGGAGGGAAAGCACTTGTCAGTGGGTACAAGAGACCATTGGGATAAATGACCCACCCGAAAATACATATCTCATCGCCAACCTCAAAATTCTGGGCGATAAATGCATACGCATCCCGAATCTTACTTGCTGAAAAATCATGAACACCTAATCACATAAGTAGACACCTAAAAAAACTGACCCACTGCTACGCCACTAGCCTCTGTAAAAGGAATAGCCGCATCAGTAATCCAGACATTTGAAACAGAACAGTCACTCAACGAAGCACTGATGCAGATGACACCTCGTCACCGTTGAAATTAGATTCAGAGCCAACGCCGCTCATGTAAAGAACTATTTGTCGCTTCTGTTTATCACTGCTGATTTTTAGAGCTAATTGAGAACGAATCTCAGATGCAGCAACGTACGCAGAGGTCTGTTGTACAGCTCGCGCTGACATGTGGCATAAATTTTGGTATACGCCGAGTTTATCTGATTGTCAGAAGTGACTTACAAAGCCGCAGAACGTTGGTAGCGAATTGACGTGGGGCATGTACTGTAGCAGAAAAACGGGCGTCAAACCTGCTGCATCCAACATCAGGGAGAGAGATATAGCTCACCTTCAGTACCTGTGAGATTTCCATCTGCACCAGTACCGTCGCAGAAAACAAGCAGCATTTTGGAGCTGGCGGGAGACATTGTGGCTGGGGCACGTAACCTAACAAGATCAAAAGAACTGGAAGACTAGTGCTGTCCTGTATTTATGCATTCCCCATGCACGGGAAGACATCTGAGGTACCCGTCTCACATGTAACACTGGTGGCGAGTCCGGTTCTGAGGTGGGACCGAACTTGCGGAAGAGGGGAAAAATTTCGACACGAGATGGTGAAAGCTTGAAACACGGAATTGTTCCCGCTCCGAGCAAGGGACACAGGATGAATTGAACAGCATTTTCATGATTTCGGTTGCGCTCGCACGATGTCTGACAACAGCAGGTAGTGAGTCCCCCACCAGGTACGCTTCAAGATCGGTAGCAAATGCTGGCCGAAGCCGGGTACGTCGAAGAGCTTCTGACAGAACATAAAAATGGAACGATAGGAACTGCCTGTAATAGTCCTGTAGACAGGTGGAATGTTTGGGGGACATCGAATATGCAGGTACCGACGAAGGATCAAATGCTGTCCTCCATTCAAGCTTTCACGGTGCCAACAGGGGTCAGGCGCATACAGCTGCGTATAAGTGGACCAGCGCATCCGTCGGTATGTATTTGAAACTGCCTATGAAGTCCAGGGAAATAATTTCTCGCACTAAGTCAGTTTTATTGCGGGAAATTTGCAGTGGCTTTCGGACAATGCCTCACACGAACAGCAGACCTCATGTTATGTAAGAAATATATTTGTGCCTGAGCCATATTGGTAGACATATTCAGCCGGTCTTTCGACAAGCTGTTGACTGCTACCCGGATGCCTTGCTAAGTGCTCGCTAGAAGACGATAAGACAGTGTAAGAACCAGGTTACACTCCGACTCGTTGTGCACGCCTCGCGGGCCACAACGACCAAGTCTGGTATTTACGAGAATGCCATATGTGCATTGTTCACATTTGGGACGACGGCTCGCGGAAACTCCTTGTCCTATTCGAAGGATGCCGCAAAGATACGGGATTGAGCGATACCAGGAGGGATCTCATGATAGTTTTGCTTGCGCAGCCCATAGGATACTAACACTTCCCGTATAGCCGTCCGAGTTGGAGATATCGTACAACAAAGAGTAGCAAGACTGAAAATATGACAACACCACCTGTAACAGTTTAAAAAAGACATCACGATGAGCATTGGTGTGCCTCCAAAAACGTACGGTAAAGACAAGTAGAGCGCGAAATGCGATGGAACGAGGCAAACGGCGGAGAAGGAAGAGGTACTGGAGAGGTGGATGCTCACCTGCGAAGAACCCTGGATCTTTGAAACCCCCGGTCCGAGCATTGATCGCCCCTGATATCGGTGTACCCACCAACGTACCAAGTGCCGCAATGGTCATAAACATCCCCACGCGTCGTCCCACGTCACTCACATCCCCCATTGCCATCGCAGGAGCGACGATGAGAGAGACGTATGCCCCAAAGGCGATGCTGCGAGAATGTGCGTTGAATATGATATGACGTTTTCTAGCGGGGCACATACCCATAAAGCACCGATACGCCAATCAATGCCCATTGGCTCGAAGCATAGGGCCAAGCGAAAGTGAGGATACCAAGCAGAGCTGTGAACGGTATCATGGCACTGAGAGGGCCTGCGCTTTGCAGTCAGACCTCGATTACACAGAAGTAAGCAGTACTCGCCGATACGATCAGCGAGAAAGCCGGCAGACAATCGACCGAACCCGGATGCTCCATTCGAGATCGCAACGAGGTAGAATGAAAAGCTGTCTGACATGCCCACCGCCGTAGCACTAACAGGTAGGTAAGTCAACACTGTAGAAGAAGTTATCAGTCATGATCATGTTGCACTTCTGCGAGGGTGCCCGAAGGTACGACTCACTGGTATATAATCCAAAGGAACAAGTGATTCCAGAAATACAATAAATGGTATACGCTGGGTTTCGAAACGCAGGCAAGTTGAGAAGTCCACCCTTGGCGTCCACAGGAGGTAGGCGTCTATCTATGGCCTACATTTCTGGTGTCAGTGTGACGGTAGAAACAACTCAGTGAATACATCTCATTCACAAGGTTGGTAATCCCAAGGGCGACGAGCATCGTAAACCCAAAAATGCGAACCGTCCACTTGAACCTGGAAACTACCATTGATGAAACGTATCCCAGACACGGCAAGGTGAAAACATACCCTACTAGGGGTATAAGGTTTTGGCCTGCGACGGGGAACAATACTCCCCCGAGCGATGAGCCAATCGACACGATGCCAAGGGCTATCCCTTTTTTCTTCGAAAACCAATGCGATACGACAGTTATTGCTTGACCATAAAGGATCCCGCTGAACAACTTGCAACGTTCAATGCCGATTATCATTGATAGCCCTGGACAAGCGTAAGGCACTCACACCCGTAAAAAGACCCTGGGCAAGGAAAAATTGCCAATACTGCTTGCACTCTGCGGTGAGGAATGTGCACACTATGAGCCCGCAACTAGCGATGAGATAAGGAATCTTGAAATGTCCCAAATCGAACAGTCGTCCCGTTACAAGTCCAGGTAGGAAGATGAATGTGACCTGGTGTTACCGCAATAGGATGAGAAACGTGAGAAGACGTGGTGTTGAGGATAGAGGCGAGACAAAACCTGCCTGAACTGATCCTATCCATGCTCTGGGTGCTGAATCGGTGCGACGAAGACATCGATGAAAAACATGACCTTACATAGTAGATGGACTTTTGTTGGATAAAAGAACCCGCTCGTAATATTCTTGGAAGATCTGCGAGCCGGTAAGCGATCGAGCAGCAGATAACTGACAGAATGTGGTACTCACACCCCACGAACTACCGACATATCCAAGGCTAAGTGAGGGTGAGTTCCGAACACCACAGACACCGACGATGATCAAGTGAAGAACTATGGCACGTACGTGCAAAACGTTGCTAGATTCGATCTACGCATGCGCGTCAAGGCAAACAGCTCGGCAAAGTGCTGAAGACACATACGCCACGATAACCGACCAGGCTTTGAACCCACCATCAGGGACCCCGTCAGCATATTCGGCGTACTTGTCAGTAATGTCTAGGGATATTTTCTCATCTATCTTCTGATCGTCCGGAGCGGTGTCAGGCTCCGCAGTGGTGTAGCCAAGTTCCATGTCCGGTAGCACGAGAGTCCTGTCATCTAACATGATTCTGCCTGTTCTTCAAATACCGACTAATCCACCGGGGACGTGTCCAATGTCCAACAACAGACTGGAGAGGGGGGCGGGTAAGACTCGTCGTTGGACTGGACACTGCCATATCTTTGGCATGAGAATTTATAGTCAAGTACCGCATGGTACACTCCCGGACCGCCGGTTACCTGCGGATTTGACACGACTCACGAGGTACCAATTCATTAGACCTGGCGCTTACTCGGAATCAGCGACAAGCAAACGGTAAGGAGGGGGCCAGGTAGGTGACGCCACCTGGCGGCTTCTTCGTCAGGTTACGGAGCATCCCTTGAGCTTTGTGTGCTGGCATTTGCCATGAGGCACCAAGTAAACCGACTGGACCCGCGTGCAAAATTGCGACGAGCACAGGTGGCGGTGCCACGGGAATCCCCCGAATAGGTGAGGCCCCTGTCAGGCAACTCATTCGAGGCATTCGAGGTCCAGGAGGCGCACGACAGGCTCCGCCGACATTCTCACCGCACGTTATACACTGTCCTGGCGAGGGAGAAGTGGTTAAAAACACAGCAAATGCGCCGGTAAAGGCCTGGTGAGTGCAGTAGTGGCTTTTTCAAGACTGTGCTGCCCGTGGCCCGAATACCTTGTCAGGTACCAACTGAACGAGGGGACACAGCGCCATAGTGTGACTGCATTTTGACTCGCTACCTCGAAGAATGTGTGAGACATTGGCCAGGACACAGGTAGCCCTGCGGGAATAAAGGTCAGCTCGAGTCAGACATCGCCTCATCATTCGGCATCAGCCCCAAATTGTTTCAGACTCCAGAATCTCGTGCGTTAAACCTACCACTTCGCCGTCGTGTGACAATACGCATCTCTCATACCGGCGCTTACAGGAGCTCCCTTGCATATTTCGCGTTACGGATGACGAAAGTTCGATGAATTTCCTTGGTGAAGGTCGCATTACTCCGCAAATTTACGGTTCCAGCTGGATAGGTACCGGGAACAATCTCATAGCTTGTTTTACTTGGAGTCCAGATAGGATACTAACACTTCCCATATAATTGTCCGAGGTGGAGATATCGCACCACGAAGAGCAACAGAACCGAAACCATGACGATGGCACCTGCAACAGCCAATGAAAAAAACATCACACTGAGCATTGATGCGTGTCCAAAAAAATAGGCGACCAGAGCAAGAGAAAAAAATGACAGAAAAAGGGAAAAAGATTGGAGAGGCGGACGCTCACCTGCGTAGATCCCTGGATCCTTGAAACCCCCGGTCCGGGCATTGATCAACCCTGATATCGGCGTACCCAGTAACGCACCCAGCGCCGCTATAGTCAAAAACATCCCCACGCGTCGCCCCACGTCACTTACATCCCCCATCGCCATAGGAGGAGCAACGAGGAGAGAGATATATGTCCCCGAAGCGAAACTACGAGGATATGCGTCAATATGGTGTAATGTGATGTGTTCTAGCAGGGGATGTACCCATAGATCACCGAAATGCCGATCAACGCCCCTTGAGTCGAAGCGTATGGCCAAGCGAAGGTGAGAATACCGGCTACACCTGTAAACGGTATCATGACATTGAGCGGACCTGTATTATATGGTCAGACTTAGACTGCAACGGAGTGCACAATACGTACCGATCTGATCAGCGAGATAGCCCGCAGATAAGCGGCCGAGCGCGGACGCTGCATTCGCGATCGCAAGGAAGTAAAAAGCAAAATCTTTCGACATGCCGACCGCCGTAGCGCTAACGGGTAAGTAAGTCAACACTGTAGAAGAAGTTATCCAGCCATGATCGCGTGCGGGGGTCCGCAAAGATGTAACTCACTAGTATAGAGTCCGAGGAGACAGGTTATCCCGGAGATACAATAGAGGGTATACGCTGGATTTCGAAACGCAGACAAGTTGAGAAGTCCACCCTTGACGTTCACAGGAGGCAGTCGCCTATCTATAGTCTAAGTTTTCGGTGTCAACTCAGCAGCAAACTCAATTCAACGAGTGTATTTCATTCACAAGATTGGCGATCCCGAGGGCGAAGAGTACCATGAATCCAAACGCGCGAACCGTCCACTTGAACCTGAACGCTGTCATTAACTATATGTCCCGTGAGACAAGATGAAAAGCACACCCTACGTGGGAAAGAAGTTTCTGGCCTGCGATGGGGAACAATGTTCCCCCGATCGACGTGCCGATGGATACGATACCAAGGACAATTCCCTTTTTCTTAGCGAACCAATGCGAGATGACGCTAATAGCCTGCGCGTAAATGATCCCGCTGAACAACTATCAATAGCAATTGTGAAGGTAATTATAGATAGCCTTGTGGAGGGGAGACACTCACACCGGTGAAAACACCCTGGACAACTAAAAACTGCCAATACTGCTTGCACTCTGCTGTGAGAAACGTGCAAGCTATAAGTCCGCAACTGGAGACGAAATAAGGAATCTTGAAATGTCCCAAGTCGAATAGTCGACCCGTCGCGAGTCCGGGCAGATAGATGAATGTATACTGGAGTCACCGCGATAGAAATGAGAGACGTAAGCGGTGAGTGAGATGCGGAGAAGTGTAAAACGGGACCTGCCTGAACTGAACCTATCCATGCTCTTGGGCGCAGAGTTAGTGGGCGTGAAGAATTGATAAAAAGATGATCTGACATGGTGGACGGACTTTTGTCGGATAAAAGGTCCTGCTCATAGTAGGCCTGAAAGACCTGGGAGCAAATAAGCAAACAAGTACTAGATGATTAACAGGGTGTAACACTCACACCCCACGAACTATTGACGTATCCAAAGCTGAGCGTTGGTAAGTTCGAATGCTGCCTACCGCGACGAAAATGAAATGGAAGAATGTACTTACGTGCAAAACGTCGTCAGCATCGATCTACAGGTGCACATGAGGGTAAAGTACTCGGAAGAGCGCTAAAATCAACATACGCCAAGACAACCGACCAGGCTTTGATCCCGCCATCGGGGGCGTCGCCGGCATATTTGGCGTACTTGTCAGTAATGTCTTGAGATGTTTTTTCAGGTAGCTTTTGGCCGTCTCGAATGGTATCTGACTTTGGCGGGGTCACGCGGAGTTCGACGTCCGGAGGAATGGCAGTCTTCTCCTCTGCCATGATTGCGCTTGTTCTTCTGAGAATACAAGTTGATCCAGAGGACGTGTGGCTAACAACAGGCTGAAGAGAATGAAGCAAATAAGGCTAACGGCTAGAGTGGACATTACCATACATGTAGTTAGGAGTAAACGTATTTCCATATCTCCGAAGGGCGTGCTTTGCCCCCGGGGGACTCATGGTCGTGAACAGTTTGAGTGGTAGACAGGGTAAACCCTCGATCCGTTCCTATCAAGGGTCAGATCCCGTGGGTTGGGCAATTGATACCCTGCGGGGATGCGCGAATATCGGGTGCAACCCTGACACCACAAGTAAAATTCCTCGGGGTAACCGTATTTGAGTATGCCATAGTGTACGAATATAGTCCAGCAGTGATGGGGCTCACTCGCTTCGACACGTCTCCTCGAAACCCTCCGCCCCTTCCTCGCCCGATTCGATATCTCGCACCTTTTTCCCTCTCCCCTTCGCTAGCCGCGGTCGCTTTCCACCCCTTTTTGCCTGACCACCACCACCCTTCTGTTTAGCCGCCGCCACCACTGCACGCACTTCCTCCGTCAGAGCCTTTACTACGTCCTCGTCTCCACCCTGCTCCATGACGTCAGTAGCCTGTGCGTTAGAGTCGGTTTCACCTGCGGTCTTGGCGACGCCCGCTCGAATCTCCGCCATCCTATACAACACACTAATCTCTGCAGCCCACACGCCATCCGAGTCTATTTCCGACCCGTACGCTGGCGTTTCGAGGATGAGGGGAAGATTGCGCATACGAGGATCGGTGAGTACAGCACGGAACGTGAGGAAAAGAGGACCGCTGTAGATAAAATTAGCTATAGCGCGTAGGGGGCTATCACAGAGAAGCAGCAGGTCACGTACAGTCCGATATTTTCGTGTCTGTCCTTTTTCGATCCCAGGGTCGTACGTGCATCGTTGAGATGCAGACCCCGAAGATAGCTCAGTCCCACTACATCGTCATACTCGGATACTGTAATTATCATGGGATGAGAAGTGTACCCGCGGAGCACGGACGAACTCACTCGTCGCGCTACGTGAAGAAGCATAAGGAACGTCGATTAGTATGCGGTTAGATGAATATGAGAAAATAGACGTACTCCCACCCCGCTTGTGTAGATATATCGTAACCCTATCATAGCAGCATTAGCACGTCAACACATACGGCGTCTCCCATGGACCAAAACACATACCGCTGCGTATAAGTGGCCTGGTGCGTCCGTCAGGATTTAAATCTACCTAATGATAGTACGTGCTTACACGTGTCGAGACATATCCCGACCCGGTCTTTGTTCTCGACGAGATCAATGATGCCACGCAAATCTGAAAATTTAGAACCTATGATATTCGACCAACGGTCGAACCTGGGCTGGTAGGCGAATGCGAATCGGCATGAGGAGGAAATGTAAAGACGAACTAAAACTTGCTGGAAATTGTATAGTTCGAGTCCTAGCTGTTCGCATCGTTGAATCTCATCCAGGAAACACTCGTAAGATTTCTCCCGTTTCTCACTACAGACGTTTCATAGACACGTGCAACCCGTCGTGAGCATTCTTCTTCGACCCAGTGCATCAGAGAGACAAAAGAAAACACGTACTCGTCCGGATTGCCAAGATTCATGAGGTAACTCCCATGCACGAGTACATGCGCAGGCGAATACCCGAACTCGGTCATACGAGCTTTGAATGCGGAGATGTTGGAATCGGTTAGAGGTGGGGCTGCCCATTTACGCTGTGACTTGACGGAGAGGGCGAATGCGTTGGCACTGGATGTTCAAGTGGGAATATGTCGTCTCAAATGGGAGGCGGGCGGGTGACGTACCCGATACGAGCAGCGTTGCTGACGGCGTTCTCGACGCCTCCTGCCGCAGATACGTGTGGGCCGACTTTCCATGGGCTGCATACGCGCGCAGGGAAGCTTTCCGTCGTCGTGTCCGCATCGTCTGGTTTCGTCGTCCGTCTTCGCTTGGGCGGTCTGTCGGCATGGGTATCGCGTGCGACCATTGGTTGTTCGACGTTGGTCCGTGCTTTGGATTTAGCGGATGGTTGTGTAGAGCGCCTGCGAGACGGAAGAACGTCCTGGAAGTGGATTTGTGTTGCGATGCTAGGGCTGCTCGCGTTGCCCGGCGTGTTTGCACCATGACTAGTCGACGTAGAGTAACAGCGATACCTCTGGCGAGGGCCAACGAAGACGTCGAACGCGTTGAGCACTAGGGGTCTGTGCCCCGAAGAGGCTGTGCTATAGTTCCCACGCTCGCTGCTGAATTCTCTTCCGTTCTTTTTCTTTCCACGACTCGTTGCATTCATCCACGATGGCAAAGAAAAAGAGCAAGCAAGTAAGTCCACCAACACCGATCAAGTTGATAAACTGATATGTCTAGGTTCTCCGTCCCTGGTGTTGGTACTGCGAGCGCGAATTTGAAGATGAAAAAGGTGAGCTCGCCCATCTGGCGTCTGCTGTGTGCTGACGATAGCTCACCATCTTAGTCCTCATGCAACATCAAAAGGCGAAGCACTTCAAGTGTGGTATGTGTCCTCGCCGTTTAAATACTGCCGGCGGTCTTGCCGTCCACATCCAACAAGTGCACAAACTCGAACCGGAAAAGTGCGTATGAGTTCTTATATATCCTTCCAACCTAACTGACGTGCCCCCAGCCTGCCTCGAATTGAGAATGCATTGCCTGGTCGAGATGGCTACGAAGTGGAGATCTTTGGTATGGAAGGCATTCCTGCACCTGATGTCGCAGATTATAAGCGCCGCAAGGAAATCGAGCTTGGCCTGGCTGCAGGCTCTATCTCACAGCCGCAACCAAAGCGTCCCAAGATCGAGAACAGACTACTTTCCGAGGATGAACTGCGTGCCCAGTTAGAAGCACACAAGGCACTTATGGGTGCTTCGAGCGATGCACCGGCTGCTACCGCCGCTCCAGAGGCAACTGCTGCAGTCTACAACGCCCCTCCTACAGCATATGCCACACCACCTGCTCCTACTCCTGGTATCCCCCCTCTAGGGGCTTCGCCACCTCCCGGTCTTCCTGGCATGTCTCCACCACCGTTCATGCCCGGTTTTCCCCCTCTGGGGCCTTTCCCGGGTGCTCCTCCATTGGCTCCTCCATTCCCCGGCATGCCTGGCTTCCCTCCCGGGTATGTCCTGTGATGTGGCTTCGACTTTTATTCACGGCTAATTCTATTTTTCAGCCCTCCACCTCCTGGCTTTCCTATGCCACCCCCTGGCCTAGTGCCACCAGGCATGCTTCCCCCGGGTGCACCGCCATTCCCTCCTGGTGTTTCTCGCCCACCTCTTCCACCGCCGACATTTGTGCCTGCGGGCGCATCCTTACCAGGCCCACCTTCCACAAACGGGGCACCTACTCCGCCTACAGGGTCCGTGACTCCTGCAGCAGCAGCACCGCAATTACCGACGTCATCTGCCCCACCACCACTTGCACTTCCTAATCCCTCCCTCGAACAAAAGTATGGACCTTTCAAGAAGAAAACTGACCTCAAATATGCGGACCCCAATTTCTCTCCCGTGCGTACTATGTTTTCCAATTTATGCACCTCGTCTGTTTCGGATATAGTTTGCTCACCAGTCGTATCCGTTTTTGTTTCCCCTTGTGCTCATGTATACAGGAAGAGAAACGTGCGCGCACTGCGAAGTATTATTTTGCCAACGATGCAACGAATACAACAGCGTCACAAGTTCAACCAGCTGGTGGCACAGAGGAAGGTCGCGGGAGGAAACGCGCCCGCGCCGAGGACTTCCTCTAGTTGTATATGCGCATACGCATGCTTGCCGACGAAAACGAAGTGTGTGGAAATGGTACTCGGACAAGTCGTATCGATCTCGTTTACTTGCGATGGGTCATTTTGTGCGGATCTCTTCATCCTCTCTCATTTTATCTTTCCAGCTAGGGTCAATCTGTTGCAATGAGGTGTGTTGGGTATGGAGATGGTATGGATAAGAGAGTCGGTTGGTGGGAAGTCGGCTGATCGGTGCTAGTGACGATGGAGAGAGACCTACCAGTCCGTCCAATCCACATGCTTCGCCACGCGAGCCTCCACACTCATGGTTTTCTTTTTCTCTATCGTATATCCCATCCATCTCGTCACCTCCCATCGCCCGAGCTGTGCGAGGCACTCGACGTACTATGCGCTGGAAGCTGGTAAAGCAGCGGATATCTATCCGTGGAGGTTACGGCTCTCGGTGCGATGTCTGTCTTCGTGTTGTTATCTTGACCATACTTCCCCTCTCAACCTCCCCCCCCCCTTCCTGCACTATCCCCTGCGGTATCGTAACACTTGTACAAATAAAAAAAAAAAGGTTTGTTCCATCGATTACATGTACGGTCGGTCATTTTTTCTCGTTTAATCCCGTTTTCCTACTTCACCTCTACGTCCTTTCTGCTTGTCCACTGTTGAATTCGTAAGTTACTTGCGGGCAGATGCGAACATGGGTAAAGGTCGGTGTGAATATATTCTTTTGTTTGGTGTATTTTCCCCGTGTGGGCTTACAGTAAGCTTGTGTTGGGTGAGTGGAAGGGGTGTTAGTTTGAAGCCCCCTTCATCTTACGAATTTTGTTTGAAGTACGGCTAGTAGCGATCTCTGGCTCTGCCTGCTGTGTTCAAGGTTTCCCCCGGGAGGCGTAAGGCATCGAATGTAGCACCAATGGGGCGGTTCTTTTTGAGGTTTCGACGTGAGGTATTTACCCGCTCTCAGGTCATCTATGTGGAGGGAGTGAGTCGTCTTTTGTCTGTCGATGTGTACAATGCTTATCATAATGAATACTGCATAATACTTCATCAGACGCTACCAGGGTAGGTGGCAGCACCACTTTTACTGTGCCTGCATGTAGACCCTGACACGGACCCCGGCCAACGCCTCCTGGATTGACCGAATGGCAGTCATCTTATGTGGTCATTCCTGTATTTACTGGTAGACACCACCTAAATATAATAACATTGGCAGATTACTCCTCAAAGGGGGGTAATCTACAGTCTATGTGCGATGAAGGTAGTTGGGCCCGACCATCTACATTCTACGCTCGTCAGGCACCCCTCTCCTAGGACTAGGGTTGTGTACAGTACGCGTAGAGGTAGACTAAGGAGCAGCCTAGGGCCTGCGGTTTCGAGCCTGCGAAAGCCCTCGTCAGGGGGCTTGACCGCTACCCCAACTGCTGCCCTTCCAACGCCATTGGCTATATACGAGGGTGTGGGCCGTGCAAGACAGTGTCCCATGGTCATGATGCCGGGGAGCTACGGCCTTCCGCAAGGCCGGTGTGTCCGGTGGTGGGTCTCAATGAGGATGCTTCTCCCGCGCACAGCCCCAATGTCACGGCCCCGGAAGGATATTTCGTTCCAACGGAGGTCCTTTTCGCTTCCATGCGGTACTTGTGCCAGATCCAACTGGCTACGAGGCCTCCACCCACCATGGGACGTTATGCCCATTCTCGTAAGAGAGACATAGAGCTGCTATTCTGTTACGAGTTGGATCCCCGTGATTGTTGCGGCAGAGCTACCGAGGAGCTCTCAGAAGTGTCAAGTTGTTCAGGCCGCAACCACCCATGCCATGCTCCTGTCCGGATCGCGAGCTACTCATACCGCCAACCTCCTCCCCAGCTCGTCTAGTGGGAAGAGTGGAGTGTGTTCCCAGAGGATCTCTTCGGTTACTTGTTCTATCGAACGGTGGCCCGTGAAATTAAAATATTAGCCTCCTTTCCCTACATTTCAACACGAAAATCCGGTACTAGATCATGGGCGATGGTGACGTGCCTCGAAATGTTTGATGCCGAGTATGATACATATGGCTTCTGGAATATACTGCGTTCACAGGGCATCCTTGCATCTAAACAAATATGTATGAGACAGACGCTACCACTGGTTCGCGGTGGTACGGGGGGTCTTGATATTCGATTCTGTGCCGGGAGAGGAGGTACAGAAAAGGGACATACCAAGCAGTAGCTATATCCGCCAACTACAGATCAAATACTTGGCGTATGAACGGAGTGTAGTCAAACTTTTCAGCTTCGCTGTCCCTATCGCCGAGAACAAGGCGCCGAGTTTCGTACTCGTGAGTGCGCAGCATGCTCTTGTAGGCAAATTCCGTTGTTTCCACAACCGTCTGCAACTTGAGCTTCTCTCGCACTGAAGCCAACTTCAGCGCATTTTCAAAACCAATACGGCGCCCTTCCTCTACGCTGATGGGAGCGGACCTTTGCGCCAACGCCAGCAGAGCAGGGACCAACCACACTCTTATATCGTATTGCAAAGCGAGCTCCATTTTGTCTATAGGGTCGAGAGGCAGGGATGGAGTACCCAAGTGTTGGATAGCAGCATTACGCAGGCCACG
Organism: Pisolithus albus; assembly: GCA_024613165.1. Classification (NCBI taxonomy): domain Eukaryota; kingdom Fungi; phylum Basidiomycota; class Agaricomycetes; order Boletales; family Pisolithaceae; genus Pisolithus; species Pisolithus albus. The sequence goes on from JANFAB010000064.1 coordinate 262,974, forward strand.
GAAGTCCCACATCGTGGATAACTTGAGAACTGAGAGCCATTGGTCGTGGTTCAAGTCCGGTCCCCTGTTCTCCCCGTGTTGTCTGGTGTATACCACAAGCGTCAACTTACACAGATAGAGATTAGGCGCATACACTGACCTGTACATGAGGGCGCGCAGCAAACTCTCAAAATCCTCCTTAGATACGCCTCGCAGGATCACGGGGGACGTATCACTCTGGCCCTCGACTGTCTCGGTGTCACCTTGAGGGAGCAGGAACATGTCCCTGAAGACGGTGGATTCCGCCTCTAATGGTTCTTTGGCGATCCGAAACAGACAATCCTCCACCTAGTCAAGGGGTTCGTTGAGAGATTCAGTTTGGGAAGAGGAAGTTGAGTTAAGACGTACGAGGAAGGTGACTGTATGAGTGTAGAACTCAGGGTGCTTCGAGTAACCACTAATTGAGACGGTGCTGTCGGACATGGGGAAACAACTAGAGCGATAGACGTTACTGCCAGTCGTGAGGCGTACACAGACGCTGGTATAGGGAGATGGTCCACACGTGCACTGAACATCCTAGGATTGCCTCAGAAGCTCGCAGAACGGGGCTGCCGTGTGGGAGGCGGCATGGTCCTCCCTAGTGAGTGTGATGGGATAATGGCTTACGTCATCCGTGTGTGTTTCTCTCCTTTGTTCATTTCCTTTGAACTCGCAATCTCAAGTACTGGCCGATAAGTCTGATCAGTAAACATAGAGGATGAGATAAGTCGATTCGATGTCTCTCATGCATTCTGTCTTTGAGTGAAGCCCTGATATCATTAACACCCTTCCCGATGGGTAATTTGGTATCTGCAAGGGTAATCCAGCCCATCGAAAAGTACCCCTACCAAGTACAAATGCAAAGTAGACGAACTCGTTATCGACTCGCCGAATGCATTCGATTAAGGAATGCCAGACACCCTAGACCCACACACGATGCACCCGCATAGATGGCGATGCGTATTGGAAGGGAGCTGACATCCAGGAACGGGTATGGAACTGGGCGGAGCACTGGTCAGAGGCCGCGAGGTAAACAGCTGAGACACGTACAAAAGTCGTTCAGCGCCGCAAAACGCTCGAGCGCTCCAGCGTACACTGTCGCATATGTGATCATCATGATCGGTGCGATGGCCATTTGCCTACTCGAGAACTTGGGCTCGAACAGGGCGAAATCGATAAGAAGAGAGACGAAGGGTGCGAGGTGCATTGCGAGGTCTATTGGGAGGGGAAGTCTCATGAGACCGCGTGGCGGTAACGAGGGCGTGGAGGATGCTTCAGTAGGGAGGAGGATGAGTGAGGGTGCGAACATGCGGAGAGACCAGTACACGCTCGTGACCACGAAGTCCATCTGAGAGTGTCGCATGGTAGTGCTAGTACGGCGAGTCAGACGTAGACTTACCGGAAGGAACACCATTGTCAAGGCTCTCTTCAATGGGTGTAAATCTACGGCGTCGAACCGATGTTAGTCCACGATGCACTGCACAGCCGAGGCCAATGTATACGAGACATACATCGGCGTGTACTTGGAAACATGTCCTGTGCGAGACCGAGCACCATACAGGCACATGATCCTGTCAGTCTACTCGCAGAGGGTGAGGGTGAGCTGGGGACAAGTGTGAGCGCGCGTACCCTTGCATGGTGAGATAAAGTGCAATGACGCCCCTCGGCTGTTCAGAAATCTTGCCGGCGATGGGGCCCTGGTGAGTGTACAAGAGTGCACGGGCCATCACAAGGGCGGAAAGGACGTGCACGATAAATGCCTGGCCCCGTCGCGACATAATAGTGTTCAGTCTGGTTCACCGGCGTCTACATCGAAAGACACGCCAACTCAATGCTTCATATTTTCCTCGAGGTACACAACAAACTTGTCCGCAACACTCTGCTCGCTCCAATCTACCACACCTTTTTCTGTCGTACCCAGCGTAATCGCTTTCTTATGCATCGTCACAAACTGTCTCTTCAACCTCTGCAGCTCCGACAGTGTCACGTTACGTGGAGGAAGGGTTATGCGGACTTTCACCGCGGAGGAAATAGTGATGGTGGTAGTGCCACCGAGCGAACCGGAGTACTTGGCCTGTTCGGAGACGAGAGCGGTGACGACCGAAGCGGTGGTGTGCTCGAGCGTACGCAAGGCGTCAGTCGGGGCTTTTGCAACCTGTAACAGACTATTATTATGATCCGGGTACTGTATACAGCATGATGGCCGACGAACAGCTTGAGTTCCCGTGTTGGGAGGCTTCACTACTCCTTCAGTTATCGCTCTCCAAATGTCGTCTGCCGGCACGTCGTCGTCTGTCCATGAGACGGTGAACAGGGGCGAGTCCCATCGAACCATCGAAGAAGGCTCTTCGTAGCGCTGCAGCAGGTTCGCGAGGCTAGTGACGTGAGTTGGGTTGTGATGAGTGAAAGGCCAACGACGCACGTCTCAGGAGCATACGCCTTTCCATCGGTGCGTTCGGTGTTCCATTGCTTGCACAGATCAGGCGTAGCGAGCACATACACCTACGCCTACCCCGGTCAGCCGCAGTGGAAGACGGAGATGCACTGAAGAAACACAAGGAATAAAGACACTCACCGTACAGACCCGGACTTTGATCTCCCTCGCTACACAATACATCTGGTATCGAAATCCCTTGATATAATTCAACGAGTCGACGATGACGATCGTGTTCTGAGCCAAGCTGCGTTGAACAGCTGTAAAGAGCGTTCCACGGGCTGGTTTTTCAGATCTCGAATCTGACGTATGATATTCATTTTCATTCTCGGTAGATGAGGTTGTCAGTCGCGGCGGCGTACCATTGTAAGATGATCGGTCGATATTGAGGGTGTCGTCGGACAGGAGAACGACAGACAGCGATGGTCCCGTGTAGGACGGGTCTGCCAGCCGAGACTCGAGGTGTCGTTTGAGCTGAGCTGCTCGCCGTGATTTTCCAGAGGAGGGGTAGCCAGATATCGTGATGAGGGCCATCGACAAACTCAAAAATGACGTCAAAGTCGAATGGCGTATTGTCCACGACAATGCTAGTCGCTTCCAAGTGCTCAACGCGTTCGACGTCTTCGTTGGCCCTCGCTAGAGGTGTCGCTGTTATTGTACGTCGACTAGACATGGTGCAAACACGCCGGGCAACGCGAGCAGCCCTAGCATCGCAGCACAAATCCACTTCTCCTGACAACCAGGACGTTCTTCCCTCTCGCAGGCGCTCTACCCAACCATCCACTAAACCCAAAGCACGGACCAACGTCGAACAACCAGTGGTCGCACGCGATACCCATGCCGACAGACCGCCCAAGCGAAGACGGACGACGAGAACAGACGATGCGGACTCGACAACGGAGGGCTTCCCTACGCGCGTATGCAGCCCATGGAAAGTCGGCCCACACGTATCTGCGGCAGGAGGCGTCGAGAACGCCGTCCGCAACGCTGCTCGTATCGGGTACGTCACCCGCCCGCCTCTCATCCTTCGCGACGACATATTTCCACTTGAACATCCAGTGCCAACGCGTTCGCCCTCTTCGTCAAGTCACAGCGTAAATGGGCAGCCCCACCTCTAACCGATTCCAACATCTCCGCATTCAAAGCTCGTATGACCGAGTTCGGGTATTCGCCTGCCCACGTACTCGTGCATGGAAGTTATCTGATGAATCTTGGCAATCCTGACGAGTGCGTTATTTCTTTTGTCTCTCTGATGCACTGTATCGAAGAAGAATGCTCATGACGGGTTGCACGTGTCTATGAAACGTCTGTAGTGAGAAACGGGAGAAATCTTACGAGTGTTTCCTGGATGAGATTCAACGATGCGAACAGCTAGGACTCGAACTATACAATTTCCAGCAAGTTTTAGTTCGTCTTTACATTTCCTCATGCCAATTCGCATTCGTGTACCAGCCCAGGTTCGACCGTTGGTCAAACCGCGAAAGAACACTCCATCGCACTGATCGCAGAATGTATAAATCGAGCGCACAAAGCAACTGCTAGTCTTACCATTGTCATCGAGAACATGGCAAGTATCCACTTCGTTGCACACGTCACAAGCTGTTCGACGACTTCAATAATTCGTCATCTCCCACAATCTTTAGGCAGGCGCAGGGAATGTCATAGGTTCTAAATTTTCAGATTTGCGTGGCATCATTGATCTCGTCAAGAACAAGGACCGGGTCGGAGTATGTCTCGACACGTGTAAGCACGTTCTATCATTAGGTAGTTTCAAATCCTGACGGACGCGCTAGGCCACTTATACGCAGCGGTATGTGTTTTGGTCCATGGGAGACGCCGTATGTGTTGATGTGCTAATGTTACTATGATAGGGTTACGATATATCTACACAAGTGGGGTGGGAGTACGTCTATTTTCTCATATTCATCTAACCACATACTAATCGACGTCCTTTACACTTCTCCACGTAGCGCGACGAGTGAGTTTGTCCGCGCTCCGCCGGTACACTTCTCATCCCATGATAATTACAGTATCCGAGTATGACGATGTAGTGGGACTGCGCTATCTTCGGGGTCTGCATCTCAACGATGCACGTACGACCCTGGGATCGAAAAAGGACAGACACGAAAATATCGGACTGTACGTGGCCTGCTGCTTCTCTGTGATAGCCCCCTACACGCTATAGCTAATTTTATCTACAGCGGTCCTCTTTTCCTCACGTTCCGTGCTGTACTCACCGATCCTCGTATGCGCAATCTTCCCCTCATCCTCGAAACGCCAGCGTACGGGTCGGAAATAGACTCGGATGGCGTGTGGGCTGCAGAGATTAGTGTGTTGTATAGGATGGCGGAGATTCCAGCGGGCGTCGCCAAGACCGCAGGTGAAACCGACTCTAACGCGCAGGCTACTGACGTCATGGAGCAGGGTGGTGACGAGGACGTAGTAAAGGCTCTGACGGAGGAAGTGCGTGCAGTGGTGGCGGCGGCTAAACAGGAGGGTGGTGGCCAGGCAAAAGGGGGTGGAAAGCGACCGCGGCTAGCGAAGGGGAGAAGGAAAAAGGTGCGAGATATCGAATCGGGCGAGGAAGGGGCGGAGGGTTTCGAGGAGACGTGTCGAAGCGAGTGAGCCCCATCACTGCTGGACTATATTCGTACACTATGGCATACTGAAATACGGTTACCCCGAGGAATTTTACTTGTGGTGTCAGGGTTGCACCCGATATTCGCGCATCCCCGCAGGGCATTAAGTGCCCAACCCACGGGATCTGACCGACCCTTGATAGGAACGGATCGAGGGTTTACCCTGTCTACCACTCAAACTATTCACGCCCATGAGTCCCCGCTGGGAGGCGAAGCACGCCCTTCGGAGATATGGAAATACGTTTACTCCTAACTACATGTATGGTAATGTCCACTCTAGCCGTTAGCCTTATTTGCTTCATTCTCTTCAGCCACACGTCCTCTGGATCAACCTGTATTCTCAGAAGAACAAGCGCAATCATGGCAGAGGAGAAGACTGCCATTCCTCCGGACGTCGAACTCCGCGTGACCCCGCCAAAGTCAGATACCATTCGAGACGGCCAAAAGCTACCTGAAAAAACATCTCAAGACATTACTGACAAGTACGCCACGCATGCCGGCGACGCCCCCGATGGCGGGATCAAAGCCTGGTCGGTTGTCTTGGCGTATGTTGATTTTAGCGTTCTTCCGAGTACTTTGCCTTCATGTGCACCTATAGATCGATGTTGACGACGTTTTGCACGTAAGTACATTCTTCCATTTCATTTTCGTCGCGGTAGGGTGCATTCGAACTTACAAACGCTCAGCTTTGGATACGTCAATAGTTCGTGGGGTGTGAGTGTTACACCCTGTTAATCATCTAGTACCTGTTTGCTTATTTGCTCCCAGGTCTTTCAGGCCTACTATGAGCAGGACCTTTTATCCGACAAAAGTCCGTCCACTATGTCAGATCATCTTTTTATCAATTCTTCACGCCCACTAACTCTGCACCCAAGAGCGTGGATAGGTTCAGTTCAGGCAGGTCCCGTTTTACACTTCTCCACATCTCACTCACCGCTTACGTCTCCCATTTTTATCGCGGTGACTGCAGTATACATTCATCTATCTGCCGGGACTCGCGACGGGTCGACTATTCGACTTGGGACATTTCAAGATTCCTTATTTCGTCTCTAGTTGCGGACTTATAGCTTGCACGTTTCTCACAGCAGAGTGCAAGCAGTATTGGCATTTTTTAGTTGTCCAGGGTGTTTTCACCGGTGTGAGTGTCTCCCCTCCACAAGGCTATCTATAATTACCTTCATAACTGCTATTGATAGTTGTTCAGTGGGATCATTTACGCGCAGGCTATTAGCGTCATCTCGCATTGGTTCGCTAAGAAAAAGGGAATTGTCCTTGGTATCGTATCCATCGGCACGTCGATCGGGGGAACATTGTTCCCCATCGCAGGCCAGAAACTCCTTTCCCACGTAGGGTGTGTTTTCATCTTGTCTCACGGACCATATAGTTAATGACAGCGTTCAGGTTCAAGTGGACGGTTCGCGCGTTCGGATTTATGGTGCTTTTTGCCCTCGGGATTGCCAATCTTGTGAATGAAAAACACTCGTTGAACTGAGTTCGCTGCTGAGCTGACACCGAAAACTTAGACTATAGATAGGCGACTGCCTCCTATGAACGTCAAGGGTGGACTGCTCAACTTGTCTGCGTTCCGAAATCCAGCGTATACCCTCTATTGTATCTCCGGGATAACCTGTCTCCTCGGACTCTATACTAGTGAGTTACATCTTTGCGGACCCCCGCACGCGATCATGGCTGGATAACTTCTTCTACAGTGTTGACCTACTTACCCGTTAGCGCTACGGCGGTCGGCATGTCGAAAAACTTTGCGTTTTACTTCCTTGCAATCGCGAATGCAGCGTCCGCGCTCGGCCGCTTATCTGCGGGCTATCTCGCTGATCAGATCGGTACGTATTGTGCACTCCGTTGCAGTCTAAGTCTGACCATATAATACAGGTCCGCTCAATGTCATGATACCGTTTACAGGTGTAGCCGGTATTCTCACCTTCGCTTGGCCATACGCTTCGACTCAAGGGGCGTTGATCGGCATTTCGGTGATCTATGGGTACATCCCCCGCTAGAACACATCGCACCATATTATTTAACGCATATCCTCGTAGCTTCGCGTCGGGGACATATATCTCTCTCCTCGTTGCTCCTCCTATGGCGATGGGGGATGTAAGTGACGTGGGACGACGCGTGGGGATGTTTTTGACTATAGCGGCGTTGGGTGCGTTACTGGGTACGCCGATATCAGGGTTGATCAATGCCCGGACCGGGGGTTTCAAGGATCCGGGGATCTACGCAGGTGAGCGTCCGCCTCTCCAATATTCTTCCCTTTTTCTGTCATTATTTTCTCTTGCTCTGGTCGCCTATTTTTTTGGAGGCGCATCAATGCTCAGTGTGATGTTTTTTTCGTTGGCTGTTGCAGGTGCCATCGTCATGGTTTCGGTTCTGTTGCTCTTCGTGGTGCGATATCTCCACCTCGGACAGTTATATGGGAAGTGTTAGTATCCTATCTGGATTCCAAGTAAAACAAGCCATGAGATTGTTCCTGGTACCTATCCAGCTGGAACCGTAAATTTGCGGAGTAATGCAACCTTCACCAAGGAAATTCATCGAACTTTCGTCATCCGTAACGCGAAATATGCAAAGGAGCTCTTGTAAGCGCCGGTATGAGAGATGCGTATTGTCACGCGACGGCGAAGTGGTAGGTTTAACGCACGGGATTCTGGATTCCAAACAATTTGGGGCTGATGCCGAATGTTGAGGCGATGTCTGACTTTGGTTCCCGCAGGGGTACCTGTGTCCTGGCCAATGTCTCACACATTCTTCGAGGTAGCGAGTCAAAATGCAGTCACACCATGGCGCTGTGTCCCCTCGTTCAGTTGGCACCTGACAAGGTATTCGGGCCACGGGCACCACAGTCTTGAAAAAGCCACTACTGCACTCACCAGGCCTTTCCCGGCGTATTTGCTGTATTTTTAACCACTTCTCCCTCGCTAGGTCAGTGTAAAACGTGCGGTGAGAGTATCGGCGGAGCCTATCGTGCGCCCCCTGGACCTCGAATGCCTCGAATGAGTTGCCTGACAGGGGCCTCACCTTTTCGGGGGATTCCCGCGGCACCGCCACCTGTGCGCGTCAATTTTGCACGCGGGTCCAGTCGGTTTACCACATTCCGGGTTACCCACAAAACACTTGGTGCCTCATGGCAAATGCCAGCACACAAAGCTCAAGGGATGCTCCGTAACCTGACGAAGAAGCCGCCAGGTGGCGTCACCTACCTGGCCCCCTCCTTACCGTTTGCTTGTCGCTGATTCCGAGTAAGCGCCAGGTCTAATGAATTGGTACCTCGTGAGTCGTGTCAAATCCGCAGGTTCCTTGGAGGGCTTCCTTGGGAACAGGATTCTAATACATACTCCCTACACCCAATCCACGAATAATAGGGTTTGATGGTTGACCACCCGCAGTCAATGCAGCTGTCGGACCTCGAATTGATCCATCATAATTGTGATTCTGCACTGGAATGAAACGGACGGACAACCGGCGGTCCGGGAGTGTACCATGCGGTACTTGACTATAAATTCTCATGCCAAAGATATGGCAGTGTCCAGTTCAACGACGAGTCTTACCTGCCCCCCTCTCTCCAGTCTGTCGTTGGACATTGGACACGTCCCCAGTGGATTGGTCAGTATTTGAAGACGAGGCAGAATCATGTTAGAGGACAGGACTCTCATGCTACCGGACATGGAACTTGCATACACTCCTGAGGAGCCTGACACCGCTCCGGACGATCAGAAGATAGATGAGAAAATATCCCTAGACATTACCGACAAGTACGCCAAATATGCTGGCGGGGTCCCTGATGGTGGGTTCAAAGCTTGGTCGGTTATCGTGGCGTATGTGTCTTCAGCACTTTGCCGAGCTGTTTGCCTTGATGCGCATGTGTAGCTCGAATCTGGCGACGTTTTGCACGTACGTGCCGTACGCCTTCACTTGATCATCGTCGTGTTCGGATCTCACCCTCACTTAGCCTCGGATATGTCGGTAGTTCGTGGGGTGTGAGTACCACATCCCGTCAATTATATACCGCCCGATCGCTTACCGGGTCGCAGATCTTCCAAGAATATTACGAGCGGGTTCTTTTATCCAACAAAAGTCCATCTACTATGTGAGGTCATCTTTTTCATTGGTGTCTTTGTCTTACCGGCTCGGCACCCAGAGCATGGATAGGGTCAGTTCAGGCAGGTTTCGTCTCGCCTCTATTCCCAACACCACGTCCGCTCACGTTTCTCATCCTATTGCGGTAACACCAGGTCACATTCATCTTCCTACCTGGACTTGTGACGGGACGGCTGTTCGACTTGGGACATTTCAAGATTCCTTATTTCATCGCTAGTTGTGGGCTTATAGTGTGCACATTCCTCACCGCGGAGTGCAAGCAGTATTGGCAATTTTTCCTTGCCCAGGGTCTTTTTACGGGTGTGAGTGCCTTACGCTTGTCCAGGGCTATCAATGATAATCGGCATTGAATGTTGCAAGTTGTTCAGCGGGATCCTTTACGGTCAAGCAATAAGTGTCGTATCGCATTGGTTTTCGAAGAAAAAGGGGATGGCCCTTGGCATCGTGTCTATTGGCTCATCGCTCGGGGGAGTATTGTTCCCCATCGCAGGCCAAAACCTTATACCCATAGTAGGGTATGTTTTCACCTTGCCGTGTCTGGGATACGTTTCATCAATGGTAGTTTCCAGGTTCAAGTGGACGGTTCGCATTTTTGGGTTTACGATGCTCGTCGCCCTTGGGATTACCAACCTTGTGAATGAGATGTATTCACTGAGTTGTTTCTACCGTCACACTGACACCAGAAATGTAGGCCATAGATAGACGCCTACCTCCTGTGAACGCCAAGGGTGGACTTCTCAACTTGCCTGCGTTTCGAAACCCAGCGTATACCATTTATTGTATTTCTGGAATCACTTGTTCCTTTGGATTATATACCAGTAAGTCTTACCCTCGGGCACCCTTGCAGAAGTGTAACGTGATCATGACTGATAACTTCTTCTATAGTGTTGACTTACCTACCTGTTAGTGCCACGGCGGTGGGCATGTCGGACAGCTTTTCATTCTATCTCGTTGCGATCTCGAATGGAGCATCCGGGTTCGGTCGATTGTCTGCCGGCTTTCTCGCTGATCGTATCGGCGAGTACTGCTTACTTCTGTGTAATCGAGGTCTGACTGCAAAGCGCAGGCCCTCTCAGTGCCATGATACCGTTCACAGCTCTGCTTGGTATCCTCACTTTCGCTTGGCCCTATGCTTCGAGCCAAGGGGCATTGATTGGCGTATCGGTGCTTTATGGGTATGTGCCCCGCTAGAAAACGTCATATCATATTCAACGCACATTCTCGCAGCATCGCCTTTGGGGCATACGTCTCTCTCATCGTCGCTCCTGCGATGGCAATGGGGGATGTGAGTGACGTGGGACGACGCGTGGGGATGTTTATGACCATTGCGGCACTCGGTACGTTGGTGGGTACACCGATATCAGGGGCGATCAATGCTCGGACCGGCGGTTTCAAAGATCCAGGGTTCTTCGCAGGTGAGCATCCACCTCTCCAGTACCTCTTCCTTCTCCGTCGTTTGCCTCGTTCCATCGCATTCGCGCTCTACCTGTCTTTCCTGTATGTTTTCGGAGGCACACCAATGCTCATCGTGATGTCTTTTTAAAACTGTTACAGGTGGTGTTGTCATATTTTCAGTCTTGCTACTCTTTGTTGTACGATATCTCCAACTCGGACGGCTATACGGGAAGTGTTAGTATGGTATGGGCTCCGCAAGCAAAACAACATATCATGAGATCTCTCCTGGTACCACTCAATCCCGTATCTTTGCGGCCTCCTTCGAATACTACAAGGAGTTCCGCAAGCCGTCGTCCCAAAAGTGAACAGTGCACATATGGCATTCTCGTTAACACCGGACTTGGTCATGGTGGCTCGTGAGGCGTGCACAACGAATCGGAGTGTAGCCTATAAGTTCTTACGCTGTCTTACCGTCTTCTAGCGAGCACTCTTAGCAAGGCATCCGGGTAGCAGTCAACACCAGCTGAATATGTCTACCAATATGGCTCAGGTACAAATATACATATTTCTTACAGTGACACGCCGTCTGCTGGTCGCGTGGGGCAATATTGTCCGAAATTCAAACCCAGCCTAGGACGACTTTATTTCCCTGGACTTCATATGAGGCAGTTTCAAATACTGACGGACGCGCTGGGCCACTTATACGCAGCTGTATGCGTCTTGGAGACGGTGTACGGTGCATGTGTTTAGTAATGTATGACAGGGCCATGATATATCCCCAGCAGCTGGGTGGGACTACTGTACGTCTAGACGTGTTTCTCACATTCATCTAACTGCATGCTAATCGACGTGTCTTCCGCTTTCCTGACACGTAGCGCGACCAGTGAGTTCACTCCTACTCGGTGGTTGCACTTCTTGTTTGGATTACAGTATCCGCCGAGTACGACAATACGGCGGGGTTGTCCTACCTTTGGGGTCTGCATCTCAACGATCCGCATGCAACCCTCGGGTGGAAAAAAAGACAAACGAAAATATGAAGGTGCACACTAGCTTCTGCCAGTTTTTCCGTAATTACTGCACCTACATGCTACTAATTTCATCGAAAGCGCTCCCCTTTCCCTCACAATCTGCATGATCCTTGTATGCGCGACCGTCCCTTGGTTCTTGATATGCCAGCGTACAAGTCGAAAACAGACTCAGATGATGTGTGGGCTGCAGAGGTTAGAGTGTCGTATCGGATGGCGGAGACTCGACGCGGCGTGACCAATACTGCGACCGAATCCACCGCTAATTAGCAGGTTACTGGCGTTACGGACCAGAATGGAGATGAGGACGTGGTAAAGGCCCTGACGGAGGAAGTGCGTGCGGTAGTAGCAGCGGCTGAACAGAAGGGTGGTCAGGCAAAAAGGGGTGGAAAGCGACCGCGGCTAGCGCCGGAGAGAGGGAAAAAGATGCCAGACATTGAATCGGGCGAAGAAGAGGGTTGCGAGGAGGCGCGTCGAAGCGAATGAGCCACGTTGCTACCGGGCTATATTCGTACACTCTGGCCGGGTTCGCTGAAGCGTCAGCTTAAGTACGGTCGACCTGCAAAACTTACGTGCGTCGTTAGGGTGCATCCGATATACTCACATCCCCCAGGGTATCAATTGCCCCACTCGCGGTCTGACCCTTGAAGCTTGAAGCTTATACGGTCTGAGGTTTTACCCGTCGCCTCTCGACTACAAACTACCCGCTTATGGTGGCTTCAAAGGCTCGGATCAGGACCTGCAAACCCCCAAGCCAGGCCGAGGAAACCGCTACACGCAACATAGCAGCCAATGGCTGACGGACCTGGAAGCGATCCATCATTCTCGTCGTGGCATCGTTTATCCAGTTAACCGCACCCGCACCGAACGAAGCACGGACACCCGGTGCTCTGGGACTGTTGCCATACGTTACTCAACTATAAATTCTCGTGGTAAAGATATGGCGCCGTCCAAAGGCTAGACTTGTTTTCTCTCCGCTCTTCAGTCTCTTGTTGGACACGCCCTCGGTGGATCGGTCAGTACTTGAGGGGAAGGTGGAATCATGTTAGAGGAGAAGACTCTCGTCTTGCCAGACATTGAACTTGGCTTCACCCCTGCAGAACCCAACGCCATTGGGGACGATCAGAAGATAGATGAAAAGACATTCCAGGACATTACCGACAAGTACATCCAATATGCCGGCGGAGCCCCTGATGGTGGGCTCAAAGCCTGGTCGGTGATCATGGCGTATGTATCTTTAGCACTCTGCCATATTCTTTGCCTTGATGAGCGTATGTAGATCAATGCTGACGACGTTGTGCACGTAAGTGTACCCCTTCACCCGATCATCATCAATTTCTGTCGCATTCGGAGCTTACCATCACTCAGCCTTGGGTATGTCAATAGTTCGTGGGGTGTGAGTACTACGTCCTGCCAAATTTCTACTGCCTGATCGCTTACCCACTGGCAGATCTTTCAAGAGTATTACGAGCGGGTTCTTTTATCCAACAAAAGTCCATCTACTATGTGAGGTCATTTTTTCAATCGATGTCTTCATCGCACCGACTCGGCACCCAGAGCATGGATAGGATCAGTTCAGGTAGGTCTTGTCGCACCTCTGTCCTTGGCAGCGTGTCCGTTCACGTCTCTCTTCCTATCGCGGTAATACCAGGTCGCATTCATCTTTCTTCCTGGACTTATCACGGGACGTCTGTTCGATCTGGGACATTTCAAGATTCCTTTTTTCACCGCTAGTTGCGGGCTTATAGCGTGCACGTTTCTCACCGCGGAATGCAAGCAGTATTGGCAATTTTTCCTCGTTCAGGGTCTTTTTACCGGTGTGGGTGCTCTGCCTTCTACAAGGCTATCGATGATAATCACCATTGAATGTTGAAAGTTGTTCAGCGGCATCATCTACGGACAAGCAATCAGCGTCGTATCTCATTGGTTTTCGGAGAGAAAGGGGACGGCCCTTGGCATCGTATCTATTGGCTCATCGCTCGGGGGAATATTGTTCCCCATCGCGGGCCGCAGCCTTATACCCAGCATAGGGTGTGTTTTCACCTTGCCTTTTCTGCTAGGGATATGTGTGGCCAATGGCAATTCTCAGGTTCAAGTGGACGGTGCGCGTGTTTGGGTTTATGATGCTCGTCGCTCTCGGGATTGCCAATCTTGTGAATGAGACACATTCACCCAGTTGTTTCTACTGTCGTACTGACACGACAAACTTAGGCTATAGATAGACGACTGCCTCCCGTGAACGTCAAGGGTGGACTTGTCAACCTGTCCGCGTTTCGAAACCCAGCGTATACTACTTATTGTGTTTCCGGGATCGCCTGTTACCTTGGACTATATACCAGTGGGTCATACCTTCCCAGGGGTGCCGCAAGATCATGACTGGATGACTTTCTTCTGCAGTGCCGACCTACTTGCCTGTTAGTGCTACAGCGGTGGGCATGTCGAACTCCTTTTCGTTCTTCCTCGTTGCGATCACAAATGCATCATCCGGGTTTGGCCGGTTGTTTGCGGGATTTCTCGCCGATCATATCGGTGAGTACCGCGTACTTCTTTGCGATCTAGGTCTGACTACGAAGTGCAGGACCTCTCAATGCCATGATACCGTTCAGGGCTCTGGCCGGTATTCTCACCTTCGCTTGGCCATATGCTTCGAGCCAGGGGGCATTGGTTGGCGTATCGGTGCTTTATGGGTATGTGTCCCGCTGGAAAACATCACATCACATTTAATCACATTCTCGCAGCATCGCCTCTGGGATATATGTTTCCCTCATGGTCGCTCCCGCTATGGCAATGGGGGATGTGAGTGATGTGGGACGACGCGTGGGGATGTTTTTGACCATTGCGGCACTTGGTACGTTGGTGGGTACACCGACATCAGGGGTGATCAATGCTCGGACCGGGGGTTTCAAAGGTCCAGGGTTCTACGCAGGTGAGCATCCCCCTCTCCAATATCTTTCTCTCCTCCGTCGTTTCCCTTGTTCCATCGCATCTCTGTTCCCCCCATCTTTCCTGTTTATTCCTTGAGGTACATCAATGCTCGTTGTGATGTTTTTCTTAAAAACTGCGTCAGGTGGTGTTGTCATATTTTCAGTCTTGCCACTCTGCGTGGTACGATATCTCCAACTTCGACGTCTATATGGGAAGTGTTAGTGTCCTAGGGACACTGCAAGTGAAACAATCATGAGATCTCTCTCCGTGCAGTGCGCGTAGTAAGGCATTCGGGCTGTGGTACCACTTAACAGCTTGTTGAAAGACTAGCTGAATGTGCCTGTCAGCATGACCCGCGCACAACCAAACTTCTCAATGTGAGCTCCTTTGAATGATACAACATTTCATTGCAGTTACGGACGCTCTCTCATCACCATAACACCTGTCATACCCTACAAGTCCACGTTTCGCGTTCGGACTCGACGAGCTACTTTCATTCTAGGAAGTAAACTTCACGGTCGGCGTCGTGATAGAGAAGTGGCACGGTGCCTGACTTATTCAAGTGTGTATAGAACTTGGTCGGACCCAAAACCACACTCCCCACGTCCACGAACAAACCTATCTTTTGATTTGGCTTGTCTCTAATACTGCGCCGCAAGTGGTTTCTTTCTTTTTTCCGGAAGCTCTAACTTGGTATGCATCCGTTTTCAAAGTTTGTCAGAACATCTGAGAGGTGAAGCCTTCACAACCAGCTGCGGTAAGCTTTCCTTCATACGTCCCTACATACGTTGGTTGCTGCTAGCGATAACTACAGTGCCTCACCTCCACGTCAATTGCAAGATGTACGCGACACCGGACAACTGCCCAGACGATGACAGCATTACATGAAGATGTGGATTTTCATAGGACCGCAGCTCGTGAGGGACATGTAATTCGAGAATCCACCACAAGGTCTGCACGAGGGATCTCCTCCTGGAAATGATAGTCGAGAAAGGATTGATCTCCAATTGGTCGGACCAGTTAGCGGTGACTGACAGCAATGTCCTACCCGTGAGCGTAAACTGGAGGCTGAGTCGCGGTGAGTTGTTGCGAATTCGTTTCCCGATACTTCCCACAGAGCATACGATATGCACTCAACTAAACACAGCATTTCCAAATTCCAACCATTAATCATTGGCGGGAATTTGTATCATATCACCATGCAACTATGTACGTCTTTACATCGCACCTAACCATTCTTAACCAAGAGATCTCGTACACTGGGAACTACTTATGCCGCTTCGAATTTCAGTCGACGGGGTTGGTATTTCATACTTGGCGTCCATTCGGAGGAATGCCTTCCACTTCCTCCATATGTATGTGGTCATCGTGACAGCTGTCGCTTCGTGATTAGTCCTTCAAGCGATATCCGTCCTGCGTACGAAGGCGTTCCTGGGCGTTCATCAAGGCGGTTCCATCGCTGAACGCCATGTACGATGCGGCTGAATTACTGCATCCGCTTCCCACAGTTTTTGATTTCTCGTTATGGTCCTGCGGATTTGGCAGTTGGCTCCTAATACATGGCACCGGCCCGCTCCCGCAGTTGTGCAGACTTACGTACTCTCAAATCAATGGTTTCCTTCTCTTGATCTGGCATCCGCGCTGACAGCCTATGGACCTGCTATTCATTGGTGCTCCATAGAACGGAGACGAATTGATGCTGGGAGTCAAAGGTAGGAATCACTGAAGTGCTTGGCTTTTGTGCTCTTTCCGTCCTAGCCAGGGATGTATGGCTTATAGAGACGTGATGTAAAGGTTTATGTTCACTATCGAAGGTTTGATGCAAGGGTGTCGCTGGATTGGTTATCTATTAATGATCTCTTAGAGGGATATACCGAATTCCAGTTTGGTTTGTGCCTGGTCTCGATTATGTACAGGGTATTTCTACGTGATATCCGTCGTAATATCTAAACTAGCATACAAATTCCTGGTGTCGAGCGCCCAAAAAATGAGGTGCACCTGCGCACCTCTGTAGCACTGCGTTGCCCAGCTTTCCATAAGAGCACAGTCCTGCGCACATCCCATGTGGAGATATTCAATATTTACTCTGGCTGCACTCCACGAGGTCTATGTGTCCGCTGCGAGCTTCGCGGGGGAGCTTGCGACGTCCCTGCGACACTAGCACTTCCCAAACAGTCGTCCAAGTTGGAGATGTCGTACCACAAGGAGCAACAAGACTGAAAGTAAGACAACGCCGCCTGCAACGGGAAAAAAAAGCATCACGATGAGCATTGATATGTCTCTTAAAATAAGTAGGAAGAGCGCGTAGATTGGGAACGCAACGAAATTGAGAAAAACATATTGGAGAGCGAATGCTCACCTGCATAGAACCCAGCATCTTTGAAACCTCCAGTCCGGGCATTGATCGCTCCCGATATCGGAGTACCCACCAACGTACCAAGTGCCGCGATAGTCAAAAACATCCCCACGCGTCGTCCCACGTCGCCCAAGTCACCCATTGCCATAGGGGGAGCGACGAGGAGGGAGACATATGTCCCCGAAGCGAACCTGCAAAGGGATGCGTTAAGTATGATGCGATTTGTCTTTGCGGAGTACGTACCCATAAATCACCGATACTCCGATCAGAGCTCCTTGACTCGAAGCGTAGGGCCAAGCGAAGGTGAGAATGCCGGCCAGACCGGTAAACGGTATCATGACATTGAGTGGACCTGCATTTCACGGTCAGATTTACATCGCAAAGAAGTACATGGTTACTCACCAATGCGATCGGCCAGTAAGCCAGCAGACAACCGGCCGAACCCCGATGCTGCGTTCGCGATCGCGACAAGGTAGAATGAAAAGTTGCTCGACACACCCACCGCCGTAGCACTGACGGGTAGATACGTCAAAGCTACGAGTAAAATTAGCGAGCACGATCATGGTGCACCCGGACGCGAAACACACCGGTATATAGTCCTAGGAAACAGGCGACCCCAGAAATGCAATAAATGGTGTACGCTGGGTTTCGAAACGCAGACAGGTTGAAGAGGCCTCCCCTAACGTTCACAGGAGGGAGGCGTCTATCTATAGTCTAGGTTTCTCGTGTGAGCGCTGCGGTATAAATAATTCAATGAGTGTATCTCACTCACAAGGCTGGCAATCCCGAGAGCGACGAGCGTCATAAATCCGAACACGCGAACGGTCCACTTGAATCTGAGAATTTCCAATCATTAAACACATTCCAGGCGAGATAGGATGGAAACACACCCTACGAGGGGTATGAGGTTTTGGCCTGCAATGGGAAACAATGTTCCTCCCAGTGATGAGCCAATAGCCGTGATACCAAGGGCCTTTCCTTTTTTCTTGGAAAACCAATGAGATACGACGCTGATGGCTGGTGGGAAAATGATCCCGCTGAATAACTGCCAGAAGGAGTTATGAGACCATCTAACGACGGCCTTGTAGAAGGTGAAGCACCCACACCCGTGAGGAGGCCCTGTACGAGGAAGAATTGCCAGTACTGCTTGCATTCCGCTGTGAGGAACGTGCACAATATAAGCCCGCAACTGGCGATGCAGTAAGGAAGCTTGAAATGTCCCAAGTCGAACAGTCGCCCGGTCACGAGTCCCGGTAGAAAGATGAATGTATACTGGAGTTACCGCGATAAGATAAGGGGTGTAAGGGGCGGCGATGTGGCGAGTGGCAAAATGGGACTTGCCTGAACTGAACCTATCCATGCTCTGTATGCAAGAGTTGGTTGGTGCGACGCAGACGTCGATAAAAAAGGTAACCTCACATAGTAGATGGACTTTTGTCGGACAACAAAACCCGCTCGTAATAGTCCTGGAAGATCTGCGAGACGATAAGGTGATGAAGAAATAACAGGGTGTGGTACTCACACCCCACGTATTGACATACCCAAAGCTGGGTGACGGTGAGTACCCAACGCGGCAGAAACGGCGATAGTTGAAGGATACACTTACGTGCAGAATGTGGTCAGCATTGATCTACACAAACGCATCAAGACAAAGAACACGGTGGAGTATTCAAAGACACATACGCCACGATAACCGACCATGCCTTAAGTCCACCATCAGGGGCCTCGCCAGCATATTTGGCGTACTTGTCAGTGATGTCTTGAGACGATTTTTCGTGTAGCGTCTGGTCGTCTCGAATAGTATCAGGCTCTGGCAAGCCATGCGCAATGCCCTCAGGCTGAGAGGCGGGAGTTATTTTGCCCGACATCACTTCGTCTGCTTGTCGAGATCCACTGTCGGAGTGTCCAATAACAGACTGAACGGAGGAAGCAAGTGGGGTTGCAGTGACCATATCCTTACCGGGCGGAATTTATAAGAGTGAGAAAGGTGTTCCCATGGCCCAGAAGTGCTGAGCGGGTGCGCTTCACTCCAGAGGGGTAAATGACTGATCACACGGGCGATTGGATAAGTGATGTCCCGGTCACACTGGAATGGCTCGAGGTTAGCTGTTTAGCTAAAACGTTGTCTGAGTCATCCACCAACCTATATCATTTATCAGCTCTCGTATATGTGTGAAGTCACGATAGCCCTTTCCCCATGGAACTTTTTCCTAAATAGATCTCTCCGAGACATTTGGAATAACTGACGTACATCGGGATTTTGACAGCCCTCTGTCGTACTGACCCACGGCACCCGTTAAATGGACTTATTGCTTTGCTCATGGATCACGGAGTGACATGGGCGCCACGAGACCCGGCAGAAGGATGAACCCGCCATAGCCCAATTGGGTTTGTCAAGATAAAACGCTTGGTGCCGCTGTCAGCTGCAAAGAACCGTGTCAACTGTCATTAAACAACGTTTCTTCCCTCACTTTGAAGTGTTGAAGCCTCGTTGAAAAACCCTCCGTTGGCTGAGCGTTTTCATTGAAGCCCTTCTCAAGTTGCCTCGGCGTTTCAATGCGAAACGACTGACGAGGCTGATATAAGCAATCCATCCCCGGGATCACGTGAGCTATATACAACAGATTATTACACATCTTCGGTGCCTTGCTCAACATAAAATATTATAGATGACATGTTTACATCGGTGAACGTTTGAACACCATACCATAACCCAATGGCGCAACTCACTGTACAAGGGTCCTTATCGAAGGAGTCCCTGACTCCACTCGACACATGATGTCACGATCGCAACAAACCCTTCGTACTGGTTGATGTCCGTCCAACAGCCGTCGACGGAAGTTTAATTGACCCCTTCCCTGCACTCCCTGGTCGTGCGGATGCCGCGTTGGCCGCTGCAACAGCCCGCAAGAGGTTGCCCGTACTAGGACGTTTCGGACGTGCAGTCCCTGTTTTAAATGTCCCAGCACGCTCTCTCTCGACGCGCTTGAGGAACGGACTGGGCAAATTCTCCTCGTCAGACAAATCATACTCAGCGGCCTGAGCTATTGTCACCGGAGCCGGATTTGACGATGCAACCCCGTGATCTGTTTTGATGCTTGATGTAGATTTGGCGACCCCCACAACGGCGGCCCCTGCTGACTGGGAATTAAACCCTGTCCGATCAGACGAGAATGGAGGTAAGGTAGATGTTTTGCGGAGCGGTGGCCGGTACGAGGTCCGAATCGATGGTTTGCGTAAGCGCGTGGGAGGGGCAGCGGTAGACGCAGGTGAAGGCTCTCTCGTCGTTGAACTTGACCCGTGGCTTGACTCGGAACTATGTCGCTCGCGCTTCGAAGGAGAAGGCGGCAATGTTTCCTCCTCTGGCTCGCCATCTTCCTCCGTCTCAGATTCGAAATCGAATATTTTGGCAAAGTCAAGTCCGACTTTCGGCGAATTGACGAAGAGGTTGGCAAGTTCTGTGGGAGTAGGTGTTGCGAGTGGTTGTCCAGTCTGAGTGAGGACGACACCCTTCATCGCTGAGGGCATACACTCTGAGGGCCGGGCACTGTTTCGGCTGATTGGTGTCTCCAAGTTCGGCCAATCTTGTGACTGGCGCTTCTCCCGGGTTCGATTATGCTCCTCCGTAATTTGTACCAGAGGAGCGAGTAAATGCTTCACCTCATCTATGGGCGTCCTCTCTTTCCGACCTTGCCAGCGATACAGTCATCCGAGTATGAGATGTGAAGCAGGCTTACCTTTAGCTTCCTGGTTTGACAGTGCAGTTAGTTTGACCTCCAGATCCTTTTGCACCGCATCCAACCGCATCTGCTCTGCCTCTAGTTCCGCTTCTCTAGCAGCGATGCGCTTCATGTTCTCTTGAACCGCCGAGTTTACCTCTGATCTGATCTGCTCCTCTCTAGCGCTCCATGCTTCGAATATCTCCCGCTCTCTCTGCCGGACGGCGTCCATTATCTCTTCCTCTCGTCTCGCCATCGCGGCAGCAACCTCCTGCTCGCGCTTCATCACCGCCAGACGCAATTCCTCCTCGCGTTTGCCTATTGCCTCCCGAATCCGTATGTCAACCTGTGACTCGGCTGCTGAAATCAACTGGTGTAGGCGCAAGATCTCAGCATCCTTCTCGGCTACAAGCGTCGTAAGTTTTGCTTCGCGCTCAGCCAGGGTGGCTTCACGCGCGTATAGATCGCGCTCCTTGGCCACGACGGCAGATTTGTGGTTTTTCACTGTCGCTAGCCTACGGAAATGGAGTCGGCGCTATCAGCACACCCCTGTCCAGCAAAAAGGTTGTGTATCCTACATCTTTTCTGCTTCCACGACCTTGGAAATGAGCACTAGTCGTTCGTGCTGGAGCAGCTGCGTCGCCGACGGCCTCATCGCAGGCTAGTGGAAACTTAGCTATCGCGCGACAAATACTAATTCGCTATGCCCACGTTCAAGTTCAACATTGCTTTTATCACGTTAGACAGCGCCTGGCTGTATCCCCTCGGTAAAGGAGGTATGCGTCCGTTCCTATGAAAACCCCCAGCGTCCCTTCGTTGTCGTGCATCGGGAATGGAGCAATTAAGACGTACCTAATAAATATGCTAAGTTCGGAATGGGTCTTCGCTTCGTGGAAGGGAGGCCTGAGCGCGCAAAGTTCGTAGATGAGGCATCCGAGAGACCAAATATCCGACTTGGAGTCGTAAGCTTTTTCCTGCATTAACTCGGGTGACATGTAATAAGGTGTCTAAAGGGTTCCATCAGAATGGGTTATTCTGCTTGCGATTGAATGGGCCCACCCCGACATAGGTATTTGCAAAGCTCGCCTGGGCGAGTGCCTTGGATAACCCGAAGTCACCAAGTTTGACATTATTAGAGTCATCCAGGAAGACTGACAGAACATCGTGAGTCGCAATAAAGTAATTCGATAAAATGGAGGGCACCGTTATCCGGTTTCAAATCCCGGTGTAGAATCTGGGGGCGCCGGTCATCCTTGCCTTGGTTGGGTGGTTGATGACAATGTTGGAGTGCCAGTAAAATCTGCATGAAGTAGTGCCAAACAGTGTCCTCTGGAACGAGTCTGTTATGCTTCTGCGCTTGTTTGATTATGGAAGAGAGATCGCCGCCGCCGCAGTATTCCATAAGGATATAAAGGATGCCACCTTCTCTGTCAACGTGTCGGTCATGATAGCGTACAATGTTTTCGTGGTCAAGGTCCTTTAGGATGTTTCTGTTGAGGATATCGACAGTTGCAGACAGATGCATATAGGTGTAAGCTAGCGGCATCGAATGTAGTGGGCTGAGGAATGCACGCACACTTCGGCTACTATTTGTTTCCTATCCCGTTCTGACATCCGTTCGAAATTGAGCTCCTTGCGAGCAAATATCTGCAAGGTTTAGAAGGGGCTCGTCAGTTTCCGTTCGGGTTCCCAGGGCCGCCCATTTATAAGTTGTGAATGAACACGGTTTTTCCGAATAAGTGCGGATGATTATAGGCAGTTGCATTGGGTGCTGTTCTTCGCATACGTCGAATATTTGGACTCGGCACTTACCATCCCGTCTGTTTTCCGCCTTACTTTGCGTATGATTCCGAACGAGCCATTGCCAATGATGTCGAGCGGCTCATATAGCTCTAGAAAATTGCTCATGGTAGCCTTGTGGAAGTTATTTCCTGGCTCGCGTGGGTGTGAGGGGGGAGGGGTCGCGATGACTGTGTTCGTCGTAGGAAGGGAGACGCCTGCAGTCGTGGAGGAGCAATTTTGCAGTCTGAACACGAACCTGTCTCGAATAGCTCTCGCGTCTTCGGGAGTGGTCACGTGATCGTGACTTTACTGTTCATGACCGAATTCGTAGCCGATGACCGTAGTGCATGGTTCCGTCCCATAAATCATCGCTCGCCATCGCACCACCTGAAGCCTGATGCAGATGTTCGGGGAATCGACCGATGATCAGTCGGTCTCTACTTTTCCGTATGTGCCAGGTTTACGGGTGGAATCAATGTCGTACCGAAGACTGGGCGCGGGGGCGGCATTTGACCCCACCCAAAGTTCGGGCTGCCAGTCGAATGGAATAGGTATGCCACACTCGAGCTAGCTGGTCTAATATCTAGTCATGTACACAAATATCTTGCCAACGGCACGGTGAGGACACAGTACTAACTCTGGATGGCCAACACTGTATACATCACTGAAGAGAACTTGAACGACGGGGCCGACTACCCTGCCCACCAAAGGTAGCTCCGACGCACAGAGACATCATCCGTACCCACCAACAGACTGTGAGTAAGGCCCCCGAGTCATTGCGAAGATCCAGGTATTCCTCGCAGGTTTTCAAAAATGCTGGCCATTTCCATGCTCTCTGGGACAATAAGCGAAATTACATTCAGACCAATGTTCATCTGTTCCCGAGTACAATCCTGACAACCAGAGAGGTATGTGCCCAAAACCATACATAGGATTGTGACTGCAAGAGCTTCCGCCAAGCCTCATTCTTCCGGCATCGGAAAAAGTGGCTGGTACGTTCCAGTCTGTATGAATCCCCGTCGCCAATTTACAAGCGTTCGTGGTCCCCCCGCAGTAGGCGAATACCAAGCCCACATTCTCCACCTGATGATGGGGTCACTTTCAAACAGCACATCTACTACTTAGGGAGTTTGGAGTTTCCAGTAACCACGTTGGTATGTACCTTTCAAGCCGAAGGGAACGGTCGAGCCGTTGATGGCTGCAGTAGACTGGGACCAGCAGTTACGTTATTTTGGTATATTGCTTTCAGTAAATCGCTGGGCAAAGGATGCAACCCGGACTTCAGTCATGTCAACAAGGACTCGCTGGTCGACCGGCTAACACGCTGTAACTGCTACTACCGTACAATCCTTCATGCAATCTTGATCGTCTACACGTGCACCGTTAACGAATATCCTAGAAAAAACCCCAAACAAAACAGACCTTTGCATACAACGATTCGACGACCTTCTCAACCTGGGCCAGCGTATCGATTGCAGCACCATACGTGTCCTGTCAGTAGAAAAGTTAACCGCGTCACTCACCACCCCAAGAGCGTAGTGCTTACGTCTACTTCCGGTTCGTCAAAGACTAATAGACGACCTTTTCCTTGGTCGAGCACGCCATAAAACACCTTATCCAGTATCATCTGGGATAGCCTTCACGAAGAAAACAAGACGGGTGGATGCGTCATGAGTAAAATGTGCATAGCGAGAAAGCTTACTTTGCTTCGACGTCCTGTCGACCTTGTCCGACTTGTTTCGCGACGTAATCAATCTCGACTACGGAATAAGGTTCAATGATGCGTAACAAGTTCTGCTCAAGAAGCGTGTCGTAAAGTGCCGCGAGATGCGAACGGATCGTAGGGTCGGATGAGAGTTCTGTTCAACATGATGAACAAGGCGGGACATGCGTCGAAGGAGAGGCGCACCGTCTTTATAGTCCCTCAGCACCTTTTCGAATTCAGCCAGATTGCGGTTCTGGTGGGCAAGCGCTATCGCACGCATGCATTCGATCTCACGCAGTTGAGCGTATTTCACCGCGAGTTTGATGGACAGGAGAGCAGTGACATGCTCTGGCTAAAATACACGTAAGCCTGGGATCGGTCAATAGTACGAAGTCGAAAACTATTTTACCAGATTCAACATGACTTTGCATAGGAGCATATATTTCAATGCGTTCAGTGCGCTTGGGTCGTCTTGAGATGACATGTTCTCGAAGGTTTCGTAGAAGTAGGAGTAGGCGGTGGTGTAGTCCTTATCCTCTGCATGAAGAATCCCAGACTGGAGGTCGAGCGCAGCTTGCAGATGTGGTGGGCAGTATATTGAGTTGGCAGCTGTCCGAGCTGATGTGAGGGCAGCCTAGAACGATCGCGTCGAGTGAGCCATGTGCTGAAAGCAGGGGAGAACCTTACCTTTGCTTTTGCCAGGTTTCCGATGCCGCGGTAGGCACGACTCTCGAGGAGATGAACTTCGGTGAGGATCATCTTGTCGTCTAATTTCTTAAGTTCGGTAAGGAGCGCATCTATCCGTGCCAGAGCGGCTTTGAGTTGTGAGGCTTCCAACTGGCTAAGCTGGTATGAGACATATGTACCGGTACACATTGCAGCAAGACTCACAGTGAGACGAGACGGATTTCCAAGCTATGCTTGAGGAATATTCGTTTCTCGCGCTTCGACCAATCAATGTTATCCAGTAGAACGTCGGTTTGAGTCTGACGACTGTCCGGTATGTCATTGAAGTAATTGAGTAGGGTACGGACTGCGTGGCTGGGAGTGAGTTTCGATGCAGGAACTGGAGCATTAATGGCACACACTCAGTTTCGCAGTTTTGGCTTTTGCAGTGGACGACATGAACGATCTCGAGAGGGTGATTACCTCTGCTAATCCTTGTGCATTTCTGTTCGCCCATCATGAGGCTGGTCAGCAGAAGAGAATAGAAAGAAGTCCTACTTCTGATCCCTGTATAGTTCCGCGAGCTTGATCATGGCATTTTCTTGGTCTCGTAGTACCTGATCTCTCTCTACGTTGGAAGTCGATGCTGTCGGGACAAAGTCATCGGTAGTGAAAGGGTTGGAACATAATGACGGACCCGTCGAGACAAGAATTTGCTTGTAAATTTCTTCTGCGCGTTTCGGACTGGCATCCTTGGCTTCGTCTAGCAGTGCTTGGTTGGTGGTCGACATGGTGGTAGTAGGATGTCCGGTGTATGGGGGGGTGACGCGTTCCGTCGTGGGACTACGGTGAATGGCCAGAACACACGGCACTGACGCGTTGCTCTCTTCTTGCCATGGCCGACGACAGCATTCTGCCCATACCCAATCTCAGCCTCCCTCAACACCTGTTTACGCTCGTAAACCCTTCTCTGAGCCATCTACACGATGTCGCACGGAAATCCCTCTTGGAAGGCATCGAGGCCGACAGTGCGTATATCATTCATACACACCCAGCACTGACTCACTCGGTTCAGACATGGCACCTTACTATCGAGTGATCACCTCTTCGAGTGGGATAGACGTCGACCCCGCACTCCTCGAAACTATGGAGAAGGCTAACGAAGAGCAACTCAAGAAATTGGATGAACGTTTGGCTGAAGCCGAGAAGACGGAGGGGGAATCCGAAATATCAGACGCTCTGAAAGAAAGGGCGAACCATCTCACTCGGATAGGTGACAAGGTATGCTCGAACAGACGATCTCGGTTTGCTATATCAAACTCATGCAAGTTCGTGTAGGACGCCGCTGTCGCAGCTCAACAACTTGCGTTGGAGAAAACGCCAGGTCTCGGGTCGAGAATAGACATTACCTTGACCCTCGTTCGAATAGGATTTTTCTTTGGAGATAATACCCTCATCACGGAGAACCTTGCCAAAGCAGAAAAGTATGTCCATGACCCGAAACGTTTCTCTCACTCATGTAATTTCGTGCATCGCATACAGACTCATCGAGGAAGGGGGCGACTGGGACAGACGAAATCGTCTCAAGGTATATCGCGGCTTACATTCCGTTTCCATACGGCAATTTAAGTCGGGCGGAGAGCTGCTACTCGACGCGCTGTCCACTTTCACTGCCACCGAACTCATTTCCTACAATGATTTCGTCGCCCTCACCGTCATTGTCAATACGCTCACCCTCGCAAGAGTGGATTTGAAGAAAAAGGTGGGTGTCCGTCCACTCTTTTGTTTGTTTTGGTGTCCATGTCACTCATCATCACTGCACACCCAGCTCATTACGTCTCCCGAAGTCATCTCGATCCTTCCAGAACTGCCTGTCCTAGATGATCTCCTTCGTAGCCTCTATGACTGCCACTACGCGAAGTTTTTTGTTGCACTAGGTGCGCCTCCAACCCGCCATCCTTATTTTGCACGGTGTAGCTGACGTTGCCCTTTATTCATTCCCCTGTTCCCTGTGATGGGTTTCCTGAACAGCTACGCTTGAACAGACCTACTTACTCCCCTCCCGACTCTTATCTCCTCATACGCGATACTACGTCCGCGAAATGCGAATACTCGCATATGCACAACTGTTGGAGTCGTATCGGAGCGTGACCTTGGAAAGTCTCGGTGGCGCATTTGGCGTGAGCGTCGATTTTATCGACAGGTGGGTTTCTCTTCAAAGAAAAAAAAGGTGTATTGAACGAACCGATCTGTGTAGGGAGCTTTCGCGGTTCATCGCAAATGGGCGCTTGCATTGTACAATCGATAAAGTTCACGGGGTCGTGGAAACGACCAGACCGTCAAGCAAAACGGCCCAGTATGAGAAGGTAGTCAAGCAGGGCGATGTGTTGTTGAATTCGCTGCAGCGGCTCAGTAAAGTACTGTACTAAAAATCATCGGTTTAGCATTTCTGTCAGTACGGAGTTTTCATGTGTAATCGAAGATTGGAATGTCCAATCTTTGTCTCGTTCCCATCTTATCATAGACGAGTCGACCAGTCATGCCAGTATCTGAAGCCATAGAGATTCGAGGTTACCAGCATGCCAAGTACTGGTTCGACGACGGGTCCGTCATCGTCACCGTCTCGCAAATACTCAGCAAGAGTCGTGACTCGGCAGAAGGCGCGGTCTTATTCAAACTACATTCGAGTCTACTCGCTCGACACTCGACATACTTTAACCGCGTTCTCGATGGCGCAGGCACAGTCGGAGGGGAGAAGCTGGAGCCGGATAACCTCGCAGCAGGCTCGTGGATACCAACGGTAACAGTCCCGCCTGCACTGGGCGTACGAGTGGACGACTTCGTGTCGTTGCTGGAACATCTATATCATGATACGTGAGCGTTTTTCCGTATCTACCTCGTAGCCTGATACCAAGTACTATGTTCGACGACGGAACATCTCCCTCCTTCCTCGCAGCCCTCTATCATCAAAGACCCCATTCACGCACGTCGCATCTATTCTCCGCGTATCCTCCCCGTCCCAACTCGACTTTCCCCGCCTACATGATCTCGCTCGGGGATACCTGGAGGCGATGTTTCCAAGTGGACCGTTGCCTTTTACGCATCCCGATCATCTCGAGGAGGCGTTGGCGTTGACGAGGACGTACAAGATCGGATCGGTAAATCGTACACATTATATGCGTACCAGGTAATAACCCGCGTCTGCCCCGCAGATCCGGAAAGGGATTTACTACAGTCTCGTCACGACGACCAATTTCGAGCCAGAAGAGGTAGATGAAGGAGAAGTCGTGAACAGAGACGACAGTCTGTCACAACATCAGAATGGGATCGTCGAAGACTCGAACACCAGACACACTGTCCTGTTACCCGCGGATGTAGAGAGATGCGGGAAGCTGATGGCTGAGATCGTCGATCATTTCACCCCCATACTGTTCACGCCGGTAAGTGCGTTTTTGTATGGGTCTCGTTCACTTAGATGAGGTGGGGTTTGGTGGGAGTAACTGATCTACTGGATCCCGACCCTCTGTGGGGGAAGGGGTTTACGCAGCGAATTGTTCGTCCTCACCCTTCCACATTGATTGTCTCATCGGCTTCCACTGATATTCTAACACTCATCCCTCTCTTTCTCAGCCCACAACACCCCATATGGCATGCACAGACGTATTCGCCGATAAATGGATGTCGCTCGTCATCCATTCCGCAATCGCAGATGGCGGAGTGTACAAACCTCTCGAGACCCTGGAATTCGTAAAACGACTCGATTGGGCAGCGGAGGGGTTATGTCCTGCATGTGTGAGGGAAAAACGGGAGGAGTGGACGGAGGAGCAGGTTGTGGTGTGGGAGAAGATGGACGGTTGGATTGGCTAATAGTAAGCTGCTATCGATCGCATGACTATTATCTGAAATGAAAACACGTCCAAGAGGGCTTCTTGATTCTGTATCTTTCGAGTGGGAGAGTATCGAGTTCTTGAGACGAACATGGACTGGTAAAGGCACTCGATCCACATTCAAACCCTATCTCAGTCTCTACTGAACATCAGACAAGTCGACCACTAAAAGGGGATAAAAAGCATTCCTCACTCATACATCCCCCGATTATCTGATAGACTCGCTCTCCAGATAGACGGTAACATGTAGATTTCCATTATGCATGATGCATAAATCCAAGATGATTATATCGTGGTGAGCACATGTAAAAAAACATCATTATCGATCGATTCGTCAGCGCAGTTATGTACGCAGTTAAATTCCTATACGATAGCAAACGACAACAGAGAGCATGCATGCATGAAAAAGGTGGTTCATCAATGGATAGAGCATGAAAAGAGAGAGACAACAAAAAGAAAAAGGAAAAGAAAAAGAAAAAGGACGACCCTTTGCATGAATGTGGGTCATGTCATGGCAAGAAATGAGAGAGATTTGAGATTGCGTGCGTGAGTAATTGAGTGATCCTAGAAATGCTGGTGGATGTATGGAGCTAATAGGTTGTCGTAGTGGAGGGTACTAATGTATGGCGTGTGAGCAGCGCGTGGGCGTCTGGGGCTGCTGGGTCGATTAGAGAGCGTCGTGCGAGAGAAAGTCATACGACGGCGGTAATACAAAGTTATGGCGAAATTGGCGGGGGTTGGTTGCAACCGCGACAATCACCGGGTGTTGCGGAGAGGTGGACACGGCCGTTGGCGTAGACATAGTGGGGAAGACGCCGGGATTGAAGGCGGTCGGGACCAAAAAACTGCTTGGAGCAGATAAAGATAAGAAGAGACCGCACCATCGAAAGTTCAATCCAGCACCTCAAACCGACCCCTCTTCACCTCTCTCATCCCATCTGAGTCTCCCTCTTCCAAACCCCTCTTCTCGCTCATCCCCATATCACCACTTATATCACCGTTCATATCACCACCGCTCATCCCGTCAACGCTCACGCCCACGTCCACGCCCGATATCCCGATACCTTCGTCTCCCATCATATCAAAATTAAATCCCTCAGGTACACCTACCCCGCTCAAATTATCCCCACTCACGAGGTCTTTGAGGATCGCTTGATACCGTTCCTCCGTAAGCCCCATCCCCGCAAGTGGGTCTATCCGTATATCACTTCCTCCTCCTCCAACACCATCCATACCTTCCCTGTTTGCCGCCGACGGAGACGAAGAGGTTGTCTGTGGTGCAGTAGCAGTAGCAGCGGCAGAGGTCGAGGCGGGTACGAGCGCATCCGTCAACGAATTTTCCGTCGAAAGACGCGATCCACATGGCATCCTCGGAACTCTCGACATCTCTTGGATAACTTTGAGATGCATGAGGTGTTTCTAAATATGTAAAAAAAAGTGATCGCACAACGTAAACTTCGTAAGGGGGTCCAAAGGAACGGGGAACGGGAGGGGTAGCTCACCTCCAACATATCCAACAAACCTTCCTTCGTGAACGGTTTCGGAAGTACATCGTTCATACCCGACGAATAATACGTCATAATCTCGCTCGGACGCGAATTACTCGTCATCGAGATAATAGGCGTAACATGATCGAATTGGCGGATTAACGACGTCGCAGATATACCGTCCATCTTGGGCATGACGATGTCCTAATGGTAGGGCGCCACCAGCCACCGCACCGTATAGATTAAACAACGAAAACGTGCGTCAACAGCCGACCCCCCACAAGGGGGACGCTTTTACCACGTTTTACAACATCTCGGACGAAACTCACCATCAGTACCAAATCGTACTTTTCCAAGTTCATCTTGTTCACTGCCCCGACTCCATCCACTGCAACGTCGATCGCGCACCCAAACACCTGCAAAAACTTGCTGCTCAGTCTCCGACTCACTGCATCGTCGTCGACGAGAAGCACCCGCGGCGGGACCGCCCACCCCGGAACGAAGGTCGATCGCCTCACTCGCAGTTTCTGTCCTCCGCCAGGAGTGGACGAAGAAGACGGTGGCGCAGTCCCGGTTGTCCCCGACGAAGATGATTCCCGGACACCAGGGTTCGTAGGCGTCGGTTGAACGACCTCTTCAGCACCTGGACTTTCCTCCTTCTCGAACCCGTCTCCTTCACATTCTCCAATGCCACCGCCACCGCCGCCTACACCGTCCTCGTCAGTACTCGCACTTTCGTCGCCACAGCCTCCCCCATTCAAATTCGGCGGCGTACCAGGCATGTCTCCACCATACGTCCAATTTCCATTCGCATCGTCGAGCGCACTCCTCGGCAACAAATGTCCCAACGTGAACACCTGCAATCCCTCATGACCAGCTTGCACCGTCCCATCCCAGGACGTATCCGGGGGAATCAAAAAAGGCGCATCACCACTCGTCATATCCGTTCCCTCCTCCCCTCTTGATGATCCGTTTCCCGAACCCGCGCCCGTCACATCCGAATCAGAAGTCGTCGCCCCTCCAGCTCTCCTCGACATCTCATTCATCTGCGCCAAACTCGCCCTCGCAATGGCAGTCGGATCCGGATATCGATGATGATCCCCAACCAACCCAAGCACGCGATGCGCCTCATGAACAGGTAAAAACTGAACCTGCTGCATGGGCTGCATCGTCTGTATAGCCGATATCATCTGTTGCATGGACGGAATTGAAGCTTGCGGTAGGGAAGATATCGATTCTTGCATAGATGTCGGCATCGTTTGTGATGAGAGAGGGATCGGTTCGCGCATGGATGATATTTGTTCCTGCATAGATGGAATCGGTTGAATTGATTGTATGGGCGGCTCAGCAGGTCCTTGCGTCTGACCTTGGGCCTGTGATATTGACGGAGACGAAGATTGGGTTTGCGCTTGTTGCACCTGTGCCTGCGCGTGCGCTTGGGCTTGGGCTTGAGCCTGACTTCTCGATAGCGCCCGAAAAAGTGCGGATGATGACGCAGACGTCGTAGGTGGCCCATGGCTATGGCCATGTCCATGAGATCCAAGCATATGCTGCGAATGAGAGGCGGTGAGTGGTTGCAGAAACGGACTGGGTTGTGGCTGCTGCGAAGCCAGCAACGACGCTGACAATGCGCCCACCGTAGTCGGCATTTTCGGAGATACGCCAAACATGGATGGAGGGGGATGCGTGCTGGGTGTCATACTGTGCGCCAGAGATGCTACCATTGACGGGGGAGGCATTGCAGGTGTATGCGGTCCTTGTGTTTGCTGGCAATTGTTCGGATGGCCGGATGTAGGCGGAGCTGGTCCGGGTGCGATTGATGTTGCGAAGCTGGAATCTTTGTGTTTCCCTGAGGAGAAACGATAAGTACACGAACGAGATGCGGGCATAGAGGACGTCCGGAAAGGCGACCGGCGCGACTTTCAGACGAAACGGAACCGAGGGATCAATCGCACTCAACTCTCAACCCTTGACAATCCCTGCTTGCCCAGAACCCCATTCTCCAAATAACACGGGGCGCGAGCGCACATAACAAAATTAAAGTAAGAGACTCACCAGCTTCCCCGCGCAGAAAGTACTGCACAAGACTCTGCATCAAAGCGTCCTGTTGTGCCAGGTTCCTCTGGAAATGGACCATTTCTCCAAGCACGTCCTTGTAACATCTTTCCAAACCTCTCACTCGATCCTCTGACCTACCCAGCTGTGTTCTCAGAGTGTCGTTTTGAGACTGCAGTGCTGCCACTTGCTGCTGTAACCCTGACATTCCGCTCTGAAAGCCAGACACCGTACTCTGTAGTCCGTTCGTGACCGATTGAAGCGTTGCATTTTGAGCGTGCAATGCGTTGGTCTGGGATTGCAGGGTAGTCATCTGAGACTGGAGTGATGAGTTCTGGTTCTGCAGTGCACTCGTATGCGATGCGATGGTATTGGTTTGAGCCTGGAGAGACTCCAATTCACCACCCAGAGGACCGGGTGAACCAGCTGACCCGGAACGACCCAGCGTAGAGGGTCCGATACCGGACCCTGACGGTGCAGACTTGCGCGCTGCAGGGACTTTGCGTCTTATGTTTTCCAGGGCTTCCCGACGGTCGGCATGAAAATCGGGATGTTTGAACGTCCACGAGTGTTCCCCGAATTGGGTGTCGTCGGTATTTTTGACCTGCAAGTGTGGAGAGCGTTATACGTCAGAACGCGTGTAGGGGGTGCACATGTTGTGGAGTAGAAACGGCTGGTGGGTGCCGTAAAACGACGCATATATAATATGCACGTACCCACCTTATGGAAGTCGTATTTGTTGAGTTGCCTGACGAAAGAGGCAAAGTTGGAGTGTTTGAACATGCGAGGGAGAATCGATTTCGTGAATTCGTTCATGTCCTATCGCAGAGGGGGAGACGTGAGCAAGGGCACGGCGAGGTAAGAGAGCTCGGAAGCGAGATCGCGTGGTCGATCAGAGTGATGGATGAGAGATGCCATGATGAGAAGCACGAAGAACGGACCTTTACGACAAAGCAATCACCGTTCGGACCCCACGATACCACATGTGAGAAAGATTGATCTTCCAGCATCCTGAGTGAAAAAAAAGGCGAGCAGTGAGATATCGGATGGATAACTACATGGACTACTACGCACTTGTACAGTTTCTTGACAAAGTCGCTCGTCGCCGGCATGTTGTCATCATTTTCCTTCTGAGATTGTGATGGCGCAGCTTGGGGCGGTGGAGGCGGCGGCGGTGGTGGGGGTGGTGGTTGCTGCAATTGTTCGCGCTTGAATTGTCTTGTCTCGGCAGGAGCGGGTGCATTTTGGTGGATGGCAGAGAGAGAAGAATGGGGGATGTCTTCGCGAGAGTTCGAAGTGCGATGGAGGGGAGTTGACCAGGATGACGGTGAAGACGAGTGACGATAGGGTGTCATGCGATTGGATGGGTTGAGCGGTGGAAGTGTTGTGATGAGGTTGGAGCGCGACGAGCTGACGGGTGGCAGATGGAGTTGCGAGGGTGGAGGGAGGTGCGACGAGTGGAACAGGTGTTGACGGACGCTGCTCGAGTAGGGCGGGCCCTGTGATGGCGGGTCCATTTGGCAGACGGAGTGAGAGGAGGGAAGGGAGGGCAGGGCGTGTGGACTGGGCGAGGCTTTGCCAGCCACTCGCACTATCCGCTCTCTCTATGAAAAACAAACAACACCAAACACACGCGCACACCCTCGAAATCTGAACGAAGTGTTGTCGATCGAACCCAGGGCACTCGGTGGCTGTGACACTGCACTCCCCTCCGATCGACAAGCATCCCATGTCAGCGTCAGATCCCCCACCACGACGACTCGCCGTCCTCATATCCGGCTCAGGTATGCGCTAACCCACTCTTACCATCCAATACTCATTGTCATTACAGGAACCAACCTCCAAGCTCTCATCGACGCCCAAAACACCCCCGCCCTTCCAAACACATCCATAGTCCTCGTCCTCTCCAACCGCAAAGCCGCACACGGCCTCGTCCGCGCCACATCCGCATCGCCACCCATCCCAACCGCATACCTCGCACTCCAACCTTACCTACGCCATAACCCCGGGAAGACCAGGGAAGACTACGATCTCGAATTGGCGAGGATCGTGGTGCGGGCGAAACCGGACGTCGTTGTGTTGGCAGGGTGGATGCATATCGTGAGCGAGTCGTTTTTGGAGGTTCTTAGGGGACACCACAAGATCGACGAGGATGACGAGAACCCGGTCTCGACCGGTCCTATACCTGTGATCAACATCCACCCCGCTTTACCCGGTCAATTCGACGGTGCCAATGCCATTCAACGCGGATACGAAGCATTCCAGCGTGGCGAGGTCGACAGACTAGGCGTCATGGTCCACCGCGTCGTCGCCGAAGTCGATCGGGGCGAGCCTCTGATCGTGCGTGAAGTCCCGATCGAGAAGGGCGAGTCGATCGAGGTGTACGAGGAGCGGTTGCATAGAGTCGAATGGGAAATTATCGTGCAGGCGACGAAGAGGGTACTGGACGAGGTCAAACCGATGCCCCCTCCAGAAGGCGATGGCATCGACAGCGACAACCGCGTAGAGAAACCGTGAATGCAATTGTGGGTGTATTTTATTTTATAAATGCTACAAGTAGACTACCTGACCCTACATATGATGTTACGTGCTTACCCTTTTGTTACCATCCCAAGTGAAAAACGTCGTTCCATGCTATTATTATGATCTACTCAACTGAATACCTTTTTCAGAATGGGAACCGCAATTCGGACTCCATCCTATGATCGACACTTGACCTTCCCTGGAACTCGTCACTGAAACAATCAACCATCAACACGGCCATTCTTCGATAGGAAAACGAGATGTCAATACGCACCTGTACGGAATATCCTGAGCTGCGGTCGTGCACGTCGAGAGCGGCTGCATCCGTGACACCCGGCGACTCGGTGGAGGGGTGAGCATCGAGAAGCGGTGCGGTATTTCCTTGCCGAGACCGGACCCCGATCCAGCTGTCCAATCGTCCGACATCCCCCCCTCGAAGCGAAACACTTGCGCCCTCTCCAGAGACCCAGGACGGTTATCTTCTAGTGGAGGGGGTGACATATCCGCATCGCCTATAGAGAATGGCTCGTTCTCCGGCCAAAAGCGTTCCAGAATTTTCGTACCTATTGGCGGCTGCACAGTAAAAGGGAGATCATCAGTAAGACAGTCCAGAGTCATACTCATCAAGTTTAACACATACCACGGGGACAGAGGGCATGGAGGATCCAAGGGTGTATAAGGCGCATGCCGCGAAGTCGTCGAACTCGAAGAAGACGACTGAGACGACCTCCATGCGATCTGCTGCGACGACGAAATATGGCCACATGTCGAGGAATCCGACGACGACTCCGGAGAATCAGATACCCCTGTCTCTCGCTTGACCGTGCCAAGACCAGGGCGCTGACGCCGTTTGCCCAATCCAAAAGGCATCGACGGCTTATTTCTGAGCACGGGCATACATAAGCTAGGCACGCGGATGAGCGAGGAAAACGTCGGTGTGCGGGGCCGACGTTTGGTTTTGGCAGCGTCTGTCGTGTCGCCGGGTGTGGGTTTGGGGTATGTCAATGTTGACGGTAGCCTGAGTTGGGGTAGGACCTGAGCTGACATCCTGACAGTGTCAGTGTTTTTGATCGTGGTGAGTGCGACGTGTGTGTGTACTGCGCCTTTTTTAAAAGAAGCGAGACAGTGGCACTGGGACGAAGGTGTGCTGTATGTAGGCTGCCAATCGATACGACACTCCAGTCCCGCACAGAAAAGCTTTATAGTCCACAGCAGCGCTCGCCAAAGGTCACCTGAAGGTGTTGGATGAGTGAGAAAGGAAACGTTCCACCGACCTGCCTCATCACCCTATCCCGGCTTTGATATTGTGATATATCTCGGCCACCATGGGAAGATAGAACGGGAGTGGCGAAATGAACAAAGACCATAACCCACCATCGAACTATGCGCTTTGTGGTCGTGATTAATTGTTCTTTCCGCCACCCCACAATGCAATAACATCGTGCTTTATAAAGACCGCGACAGCTGGGCAGACTGATCGAGGTGAGTGGCGCACTAAGAAAATTCTACTCTTTGTCTTTAACGGACAAAGCGTCACGACTTGGTTGAGTGCCGGGTTGACGGCCAACGGGGATAGCCTGGAAAAATGATCTAGGGTCGTTTGCTCGAGTGCCAGTGCCTTGCAGGACCAACACACTCAGCTAGGTGCATTGCGCCATCGATGGTCATATTAAATACACCGCACCACCAAACTTAACCACCAGCGCGTGCGTTCGTTGGCATGCAAAATGAATGGCAGAGAGGGTAACGTTGGCAGCGACGATCGGCAGCTTCTGTAAGGTCCAGGACCATACTGGCAGCCAAAGGATATCACTCACCAGTTACCCCTTTACCTGTGCAGTGTGAAATAATTCAGCCATGCCATGTGCAAGACGTATGCAAATACGACTCCTCACGACACGTTCCCGGCGGCCGTACAGCACAACCACCGACCGACCAGTATGTAGAATGAGGTTATACTCTCCATGGATTCGGTTCGTCCACAGCTTGGCGAGGCATCCACCACCAGCTGACGTGACCCTTGTCCTCGAAATATGTATGTTTGTCCAAGGGAGGGCCGACCATATCATGCAAAAGCGCCCCCTTTTTTGATCGACATCGACCCCACCACCTTTTCCTCACGGACGCCCAACGCCTGCAACGTCTTCGAACCACCTCACCAATACCCCGACTCGCCGTACGGCTACGTCACTACAACCCAACCGAAGATCCGGCCGTAGTCGTGCGTCGGTACGAGTGGTTGGCAGGGTACGGTAGCAGATCTGAGAGCGCGAGGGCGGGATGCATCGATGGGGAGGCGGTAAGGGTGACGGTGGAAGGGGATAATGGTTTAGGTGGTGGTGGTGGTGTCTGTGGTTAATGGTCCATGTTTAAAGCGAGAATTGTCATGGGAGGACGTTGCTAGGATGTCTGGAGTGGTTCACACGAGGTTGCGCAGCGGCGTCCAGGCACAAGAGCATGTATTAAGATATATGCCAAGCCAATGGTCGACATGTTGGAATCGACACGTCAGCGGTTAGATTCCAAGCAATGCGACAATACGAGCTGGGATGAATGACAGTGTAAGACTCACTCTCGAAGTAAACGACATCCCCTCTCGTTATCGCAGGCGGCGAATCCGAGTCCATCCCATACCCGCCCCACACCTCCGCAGTGTCCCGCCATGCAGTCAGTCGACAAACACATCCCTCCTCGTCTCCAAGTATAAGTTTGAGTATCGACACTTCTTGACCTGCACGCGGTCCAGTCTTCACTTTGATCGTGTCTGGGCCCTCGACTTCGAGGATAGCAACAAGGACGTTGACCTTGAGCGAGTTCTTTTGTCGTCGTTGCACTTGATCCTGTCCGCAGAGTGTGCTGTGAAGAGACGCGAGAGAGGTAACGGTGTGCAGGCTGAATTGGAAGTTTGGAAACCGGGTAACAGATGACGTATTCTCGTCGGAATACGCTGTTTCTTGGGTTTCGTATGTACCCACATGTGGCTGAGACTGCGACGTGAGGAGGAAGGAGGGAGCACTTGTCGCATTTACGCTTTTCTTCGAGGGTTGGGTCGCCGCTGGAGTCGGGGGCCAGGTAAGGAACGTCGTCGCTCGTTCTAAAACGTCGGGGGTGGTGGCGTCAGACCTATGTATGGGATTAGGAATAACAGAGCAGTAATACCGTCATCCTGTGTCTCTCCGCCCACAGGTCTGATGTCATCGATACGTTCCTCGTCCCCGTCCTCGTTTTCGTCTGTATCCTTGAAAATGATGTTCTGATACAGAAGAGATATTCTTCTGCTGGCTTCGTCGAGCGTTGCGGTGGGATACACCAGGGTAGGGTCGTGGGGCGGAGCGTAGGGCAGCGGGAGGGATGTCGATGAGCTTTCCGTCGTCTTCCAGACGTAAGAGCTTGGGTCTTTCGCGAGATCTGAGGCAGGAGGGGCACCGAGGAAGACACGGTAGTACACCATTGCCTGATGACACAAGTGCAGTGACCCCAATGGCTGGACGTTCTCGACGTGTTTCCAGATAAGTACTAGTGAGCAGCTCTGGTCATAAGCGTTTTGCCCACAATTGTCGCGAAAGATACTATCATTCGACACCAGATGCAAAACTTTTGCGAGATCTTGAATAACTTCACAACAACTCAACAGCTATCCTTCATATTTCATATATAGGTAGAATAAGGTCTCAGCTACATTCCTCCCAAATATTATAGCCAATGGTGATGAATTGAGTGCAGCCGAAGTAATGCAAACTGAAGGGGTCAAAATTTACACCACATGCAAGATTTTGTCACGGATTGTCACACACGGCATGCCGGCCATATTTAGAGTCCGCATAGTCCGACCGGTTTTGGCCAAGTGGACTTGCCCTTGTGTGGCGAGCGCCGCCGAATCGGAGTGTGAATGACGCCCCAGCGTGACGCCCCTGTCTGGCCTTTTGTCACGCTTGAAGAGTGTTTCTTGAATAGTGCATCTCTCATGGTTTGATTTGTGAAAATGAATACCTGAGCATGTTCAGCTGGACCTAGTGCACACTGCAAGCATTGCACAATTTTTCTTGGGAAAACATGGTGAAAAAATTGAAGGAAGAGATACTGTTTTTTTATCAATATTATTGAAAGAAAAACTCTAAAATAATGTTTCATTTTCTTTGTCTGATCTATCCATAGACATGAGTTGATGATATTATCCATGTCCTTCAGTTTAAATATTTTGACTCAATTTCCTAGATTTTCTTTTACAGAATAGTCAGGGAAATACACTGTTTGTTTCTTCCATTTCCATTACCTTTTTTCAGATAAAATAGCCAATTATTCATGCACAAGAAACTCTGAGGATCTCACAAAGTATCATTTGACAAAACATTGAATTATCATGTTTTTTTTTTTCTTCTAACATATCCAAAGAAAATGTTGTGCATTTTCTGCAAAAACATCTAGGAAACACCAAGATATTCTCAGTCAGTATAGCAAGCAAAATATCAAATATTTCTCTCTTGAAAACAACCAAACAATATATTTTAAATTTACTGAGCAGGAACATACAGAATGTTTCCACAAGATATATCATGATTTTCCTTGAGAAAACATGTGTACAAAATCAGGCATTGTTTTATCATGGATAAAACCATTGGAAAGCTGTGGAATTATAGTGGGAAAATGGCAGGAAATTACTCAAAGTTGCAGCCATAAAGGAATGACTAGGTATAGGGAAGAGATGCCCAACTTAAAATGCTCTTCTATAGACTCACTTACCAATTTCAGATGCTGGCTAGCCAAGCACCATTGGACTCTAGTAGGGGTGGAGTCAAATCATGCATTGTGTGTATGACATTTCTGGACTTGTGGGCCATGTTCCACTGTGTACCCTTTCATGTTGTCTTGCTCCTGGTGTCTTAATAAAGTCTGCATCAAGGTTCCTCAAAAAGATGTGATTGGGTTTGACAGTTGCACTTCCAAGACCACTGGTGACTGGAGTGAGGCAAAGGCATGTCTTGTAAGAGACACCCATACACTGATACACATTGTCTGATTACATGCACTAGTCACATGACCAACCTCATGTCAGACATTTTGAGCACTAAGTTGTCATTTGTCATTTGTCACCTTGGGCCAGTCTTGTGAGTCAGGCTATGCTGCTGAAGATGTCTTGCTGTCTTTCTCTCAAGTCTTTGTTCTGGCACATACCTTAGTCAGAGGAAGCAAGCTGCTTATCCTGGATTATGGTTACTTGGTAGCAAACTCCATGCACATTCCTCCCAGCCAATGCAGCCAGTATGACTGGCCCTTCCATCTAAAAATGACTCTGCCCAGCCTTGTGGTTCCCCAATGTCTTCCAATCACTGGCACCATTTCTCATCTGTTCCAACTCATTCACCATCAATTTGATGCTTCCATTCATCCTTGACATAACTTTTTGTGGACCATCTTGTGTGATTTTCAAGTCTCTGGCTTCACCTGAGCTGTTCTGACATTCTGCTGTGCATTTCAAGTCATGTTCAAGCTGTCATTGTGGCATGCCAGCCTGATGGAGGTGTCTTTCACCTGCTTGGACCACCTTCATGCACACCCAGTGCCAGCCTGCTCCCCCTCAAGCAGTGCCCTTCATGCATCAGGTATGTCCCACTTCATGTAGCCATTCAATTCATCTGCGTGCCCAGCTAGTGTGTTTGGTATGCCCTTGCCATTCTCTTCCTCCTGGCCATGGGCTGTTGGCCATCATAGGGTGCCACCTGGATCATATACAGTAAGTCATGGCTCCTTGGCATTGCTGCCCTGGACATCTGTGATGCCACTAGTACTACTTGCATTTGGGATATCTGCACCTGTACTACCTCCATAGCAATATGACTTGATTTTT
Source organism: Pisolithus albus (assembly GCA_024613165.1). Taxonomy (NCBI): domain Eukaryota; kingdom Fungi; phylum Basidiomycota; class Agaricomycetes; order Boletales; family Pisolithaceae; genus Pisolithus; species Pisolithus albus. The sequence goes on from JANFAB010000064.1 coordinate 303,551, forward strand.
ATGAGCCTTGGCAGTTTGTCATTCAAGTTCATGGGGCTGCTGCTCATGTGCAGTGCTTGCTCCTCCTCAAGTGGCATTAATCTTGGGGAACTAGGCAAACCATTAATCATGCTTCCATCACACAGTGGTAGGTCTTCATGGGCCATCTTGTTGCTCATGTCAACTCCACTGGCATGCCCTGCTGGCTTGCTGGCTAGCTTGGCCTTCCTACCAACATCCTCAACCTCATCTGGCATCTTCAGGTCATCCCACCCATTTAGCACCTCCATGTGTTCTCTTTCAAGTGGCTTTCCTGCCATTGGGCTGCTCCTACTGCTGCCTCAACTTCCATTGCCAATCAATTCTTCAACTGGCCTCTCAGTAGGGTAGGGTCTCAAAATCTAGTATTTCTCTCTGCTCAGTGTGTCAAAAATAAACTTGATTCTAAAGACCCAGTTGCTGCAACAACCATAAATTCAAAGCATACCATTGGCTTCCTGAGTAAACCCAAGACATATGGGTGCATGAAGCATGAACAACAAATCACAGGTCCATGATGCACTGAGATCAAAGTCAAACTAAATGGGAGAAAAACCAACAATAGGAATATGAATGTACTGGTAATCCCTAAATCAGGCTAAGTTACATATATTGATCAGCATAGATTCATTGTATTCACCAATGCACCAGTTCCTAGTGCCACTGACACACTCTGGAAGGCTGAATGTGGGGCTTGCACCTGGTATCAAGATGTTGGCAAACATGGCACCCCAAAGCTTCAACCACCCACAATGATATCATTCATGAGTGATGACACCAGTCTGACATCACCACAGATGGCATCACAGTGACTGCTAGAGTGTCACCATGCAAAAGGTCCACTGTGAGCACAAGAATGTGGTGAAACAAACAGCCACAGACAAATTCAGGGTGGCAGCAGTATTGGTAAGCAATGGAGGCTGTCATAGTAGCTGAGGTTGCTGAGAGTGGAGTGGCAGCAATGCACTCTGAGAGATGGTAGACCTGCAGGAATGGGTTGGGGTGGGAAAATGATGGTAGTATTTTGTCAATTCAGCTTTAGGGAGTATGAACTCCCTACACTGGAACCTCAAGAGGAAATGCCAACAAATGATGGAATGGTTAACTTATGATGTAAAGTACATGACCCAGTCATCAAACTTGAAATGACATCCCACTTTGATTCATTTGCAGCATCTGCATTTGCTCTAAAACTACCATGATTGTTGGTATAATTGGAAGATCCAGACATCTTGTATACAGTAATAGTGACATGAGTGACCTGGGGTCTCACTCCATAAGGCAAACACCACAAGTGACATCACCTCACTTATGGCATGTCTGCCCTTGGTCACACAAAGCATACACACAGCTGTTACCAGCCAACAATTGATTTCTCTATACTGAGCTTGGCATGTTCACCACCACCAAAGGACAAGCTGGGGGTGGCTAGCAAGGGAGAGTATGTCATGAGTCTTGGTGGGCATACTCACCAGAGTCCTCCAAATATATGGGATCTATCTATGACTTTGAGGAGGTTGGCGGTGGTGGTGGTATCCATAAGTCCCTGGAATATAGGTAAATGCAAGGGCCTGGAACAGTGGACCAAAGTGTAAGCCAATGAACATTAGACTCAATGCACAGGGGTGAACAATCTTGGCAATTTGCATCCCTGGGATGCTTCAGGTCAGTCCATATACCTGGAAATGGACATCAACATATGGCTTGCAGACTGTATGCATGATTGCATGCTTTCATTTTCCTACCTTGACTTTCTGGCTGCACATCACTTTGCTGTGGTATTGTGATAATACTGTCGAAAGAGCATGCGACAAGACAATTTTGAGACAGGAAACCTTTTTGGGTTGTGCATAAGTTCCCATTCACTGGCTGACAGCACATAGGCAATATGCGTGCCATTGACGGCACCTATGGCATCCTTGAAGTATGGAAAAAATTTGGGATTGTTAACGATGCAATTAGGAGTCAGAAGGTCAGCTCTCGGAAGGCGAACATGTGTGGTGTACAGTGGACCCTGTGAGAAGGCATTGACCATTCGTTTGAAGTATCTGCGTCCAGGGAGTTACTTGGATAAACGCAGACACTTCTGGTGAAGGACTCACTGTGATATAGTATCAGTCGAATGCTGAAATCGCTCACTGATATGCCGTGCCGATAAGCCTGTCACCATTGCATACAAAAAAATCGAGAGTTGCTCTTCTAGCATGATATGCCTCGAATCCTGGAAACCTGCTTCCCGAAGAAGGGTTATAAGTTTGAGGAAGACATGTTTGTGGATGCCGAGCTCATTTCTGATCCTCTTTGGATGCCCATGAAGTAGTTCGTCTACCCATCCCTGGCCCGAAAGGGCAGATGTATGATAGGGTTCAGGAGCAGAGCTGCGAATGGTGGTGATTGCGGCCTTGCATATTGCGATTGCAGCTGCGATTTTTCTGTTTTTCTGAATCTGCTGTGTGATTAGAATTTTCCGGATTATTTTACTCAAGGTATCGCTGTCGGATTCTTCTTTGTCATTCTCGATCTGAATCCGCTCCATGCTTGGGCGATTTTCAGCCATCATAATAGCTGAGTATACGTCGACAGCCAACGCACAGTTTGATCATCAGCTTTAGAAGTCTGCCAAACTCTGCACAGACTTAATTTGTACATGTTTTGCACAAGCATGTGGCAAACCCGTTACCGTTCAGTGCCTAAAGTAAAAGCATGCATAAAAGCTGCAGATAAACCTCTGTCTCTGCTTTAAAGACACAACTCTGTAAAATCTACTCAGGGGTATATACTCTATTTCACCTAGTAGCTCCATAGTCAACAAGGTATCATCCAGGTGTCAATTAGGCCCATGCCTGTGGTGTTATACAGGGAAGATTCAATCTCCAGCACACCCCCTGAAGCTCCACAGTGTGAATAAGTTAGTTTATTCCAGAAAATTTGCAGGTGGCAGTGCTGTCACACTGCAAATGTTTGAGTTGGCCACCAGCCACTTACACTGTGAAATTTGCAGGCGGGATTGCAAATTTTCCCAGGCGGAAGCTCAGCTAAGTGCAGAAATTCGCTGCCACATGCTTGTGCATGCCGAACCCGAGCCTGTGGCCAACAGCGGGGGTCACGTGACCCCCGCCATCGCCCAAAATGCCCACCTCATCATTGGACTCACAAATTCGGGCTCACTTCCATACAAAATATCCATATGTTCAGGTTCATTCCGTAGATACCATCCTGAACTGGCCTACAGTAGCACTAATACTGGTATGAAAAAGGGGTAAATGAGTGTATGCAGCCCTGACCCCTCTGCTTAGTCAGCGGAGCAAATGCATTTGCAGTGGCAGTGCTGCACAGCCACTGCAAATTTTCCGACTTGCCACCAGAGCTGACAACGGTGACATCATCGCCACTACTTTCTCACGAAGCAACGGGAAGTGCCACAGGCTGTCACGCCGCTGTAAAGTTGGATGAGAGAGGGTGAGGGGAGAGGTCCAAGGAGTCTCCCTCTGGATTTTCGGGTCCTAGTTCGACCCAGGGGGCTTGGATTGCCTGGTAGGGAGTCAAAAGAGGTAGTAAAAGTCTGAAAACGCGCCCAATAAACCCGAAAGGTGGTCGAGATAACGTCTAGAGTGAGCCTGATAAGGGAGAACTAAAATTCCGAAGGCTCCGGCCTTGGATTTCCGTCTTACTTCGTCTGGGGATGGCCGTCTATTATTGTTGCTAAGTATGTACAAAGACTCTAAGTGCGAGTCTGGCTTACATAAGCCAAAACTCGCACAAATAATAAGTAAAAAGTAAGGTAAAGATATAAAGAAAAACCAAAACTGTAAGTAGGAACAAGGAAATATACCTATTATCCTAGTAGGGAGGATTCCCTCCCTACATCCGAGGGTGGCTTTAGATACTGACTGTCCCCAGTCATCACATACCAAGATATATCCTAAGATGAGGGGAGGGGTATCATCCTCGAAACAAAAGTCTAAGTAGAAACTCAAAAATGCGAACTCAAAACGAAAGAGACCATGAAAAGGAAACAAAAATCACTACTCAGCTCATGGGGCAGGCGGCTCGAAGGTAAATCGAAGGTCTTCGAGGGGAAGAGGTGGCTCGGGGGTGGCTCGAAGGGGGCCTCGAAGCGGTCTCGAGGGGGCTCGAAGGTGTATTGAGAGTAGTTCGAGGGTGAAAGGTAGCTCGGGGGTGGCTCGAAGGGGCCTGGCTGACTCTCGAAGGGGATGGGCTCACTTTCGAAGGGCGCTGACTCACTCTCGAGCTCGAAGGGTGCTTGGGGGTAGTCTCGTGGTCGACTCGAGGGGAGGAGGAGGGCTGCATCGACTCGGAACTCGAGGGAGGGGGTGGTACCTGGTCAACGAAGCTTCCTGGGCCTCTAGCGAGGACCCAGAAATCCAAACGACGCTGTAGAGTGCGTCCGAGAGCCTCTCGAGGGATCTCCTCACCTGTGGGCAGCACGACTCGACCCCGAATAATCCTACACCTGCCAGCTGCTAGATATGAGGCACAGACCTTACACTGCGCTCGAACGTGCCCTTTGCGACCACAAAAGAAGCAAAACAGAAAGCTTCGAGGGGGAACTCGGCACCTCGAAGACTCTCGAAGGGGAGGGGGTGACTCGCTCGAAGCCACAGGCTCTCGAAGAGGTGACAAACCTCTTGACGCTCTTGAATGCGACTCGAAACCCATGGGGGCAGGCTTTGCCTTCGAAGTCAGAGCCTCTCGAACGAGGAACGAGGAGGTGTGGGGTGGTTCGCAGCACGAGGGTGACTTCGAAGGAATGCTCGGAGGGGACACGAGACGAGGGTAAGCCTTACCGAAGGACGTCGAAGATGCTTCGAAGCAAGAGTACAACTTTGCGGGGGTACTCGAGGGCTCACGAGGTCGAAGGGGGCGAGTCGAGGTTGAGCCGAGATCACGAGGCTTGCTCGAAGCAGTTTCGAGGCGAGGAGAATGAACCTTCGAGGGCTGTAAACCACCTACTGTGTACGAGTGCAATGGTTGATCCTCTCTCGAGCTGCGAAGTGAGTTCGAAGGCGAGTCACTGGCCTGCTCACATGAGGCACTCCAACCTGGAGGAGCAGGGTGCCTCGAGCCTGCATTAGTGGCTCGAAGGGGAGATGAGCTGCTCGAAGTGAGCTCGGGTGAGTGAGGGGGGTTCTTCGAAGTTCGAGGTGCGACCTCGAAGGGGGAATGAGAGGGGATCTTCGAGCTCGAGCTTCCCTGGGAGTGTCTTCTAGAATGAGACCGAGAGCACTCCACAGGGGCACTAGACTGGTGGCTGGACGAGGGCAAGTGCGAATGGCGAGGGGTTTCCTTGGGTGGCTCGAGACTGGACGAGGGCTCCTTCGAAGCTAGATGAGGAGATGCACGGCTTACCCCATCCTCGATAACCTCCTTCGTAATGTGAACGATGACCTCAATAGGCCATAGCCGGCCTGACTGGAGTAGGGGGTACCTCGAAGTGAGCCGCCTCGAGACCTCGAGCTCGACCTGGGGTGGGAGGCCTCGAAGGAACAGCTGGGGCTGGTGGCTCATCTCAAGCATGTTTCCCCTTACCATGGCCAAGAAGAAGAGCCGGAATATGCGAAGATACTTCCCCAAGGCTTGAACAGAGCTCAGCTCCTTGCAACGAGCTCCTTCGAGGAGAGAGTAGAACTGCTCGAAGTACTTGAGGTCGTCCTCGACTGGTTCGATCTCGGGGTACTGAAGGGTTATGAGCGCTTTGAAATCGTCCCATTGCCTACCAACTGGAACACTAGCAGCGAGGTGGCCCCAGAGAATTCTATCGAGGGATGGGGCTCCCTCGATTGCGACCATCATCAGGGACGAATCCCCTGACCTTCCCTGGGCCTTACCATACTCCTCCACTTCTTCGAAATAGGCGGGCAGGTCCTGTGCCTGGCCCGAGAACTTTGGATGGGGCTCGAGTGGGGCTCGAGACTTTCGGTATCCACTTTCCATCACGAGCAGTATGTATGAGATTCAAATGAATATATTTCACGTCGTAGTTGGTTAATATGAGGGTATGTGAGCCTTCGAGGTCTGCGACTGGTCTCGAAGGGGTAACGAAGGGCCGGGGTCACCTCGATGCGGCCTTGAACGTCTAAGGAGAGGGTTCGGAGGGGGTGGATCCTATACACAGGGGAGTGGGAGGGTCTCGTATACTCGTCACGAAGTGGTTTCGACCACAAAAACTAAAATTAGTCGCCTCGAAGGTGCAACTCGAAGTCTCGAAACTTAATTTGCAGCCTTGCTCGACTGCAGAACATGCAAGAAAAAAAAACGAACTATACTCGTCTCGATATGTCTAAGAGTGACTGTGAGTGCGTCTAAGGGAATGTTTACGTCTCGAAAGCGTCTCGAAAGGGCTCGAAGTTCGTCTGGGGTCTCGAAAGGGTCTCGAACGTCTGGGATCTCGAAGCAACTGGGGAGGTCTCAAAGGCACTGTCAACTGACTCTAATGGGTGGGGATAGGATTCCTACAGCTCGAAGTAGCACGAAAACGCGAGGGGCAGGGCCAGGGAGCAAGGCTGTGGCAGGAGGGGGAGGACGGCAGCTCGTTGGGGAAGACCCGCTGGACGGAATGATACGAAACCTTCGGGGGTGGTAGCAGGAACCTATAGGAACTGGGAGAACGAGGAATTACGAATATCCGTCGACTCAATCCCGAGATATTCGCAAAATGGTCGTCTACCACCTTTCAGCTGAAAAAGCGTGATATCTCCGGATGTAATGATGCTGTCGTGACGAAAGAGGCACCGCCGGGAAGGTCTCCTCGAGCTCTAATAGGCCTGCGATTTGCGAGAGGTTCGGAGGGCCGGTTCACGAGCGAATGCGTAGGCAGTTAGGAGGGTGGGGGAACAGCAGCACGTTGATGAAGAACTGCTGGGCAGAACCTTCCCAAACTTTGGGATGTAGTAGAGGTGGTCTTGGGGCGCTGGGAGATCAAAGGAACGAGAGGATATGCGCACCCGAACCCGAGTTATGCCAAATTTCGTCCTACTAGGCCTTTCTCCACAAAATGAGGGATATCTCCAGAACCACTGGAGCGAACGCGTCGAAAAAGGTATCGTCCGAAAGCTCTCGTTGAGTGGAGTCAGAGTCTCGAAAAGCGAGAGGTAGAGCGCGTCGGTTGTCGAGAAATCGCGTGCTCGAGCACGAAGGTAGGAGGAGAAGATGACTACCAAGCAAATCAGCCCCCTCGCGGTGGGCTCCAGATGTAAAGTTGGATGAGAGAGGGTGAGGGGAGAGGTCCAAGGAGTCTCCCTCTGGATTTTCGGGTCCTAGTTCGACCCAGGGGGCTTGGATTGCCTGGTAGGGAGTCAAAAGAGGTAGTAAAAGTCTGAAAACGCGCCCAATAAACCCGAAAGGTGGTCGAGATAACGTCTAGAGTGAGCCTGATAAGGGAGAACTAAAATTCCGAAGGCTCCGGCCTTGGATTTCCGTCTTACTTCGTCTGGGGATGGCCGTCTATTATTGTTGCTAAGTATGTACAAAGACTCTAAGTGCGAGTCTGGCTTACATAAGCCAAAACTCGCACAAATAATAAGTAAAAAGTAAGGTAAAGATATAAAGAAAAACCAAAACTGTAAGTAGGAACAAGGAAATATACCTATTATCCTAGTAGGGAGGATTCCCTCCCTACACCGCATTACCTGTATTAGGTAACATCCTGTTTCAGGACCTTTTGTGATGCTAATCTCGTTTTATGCATCAGCAAAATGGTCCAGATCTTGCATGGCCTTGCTAGGCATTCTGCCCCTTGCTAGCTCTTACTACTACTACTAGGCATCACTTGGACCAATTTTCATCACCAAACCACATTTATTAGGACATACTATACATTCAACCTGATGTCGATGCGAGGCAAAAGTGAAGCCGCTAAACATCCAGGGTATATCTAAGGAGGGAAAATGCTGAGACCAATAGCAACTGCAAGGATGAGAGTGAGATGGATGATATGCAAGGAAACAAATACCACTTGCAGCTGTGTCCAGTGCATGTATGAGAAATGATACGAGAATGATCTGGGTCTGACCTTGTGCGAGTGCTAGAAGTGAAAAGCAACTATGATCCAGCCCATACTATAATCTGGTAGCTCAGTAGGTAAGGGGGAAGATAAAACAAAGAAGGTACATGCGCATATAGTCTGGTAGGGAAGGCTTCAATTTTGGCTGATGCAGACAGTTTCTGACACTCAGAAGGTCGCAGAGTGCCAACGGGTGAGGCTGCTGAGCAGGGGTGAGTCTCTAGTCCAAGTGTTAGAGGTGTGACGGACGACACCTGTGATGCCTGTAGCTCAAGAGGAGCTTGTAGAAGTGAAAATGACTTGTTCTCTTCGTAGGTAGACAATCTATGATGGTTTCACTCTCCCATGCACAGGTAAGTTCGACTGTCGGTCGCCTGAATGTGGTGGAGACATGGTGGGCGATGGAAAGATCATTGTTTGTTACTATTTGTCGATTCAAGCCATTCCGTGCAGATTGTTTGGTACTGTTTGTCGATTCAAGTCTTTTTTCGCTACAGCTGTTTCGGGAAAACTTTGCCGTGAGAGAAAAACTTGAAAATTGCCGCCACCTTCTGGTTTCCTAGAGGCCAGCTCAGAATTGACATAGCTCATGAACCGTTCAAGCTATCAGCAAAATTCCAGCTGATTTGGATTCCTGGGAGGTGAGTGCAGGGCACCATATCAAAAAAATTGGACTTTCACCATTCTGTCGTTGCGATCAGAAATCCACCACCTTCCATGACAAAACCGAGTTTGCCCTCCAAGCAACACTGGAACTGTTGCTCAATGACCACTATCTGACAGTAAATAGGTCACCGGATGGCGTGCAGTTGCTTCTAAGTCGAGGCTAATGGTGAGTGTGTCTCCTTTGAGCTCGATGCCACAAAGCAATTGACCTGAGACCCCTTCAAGCCTCAGGTGCTGTGATTTTCAACTGACATGCATCGTAACTGCTGTGAACAGACTCTGTCACTGGTCTATGGGTTGTGGTGGCCAACTAGGGATCGGTTTTCTGCAACTATGCACTCCTCGCTCACACCTGTATTTCTGTAATGGTTTTTGCAATGCGGATGTCCATTGACACCCTGACAATAATATCTATGTGATTCGGGATACTCACTGTGAGTGATCTGTAATGTGTGGGCCTGAATGTCGGGGTTTGCAGTGCAATATTTTCACTTCAGGGTTTACGGAGCTGGAGCAGCTTGAAACAAACATATTTCATTCCGTCCCATAGCACAAACCCACACACTCATTTTTATTTATTCTCTCCTCATCCACTCCCCATGGCGAACAAAAAAAAAAAATAAGAAACAGCCAAAATTGAAAGTAACAAGTCAATCTCAGGTCGAGTCACCAGGACTCGGAATATCCACTGAACCACCTACCTCACAACAACTACAGCCAGTGCCCAGGACTTCCAGACCCACAGCCCCCAATGCAGCTTTACGAACCATGCCAGATGATGATGCAGCCCTCACCGTAGCTCAAGTCTTGCCAAGTTGGCGCACAAGGCAATTGGACAGAAACATACCTCCCAAGCACGTACCTTCCCACACGGATCAGCACCAGATATCGAGGAATCATCTTCTGAGTCTGCAGAGGAGGGGGTTGAGTCAATTGGGGATGTCCACGAAGCCACATGTGGAAATGCTGATGAAGACCGTAGATTGTTGTCCTTGATATACGGCAACCCATCCCTTCATGTAGTTGAGCCTGAAGGTATGCATCCGGAGAGTGTTCCTGTAGACGCTAGAACAGAGAAGTCTCTCAGCGGTTTGATAACGCGCTACCTACGACACGGCAAACCTAGAACAGAGAAGTCTCTATAGTACAAATGTCAGTTCCGGAACAACCATGCCATGCAACGAACATACCTCAGCGGTTTGATAACGCGCTGAGGAAAGAAGAAAGAGCAACCTATCCATATCTATACGTGTATGCACCACGTGACGAAAATGAGTGTCTACGCTGTAACGCGTAAAGTCTGCAATGCGAAGCCCCACCGAACACGCTCCAACACACCCCCTCAGCGTGACACCATTGACAAGCCTGTTTGATGACCCTGGAAAGCGGAGCGAGCGAGCGGCTTAGTGAGAACATCTGCGACATTTTGATGTGTCGAGATCCATCGAGGAGTGAACACGCCTTTCGTGATGTGTTCGCGAAGGAAATGGTAATGGACGTCGATATGTTTAGTGCAAGGATGATTTACTGGACTAGAAGAGAGAGATACCGCGCCTGTACTGTCCGCATAGACGACGAAGGGAAGAACGATATCCTGATGAAGAGATGACTTCTTTGACGCGTATGTAATGGGGCCTCCATATAGAAACCAAACGTAGTCCGTGATGGATACGCGATCCACTGGATATGTTGCCCAGTCCGAATCGCTTGTCCCTTTTAAATAGCGGAGTAGCCGTTTTGCAGCTGCAAAGTGACGTGGTTCGGCGTGAGTGCATTGTTGTGCGAGACGCTGGACCGCTTGCGCTATGTCTGGTCGGCTGCAAGTAGCGAGATATGCAAGTTCTCCAATGATCTTTCTATACGCATGATCCAGATCTGGCACGCCAGGATAAACATCTGTCTCTTGTCCGAAAGGATGGTTCGGGTCCATAGGCAGCGATACGGGATTTGCCTCCTCTAATCCGTATTCCTCGCAAACATGGTTGATGTACGCCCCCTGGTGGATCCAAGCCTCGCATGTTTCTCGCCGCCGCTCAATCCGCCCCTTCACCCAGTTAAGAAAGTGTCTGCTGTTACACCCTCCAAGACTGTCATCGAAATGCCAGACAGTGATGCAAAGCACCCCCTGACCATCCTCCCCAACTCTACCGAAGATGAAGATGGCCAAATCGATGTCCGACCCGGAGAAGCCGAGCTCCTCGAGAAGATTGCATAGCATGACATACCAGTCGAACGCGGCCTGCTTCAGTCCGTACAGAGAATGCAAGAGTAAACACACGAGTAATATGCCAGCATCGTCGTAGCGTTCGAACCCTCGTGGTTGCTTCATGTAGATTTCCTCCGTGAGTTTTCCGTGAAGAAACGCCCGTTTTGCATAGTCAAAACAATCCAACTCCCAGTCGCTTTTCGCCGCTAACGCTATGAGGAGTTTTACGGATGCTTGTCTTGCGACTGGAGCGTAGGTCCGGTGAAAGTCGATGCCGGGAACTTGTGAGAACCCTTGTGCGACCAAACGTGCCCATCGGTTTCCCACGAGTTTACGACCAGGTGGTGGCTTCACCAGCTTCCATACTTCCATTTCTATCGTCTTCAGCTCCCTTTCCATCGCCTCCTTCCAACCAACGTGATCCGAACGTTTCACTGCTTCATCGTAGGTCGCTGGAGGGATCAACATGTCATATCCCGGCTGAGCAGGGTCCCGTCGTTTATCACTTCGGATAGAGAGGTGAGTGTTCTGAGAGCACCCCTTCGCTGAGATTTCCATCATTGGACACCCCCTCACTCGTATCCGGAGCAACACGCAACTTTTCAAGACGAGCCTTCGACCATTGAAGTTCATCTGCCAATTCCTTCCCCTTTTCTGTTAACACTCGAGACCGACCTGACCTGCGTGGCCCCTCCTCTGAGCCTGACGTGGCCACGGGTGGAGCAGATGAATCGGGTGTGGAGGATGCGAGTGACGGAGATGACGAAGGTATGTTGCCTGACGAGCGCCATTCGAGCGAGAGGTCCTTTTGACGTTCGGGTGGGATGCGAGAAAAACACCGAGCATGCCAAAGGTCCCACGTAAGTGCACTTGGTACAAACGCAGCTAGGTTCGAAGGTGTGGAGTTGTCGACGACAGGCGGACATATGAACTCAACGTCCAAGAAGTACAGCTGCCCCTGCATCTCAACGTCTCCGAGTGACTCGCCTTGATGAAGCAGTTCACAACGACTTGGACTCCCCTTGAACCGCAGTTCCCATCCGCGTTCGATCATGCGACCAACTGACAACAAGTTCACGACGGCGTTTGGTGCGTACAAGCAGTTTTGTAGCCGTAAACGAATTCGTTGATTCCCGAGTTTCAAGACGGCAACGCAATCACCATATCCCTCAATGCCGTGACTCCCATGGTTTGCCGTTTTCATGGAAACAGAAGTGTCTGCAGTGAACGTCCAGAAGAGAGTCCGGTCTTTGATGAGATGAGTTGTCGTCCCAGAGTCTAAGATAGTAGAAGACGCTGCTGCTGCCAGTGATGTGAGTTTGTGAGCGTCAACACTCAGCTCTTCCTTCTCTGACAACTCTTCTACGACTGCACAGGAAAGATCGCGGAAATGGTTGTCTGTTGGTGGACATGGAATTGCAGTTGCTACTAGCGGTGTAGTTGTCTGAACTGTGGCAGTCCCAGTTGCTGTTGAAGTTGAAGAAGTCACTGCTGCTGTCTGACCTACACCGTTCGTCGAAGGTGTTTTGTTTCTTTGCCACGGCGCTTGTCCAGCTCTTCCACCCCCTGGTTGAAAACAATTATCCCAGTCATGGTCTACTCGCTTCCGACCTAAGCAAATTGGCGTAGTGCAAGGGGTGCCGCTGGGATTATTTCTAGTTTTCCGTAGACCCGTCACTTGATTGACCTCGCCACGTTTTCCCGGTACGACCGCATTCGCATACTCTGAACCAGGTCCAGGTGCTGGTGCCTCATTCGTCATCTGGATCGCCTCCTTAATGATTGTTTGGGCTGCATGTTTGAAAGTGTACGTTTTGAGTTCTGGCGACGATCCGTACTGAACACAAGTAGGTCGCATTGGCGTCGAGGCAAGGAAGGGATTCGTGGTATGTCCAACTGGACCGAACGGATTATGCGGTGTGACGGGGGTAGTCGCCGGCAAAGGCCACGAGAACTGAGATGCAGCCGGTGCTGTGGCAAAAAGGGCAGGTCCCGCCATTCTAGCCAGCTGCTCACTTCGCTCCAGTTCTGTCTCCACATTTTTTCGAACAACTGGCCATATCCCAGTCCTGGGTAAGCCCTTCAGGAGCGCATATATTGCCTCCGCCTCTGAGGGTCTTGCACCCATACGAGCTAGTCTGTCGTTGATGTGTGTATGCGACGCGACATACTTTTCTGCATCCCCTGCCCCCTTCACTTGAAAGGAAGCAATCTGAGCGCGCAAAGAAAACTGTAGGGAGACGTCCGAACGATCGTAGAGCTCAGCAAGTGTGTTCCACACTTCCCGTGCGGTGATACTAATGTCGTCAGGAATCAACGTCAGAACGGACGAGTTCATCTTTCTCAAGACAAGAGACTTCGCAAGTCCATCGTCCTTGAACCACTTTCGAATCGCCTCCTGTTCTTCGGTGGTTGGTGCTGTCGGGATAAGGGGGCATGGACAGGTCGAGGCGTATTTGACAAAGTCGAACGGGTTAGTCCCATTGCTGACATGATTATAGACTCCTTGTCCGAGAAGAAGTTGTTCTGTTTGTCGGCGCCACTCGTAGTAATTCTCTGTCCCACGCAACTCGGGTATATTCTCAAATTTCCCCATAACGCAGGCTATAAACGCGAATATATGCGCGTCGTTTCTCGTGCGTGAGGTTCTGACACTTTCGTCTGGTCTGTTCTGGTCTTCGGTGAGTTGAACTTGTCTGTTATACGACAAGCTCGGGGCTCATAACCTGTAGACGCTAGAACAGAGAAGTCTCTCAGCGGTTTGATAACGCGCTACCTACGACATGGCAAACCTAGAACAGAGAAGTCTCTATAGTACAAATGTCAGTTCCGGAACAACCATGCCATGCAACGAACATACCTCAGCGGTTTGATAACGCGCTGAGGAAAGAAGAAAGAGGAACCTATCCGTATCTATACGTGTATGCACCACGTGACGAAAATGAGTGTCTACGCTGTAACGCGTAAAGTCTGCAATGCGAAGCCCCACCGAACACGCTCCAACAGTTCCAAACAACCTTGAATAAACTGAAGCCAGTTAATCACCAGTCCGTGTTAAGGTGAGCGACGAACCTGAATTTCATTGTCACTTAGCACACCATCTCGAGCCTTTCGTTGATTGGATTTGGATTTGACACAGCCAGTTCGATGGTGGTGCTCCAAGAGATTACGAATAGCACGCACAGACAATGAAGTTATACGACTGATTTCTGTAGGTGCAAGATGGCATACATAGCGCATGTGGACAACGACCCATGCAAGGTCCTCTGAGATCAATTTCCCCTGCGGCATATCCAAACAGCTGCAGTGCCCTATGTCTTGGAACCAGAATTCCAGAACTGATTAGCTGCAACCGAGATCTGAAACGGTTGGCAGCGGAGACGTGTTTTCGTAGTCGGATGTGGCGAATTCCGAGTGCAGCAGCGGAATGGTGAAAGTCCAATTTTTTGGATACGGTGCCCTGCACTCACCTTCCAGGAATCCAAATCAGCTGGAATTTTGCTGATAGCTTGAACGGTTCGTGAGCTATGTCGATTCTGAGTCGGCCTCTAGGAAACTAGAAGGTGGCGGCAATTTTCAAGTTTTTCTCTCACGGCAAAGCTTTCCCGAAACAGCTGTAAGTCCAAATCCTACTGGTGTGCTACAGTCTCAAGCAATGATTCCATGTCTAATTATCGGCGATCTCAGTCTCTTCCAATATCTACTATGCGACAAGCAAGGGCAGTCTTACGTCGATCTCGATTCGCGTGATGACGACGGCCTGGGCCTCCTCAGTCAGACCATACAGCGGTTTGGTGCAGAATCTGAGAGAGACGTCGAACGCGAAGAATGTGTTCATCTTCTCATTGCCCAAGGTGCTGATGTGCACAGCTCTGACCAAGGTGTGTAGTTCCGTTCGCTGTTAAGAATCTCGCTCATCTCTCCGGTAGCTGGCTGGACACCCCTTCACCACGCAGTGCTGCTGGCACCTCCAACTCTAGTGTCCCATTTGATGACAAATGGATGTTCACCATTTTCGATGACACACAGGAAGTTGACACCACTTGACATAGTGACAGCTCATACTCTTCTCCCTGGACGCGAGGATATCGCTATACTGCTAGAAGAGGCCATGCGTAGCGAAGGCTGGTCCGGAGGGCGGATGGAACAACAACGCAGAGCGCTTGATGAACGAATTAAACGGAGAGACGGACGCGGAGGCACATGTCAAAACATAGCCAAGATAATAGAGGTTCCCGCTCAGTGGTGGGGGGATGACTGGTCCGAACTGTCATTCGACGATTCTGACTCTGAAGAGGATGACGATTCCAACGACGAAATCTATGTGGGCGGCGTGAGCTCAACTGATCATACGCAAGGCTGACTTCGAACGCAGACACCATCTTTGGATTTTACGTCCATGCTTGCTTGGTCTCCTCAGGACCTACACGACATTTTCGAAGCGATCATCACAAACTTCCGTATAACTGCGCGGAACACTGAACCCGCCAATGTCCTTTATTTGATGGCGCGTTTCGCATGCTTGATGTGCGATTCAACATGGCTGGAAGATCTAATCATTGGGGCTACGGATGTTATCGAGGAGAAATTCTTTGTGAGTGTTGGCTCCGAGTTTCGTATACTTACTTCATGGCCTTGTAGAATAATTCAGAAGACATCACTTGCTTGATTTTTTGGCTACACAACGTAACCACCTGGCTTCACCTTATGCATTGTGACAACTCGGTAAACGAGGCTTGTGAGATGCTTGGATCATTCGAGCTTCTAGAACAGCTAGTCAACTCTGTCTTTGGTGAAGAAGTCTCTGGCGTCTTCCTGGCCCGTGCTAACAGGTCAGCCCACAGTCTTTATCATTCGCCTTGCGGAAAGGAAGATAGACCAGTTGCTGGATACTGCACTACTGGAAAATTCTATGATACCTGCTGACACGATTCAGTTTGAATCCGAGTGGTCGTTTCTGCGGCCATTCAGCACTAAGAAGAAGGCCTCCACTTCGGCCTCAAATGCCTCCATACGCAATGGAATATCATCTCTGCCTCCGCTTCCTCTTGCGCGTCCGCCATCTACATCAGTCCAATCCATCAGTTTCCCTCCTGCCACTCCGAAGACTCTATCGTCGCTTCGACACACATTTTCTCGCGCCAAGGTTCCGACCACACCTGCCAGTATAGACAATCTGGATAGTTCAGCGTCGAACGGTTTACAAGAGCTGCTTGCTTTCCTTACAGCATTACATATACTATTGACGTTGTCGGATATCAACCCAGCACTGATTACACAGTTCTGGTCACAAGTGATGTACTGGACAAGTGAGTTGATCGTTATCGAGCAGCGAGTTAAATGACCAACAAACCATGTAGGTGAGATGTTCAATCGTATCCTGACACGGAAAAAGTTTCTATGCAGGTGTGTATTCCATGACTACGTACTTGCCCTAGAATCTGACCTGGGGAAGATCTCGGGCCATCCGGATTGGCATGAATTTGAGTGCGCTTGAAGACTGGATTGATGCTATGAACTTGCCCTGTAGAACCAAAGCACATTTTTCTCCTGTGAAGGATCTTCTTACGTGGCTGCAGGTATTGATATTCTGAAGCACAACTCCATAACAACTAACAGCACAGCTGTCATCTATCAGGGATTTCTCGGACCTGGTTGCGACCATACAAGTTATGAGGAACATCAACCCTTTGCAGGTTGTTGACGTTCTCACAGTCGATTCTACTGTCGTTGATGCTTTCTATTCCAGATGAGACGGGCCGTTCGCGACTACAAATACGAAGTCAGCAAAGGCCGCATGGATGATGAATGTATTCAATACTTGACGCAACTACAAAAGGACTGGGAACGACATCGAGTGAAGATGGGTGTAGAAGCGCTGTGCAAGGAGGTAAATCGACGCCGATAGCCATCCAAGGTATGCTAACTTCTGCGTGCAGATTGGCGAACGCGAGCGTGAACGTGAGCATGAATTTGATGACAGCTCTGTCATTAGCGGCAATCCCTGCAGCACCAAGACTCCCAGCGTTTCCACTACAGAGAACTCCGGGCGTGGCATCGATCCCTTGTTTGATCGAACCTTTGACAAATCCACGTGGGAGCCTCCCAGGGCCCCTCAGGTATTGGGGGAACTTCTAGACTCTCGACATATGTTACCATTATCATTGCGATCCGACCCTCGTCAGTTGTCCGCGACCCCAGACAAGACGCATGTTGCGGAGTATGCGAAGCGGCTAGTTGGCTCTCGTCTCGGTGCCCGTAGTTCTGGGCACGTGAGCACACACGGAGCAATGGGATGGAAGTGTCAGAGCCATAAGGTCCGCAGTGTTAGCATCCAGACCTTGCGGTGGATCGACAGGTTAAAGCTGTCTTCAAGCTGGGGGAGATCAACTGGTTTGCATCATACTCATTATAGTGATGACAAGTCGCCAAGTCCGATAAGTGAAACCGAGGGCCTTTACATTGATACTAACGTCCCTCATACGACTTCCCAATCTACGCCACTCACTCGCAAGCCATCTTCCCGGAGCAGGGGTCACCGCCTGAGTATGGGAGGCGACCAGCTATCACCACTCTCGGCTTCGTGATGTTGTCAAACTCGAGTTTCCGGACTTTTCTTCTCGTCGCTACCCGGTTCACGGTCTATCTGGCTTGTATCATATCGCGTTCTCGCATTAGATAATGTTGATATAATAGACATTTCCAGGAGTGTCGTGATTAAGGCCTTACTGGTTAGGGCATACGAGGAAGCGTTTACCACAGGGCAGCCGTTGCAAGGGAAATTGACTTTTCACACATAAAAGTTCTTGGAATCTTCTCTCCACCTATGGAGTTCAGCATTCATCGACCCACACTGTCAAGCAATGAGGGCAGCGTATACCTGACAGCCTGGCTGGTTGAGGTGGCAATCAGACCAATCTTCCACTTATGTAGCACTATTGAATTTAGTGTGTTACATCTGTTACAGTTACTGTAAGGTAGGGTATAACAACTAGCAAGTCGAGCATTAGCGATAGTTTACATATACACTGGCGAGTCTAGGCCTTGCTAGGCCCCGAAAAATCATTTCATGACCTAGCAGTGGTCAGCAAGTTCAACGCGACACCCTGGTGACTCTAGCTAGGCCTAGCAGAAATGTGTGAGCTCTTACGAGGCCTAGCTAGGCCATGCTAGGTGCACCGGATTCTGCCGGGCTCTGCTAGCTTTGGGCGGTTTTGCTGATGACTGTGTAACCCTTCCCCGCTCGCTTCGCAAAGCCGTCATGGGTGAAAAGTGCACTTCGTTCATGCCTCATTATCAAATCCCTAAGGCGAGGCTGCTGTGTAGAGAGATGCACATGTCGCTGTCACAGTTCAGCGAATTTACGGTGAGTACCTCAACATGCACTCGTATCATTGCCCTGATGGTGGACTATCAGTCCTTAATCAGATCAGCGGCAAAGAGGCACCTCAACTGTGGATTGAGACCAGAAGAGCAAGACCCGGATGACCTTCAGCAATTTATGAGAATGGTGCGGTATTCACATATCTTACTCTTACCACACTAATGCACACTAGATCCACCAGCGACGGGCAAACCTCTCCGAAAAATATGAGGACTCGTGGCCAGTTATGGCTTATCTAGAAATATATCTTTTATACAGGATCCGAAAGGTGGACTATCTCCAGCGTCGTTTTGGACGCTACAGGAAGGCTTTTAACAGGTGCCCGGATCCCATTTGGTTCCGCTACTCTCACGTGCGCTGAAACACGCATTCTATCCTGACTGCCGTATCTGAGTTTCCTGGCACAGGCTAACAAAACTGGTTCCCCGTTCAAACGGAACTGCCAAGTCACAGTCAGGGCTTACAGAGAGGTAGGTAACTCTCACGGTAGTGGTGACGAACTGACGATCATTATCCAGCCAAAGAAGTCGACAAAACGTCAAAGGCTATGCGAACGCAACGCAAATAATGGGACGATTAAGAGGGTGTACCCGCTAAAGAACCGCGTTTCAGTAGTTATCAAAAAATTCTGCAAAAAGAGTTATGTCATCCCGATCTCAGACTCCGAAAGCGACGCAGACAGTGAAACTGGGGCTGGCCCCTTGAGCTCCTTCTCTCCTGCCGCCTCTCCTCGTGCGATCGTGCCATTGTGCACTGATCCCGTTCTCGACTTCTTATCCTCGGTGAGACCCAGTCTCGCACAGTTCCATACTCACTTCGTCAAGATGGGGTTTGTTGATGATAACGCGCTGAAAGCTTTCTTCTCTTGGCCAGCTGATGTGCAGGAGAGCATGGTGAGAACTGAGTTAGGGCAGTTGATGAATCCCCTCCAGCTACATGGTCTATTTGTTGCAATCCGTGCATGGCTAGAGTCAACTACGCAGACTGGGTAGGCTACATGGTGAAACATCGATCATGGTTTGTAAATACTGCTAGTCCTGAATTCAACTTCGAACTAGGTGTTTTTGATTTCACCTTTAGCACCGAGGGATCTCGAAAACAGACTTCCACATCAGTGGACAGGCACATCTTTCTCATGTTCGTGCGAACACAGTGTACTATCGAGGATCGATCTCTGGGCAGTGGGTGGCTTGCACTTGCACGAACGGAGCTTACTCTGAACCATTTATGAACAGGTACGACGCTCGGCTACTACTCGACGTACTACCCACTGCGCACGACCACCCATCTTCTACCCCCGCCGCGACTGGCCATCGTTGCTCTTTCTCTCCGAGTGGGTTGTTAAATTTGCCTTCAGACACCGAAGACACATCCTTCTTTTCCCTAGACATTACCGTGATAAACCCAGGAAACTTAGTAAGCTTATGGACCTCCCCTGCTCGGAGGAGCGTATGCAAGCCATCCTGGCCTGCAACCACGAGAGGGAGAGAGAGCGACGCCGGGATGTTCGGGGCGGCAGTGATGACAGAATCGCTCAGAGGCCTGCGTTACCAACCACGGTCCACATGGAAATGAATAAGCAAGACTACGTAGATTCGTGGCCGGACTGCGTTTTACATCGGTTCCTCAGGCTCCAGTCTTTCAACGCTGTCTGCTTTTCTCTTCTCTGCGGATTGACTAATTACGCTATGTGACTCGCCAAAAATTGTGTTTTACCGCGGATGTGGTGCCGCATCGAAAAATCATTTTCGCCCTCTCACCGGCACCCTGGCGTAACACTTGCGAAACCGGTCGCGTCGTCTAGTACGATCCGCTTCGCCGACGATGTGTCAGCTGAGGTGGGAAGCCCTTCAAATGTGCATGGCTTCGTCTGATCGGATTCAAGTCACATCTCTCGGAGCTAGTTTCCACTTCCGTGGATCTCTGTATCCGTTGGTATACCATATGAATAACATCATAATCGACGGTCGCTGAATTTGGCCGTGAATGGCATTAATGGTGATCCGGTGATCATGCTTTCCGGTGACTTCAATTGCAAATAGCACTACTAGTAGGGATTGTCCGGAGATTACGGCTAATTGAGTATTGGTACTGGGGGATCGTATTGTGGTGGCACTTGATGATATGGAGGGTGCGGAAAACTACCGACTGGTGGCAGTCCAATGAAAGTGCGAAGTGCGGAACGTGTATATGACACGCCTGCCGCCCAAACGTCTACAAGCGACCCCCACATCATGAGAAGTAAGCTATGTAGACATTCGTACGAAAACTGGGCAGTCTGCCAAAGCAGAATGATGACTTTGCCAATCTGCCAAGATGAATGAGTGAAGCGGTCCCAAGTACCTTATGGACCAAACGCACGCTGTAGGTCAAGAACATCGCAATCCAAGTCCACGGAATGTTGTACCAGGCCAACCTCACTAAACCGCAGGCCACAGCAGCACATACAATGCTGTACATGATCGTCCAGGACATGCGGCCATAATCACTCCAATCTAAGGAGAAACGAAAGATCTAAGCGACATCAGCATCATAAAAACAGGATATCAGCATCTCCAAACCATTATACAGTCCAAAAAGGATGCTATTTGGCCACGAGGAGCACCTTGGGAAGTCAAAGTTAGCTGCGTACCAGGAGAACAGTGCAGGATGACAGACAGTATTTTGCCCTCCATATCTTGATGTATGTGTCCGCACCTTTACCGCTAGAAGCTGTGGCGACGTAACTCCATGCACCTCTCTGAGCAGCCTTGAACATCATGAGTCAAGCAAATGTATGAAGAGGGTTCCAACAAACCGAAACGGCTTGTATAATATTGCCTAACCAGAGTCATAAGTATACCCTAGTAAAATAATTGACGGATCCGCTCACCACTGTGCGGGAGAACCTGGTAAAGGTCGTCAGAGCCAGTTTGCCAAATGCAAACGCTACCAGTAGGGGACCCTGATATGATTGCTTTCCCGTCATGTAAAAAAGACACCAAAAGCGGGTAGCGGGCTTCGGCTTCACAGTCATAGACCCATTTCCGAACCGGCTTAGTGGAACCTAACTTGAATAAATACACACCATCTTGCAGAGTGTTGATTACAATTGCGTTGAGGTCGAGATATACAGCAGAACTCGCTCTACTCATAAAAACGGTGGTCTGTCAGCAAGGATTTAGATTGCCGAGTCAGAAACCTACATTTGTTTGGGAGTATCCCGTGAGCGTATGTGCCAGAGAGCCGTCATGGAGTCAATGTCCCACGCTCTGTAAATTATGTCAGTCGCTATTGACGTTGGTATAGCGAGCTTCGTACATGACACCGTGGTTGAGGTATGAAACAATGAGCCTCTTGCCTCTCTCGTAAAAGTGAATTGATCGGGGGCGAATTCGACAATCACGACCTTCAATTTGAGGTTTATATTGAGGATGTGGAAGTTTGGTTGTTGCGGTGTAACTCGCTGGAGAACAATACAAGTCCGTAACCCCTCACCCAACGATAGCTGGAGGAATCTTACGAAGGCATCCGTCCTTTGTGATGTGGACCTCGTTCCCAATGCCAATCGCCAACAGCCTCATGTTTGGCTCCAAATCCAGGCAGAAAACTGGCGTATCCTTCACGCCGAGTCGGACCTCCCTCCCTGCAAAACCTGTCTTTGGTATATGGTACGAGTTAGAATGGGACATAATAATGTTAACGGGTAAACTTACCGGTGAGAAATCACTAAGATAGAACACAGCACCGTCTTCACAGCCGCAAATTAGAGTATCCTTTTCGACGGAATGCCAAAGCAATGCATTGATCTGACTGTCAAAAACAACGCAAAAGATGAATCTACCGCTGGAGACTTTCCAGATGCAGATTGACCGGTCTGAAGAACCTGATGCAAGGTACCTTCCGCATGGACTGAAGGAAAGGGCATTGACAGAATCGGTGTGCTCGTTGAGTAGAGTCTTGTGTACCACGTAGGCGGACTCCATGGTGAAGGAAAGTGGCTTAGGCGAGTCCTACCTTTCTCATATACCGATACAACAAAGCATTCTTCCTAACACGTGGCATAGGATCAATTGGGCCGAAACGCGCGATTAGCCGATCGTCACAAGCATGAAAGGATGATTGGGTTTGCAAGTATCCGGTAGGCCTCGACCCACATTGGCCATACCGCATTGAGCCTCGTAGGTCCCAAGACAAAGACTTGCGGCCGGCGGCGGCTCGCACGGTTACACCTCGTTTGTGGCAGTATTCATCATTCAGTCTTGAAAGCGCAAGCAAGCAATAACCTGGATACCATAATGCTCCAGACATTTAAAGAATGATCTGGCGGTGCCATCCCGCACAGAGTACCGCCCACCACCGTCCGTTCATTCATTCATCCATCGCTTGATATTTATTCTACATCTACCTCCTAGCTTCTCGAAAAAGCTATGTTTGAGCCTCGTGAACCACTCACTTTTCGAATCAGGACTACTCCTCGACCTGGCGTTCGTCTGGAGCGTGATGTACGATTCCCACATATTGGCCCACGAATCTGATCCTCACAGCTGCTTCCAGGATATACCGATCATGCGTCAAGCATTCCCCATTCGTCGAGAACGATCAAAGCCCCATCTTTCGCAACCTGCCGTGGCGAAGTAAGTTGGTGCTTGCACGGGTCCTGAAGTTTCCATGCGACTACTTTCTCTTAGCTACTGCGTTCCTGCCACCTCCAGACGTCTACATCAGACCGTACTGTCAAGGTGCTTGATCACCAATAATTTCCTTCGTCCTCGAGGCTGCGAGTACGTCACTTCCACTTGAGGCAACATGTACTGATTTTTGTTATGCCAGCGCACCGCACGAAGTAGTACAGGATGTCGCAGCAAAGCCCACCACACCCTCCAGGATGTCCCAACCTAACACGTCACAAGGTAGTGGTGGAGATTCCCTGCAGGCGGGGAACCCACCATCAGAACGGAAGTCTACTTCGTCTTCATCCTCGCGAGGTGCGGCGCAAGAACCCCGCAGTCCAACCCCAGGGGCTTGTACTCCTGCTCCACAGTTGATTCCCGAATCTCCACAATTGACTGCCCTACCTACGCGACCTACTGCTGATCCCTCTACTTCCTTTCCGGGGAAGTGGCTTTGCCCTCTCCACCCACTGCCGTTCCCTCTTGACCCGCAAAGTCTGCCTTTGCCACTGAAACGGGAGAAGAGGGCGATCAGAAGTCGGAGGGAGTGTGTCCAGTGGTTCAAATCAAAGGGGAATGGTAGCCTTCGTTCACCCCCTGATAGCCGCAGTGCATACGATTCGCCCCTGCAAATTGCAGACTTGTACATTCACCAAAACGACCGCGAGAGTGTCCGACAGATCTGGATGTGGACAGGCCATCGATGGGACGTTGCTGACCCAGAGTGTACTCACCCAATTATGTCTGAGTATCGCTTGAAGATTCTTGGTAAAGGGGAACCCTCGTGGGTGACGAGGAAGACAATGGTTTCTGATCAGGGAAGGGCAAAGCGAAAATTAGAAAGTTAACTAGGCATTCCTGTTGAGTTTTGGTATTATACGTAGCACACTCCTTCAGTTAGAACACAGATTCGAATTTCAGCCGTACACACCGATCTCCGGCCAATAAAATTCATTCCTCGTTATTCCAGGAGGCGCAACCAGACCTGGTATGGGTGATGTTATGCGTATATTTGAAATGGAGAGATGGTAACTCACAATCGTATCTCGCGCATCCGCGTCCTTTCGCACTCTTCTGGTAGCGGCTACGGACGACGTGCGTCCAGTGCCCAAACGCGTTTTCAATGATTTCGGCCTGGGTACACCGCCCGCAAACAGACTACCAAGTTGAAGGGGGCCCCTCCAACACCCAATGACAAGGCAGCGGGCGGTAACGAAGACGCCTTTGCAACACTGGGTGCCCCGACCATACCTCCTCCACCAGCGCTACGATTCATTTTTGCCTTTTTCTGCTAACAGTGTTAGTGATGAGCGAGGAGAGGAGTTGGCGCGGAGAAGTAGCCACAGGCCCAATAGCTGAGGCTTGCACGTGACTTGTACCAGCATGACATCCACAGTTCAACGTTCACTGCTGTAAAAATGACTCGCCTCATGCTAGTCCTTGGGCTTGTGGGGTGAGTGGGGTGGGCTTGGGTTGCTCTCCTCACTGCGAAAACAAAAGAAACGTAAGAACGCACATAAAACCGGGTAGTCAGGTCTTACATCGACATACTAGTCAGCGGTTCATATTGGACTTGATCCAATCCTGCATCGACGGAACCGATTGCTTCGTCCAGAGAATCAACAGCAGCAATAGGGAGTAGAGCGCCGGGAATTTCTCTGAAAAAAATTTAGAGATATCTCATCCTCAACTCGTCACGTACTCTTGTAGCAGAGAATCATTTTCGTCTACGCCTTCGACGATAACAAGCTCGAACCACCGTCTCGCAGGGTTTCTCCTGCCATCGAATACCCCACCTACTCTCTCCTTGTGAGTGGTCAAGCATTGCACTCACGTGCTTGAAGTGAAAGTTGTTTACGATGTCCCCATAGTGTGCATCGTGAAGCACTCCATTTAGGGAAGAAGGAATTGTAGGCCTTTTCAAATCCTCTATCGAACTCATCTTATTTTTTTCTGGGAACATATAATCTGGGGCGAAATAGATCTATGTGTGGGTTATATCAGTCGAACACTCTATATAGGCAAATCACTTGCCCGGCCCGCATTATTACACTTTCCCTACAAGATACGCTTGGCAGAGAACTCCCTGTCAAACGCGGCATCCACGACGACAGGACTCTTCCACCCGAGTTCTAGCGAGCAGGGTGTCAAACGTTCAGCAGCTGCGCTTGTAACGATACGTGGGACTAGTGTTGCCACAGATCAGCTTGGCTTTATTTGGCTCAGCTTTGCCCAGTTTGGCATAATATCTGTCTTGGTTCAGAAACCAAGCCACCTTCGAGCTGCAGCTTCAGCTTGGCTCAGCTTCTGAACCAGCTCAAGCTGGACCCACTACTAGTACCCAAAAAATTAGCTATTTCATAAGGAAATGAGCCCAAATTTGCAACTCGAAATTCCAATGATGAGGTGGCCATTTTGGGCCGTGGCGGAGGTCACGTGACCCCCGTCTTTGGCTGCACGCTCGGGGTACGGCGTGCACAAGTGTGGCCTTCCGCGAAACCTCCAAACGTCGTCGCGTCCTGCCATGAAAATATCCACGCATAGGTCTACCGTCTACGAAGGGCACTCCCACTACGCCATGAACATAGCATTCAACCCAAAAGACGCCAACACCCTTGCATCCGCTTGCCTCGACCGCACCGTCAAAATGTGGTCCCTTGGTTCTCCGCACCTTAATTTCACGATGGATGCCCACGACAAGGGCATCGACTACGTCGATTTCTATCCCGGCCCAGATCGTCCTTACATCGTTACCACCGGTGATGACAAGACTATCAAAGTGTGGGACTATCTTAGCGAGAGTTGTGTACAAACGATGGAAGGACATATCAATAACCCCTCGTTTGCGGTCTTCCATCCGAATCTACCAATCATTATTAGTGCCAGCGAAGATGGCACCGTCAAGTTCTGGAATAGCAACACGTATAGATTAGCGAACACGCTGAGCTACGCCCTCGAGCGAGCTTGGTGCGTCACGTTGCGCAGGGATGCCAACGAAGTTGCTGTGGGCTACGACGAGGGTATCGTTGTTATAAAGGTATGTTCTTCCTGATTGTTTCCGCCCGCCCTCTTACGAGTGACGCTGCCACCGCCCTAGCTTGGCCGGGATGAACCGACATACAGCATGGACTCCTCTGGAAAACTTATCTACGCCCGTAACCAACTAGCTCTTTCCGGTAATATCCAAAGCTTGTCGCCCGACGACCCCTTACCCGAAGGCACACGCATTCCACTCAGCATCAAAGAACTCGGTACCACGGAGATTTTCGGCAATGCTCTCATTCGCGGCCCAAACGGCCGATTCGTCACTGTCGTGGGCGATGGCCAGTATATCTTCTACACGGCATTGGCGTGGAGGAATAAATGTTTTGGAGTGGGGTTATCCGTTGCGTGGGGAGGTGATTCGAACGCATATGCGGTGTTGGAAAACAGGGTCAAGCTGCATGTGTACAAAAATTTCAAGGAGAGAGGTGGAGTTGGCATGAAGGGATGCGAGAGCTGGTCCATCGATGCAATATTTGGGGGACCTGTATTGGGTGCGCGTGGGAAAGGGTTCGTGGTCTTCTGGGATTGGGAGACGGGGGAAGTGGTGAGGAGGATTGATGTTGAAGCGAAAAATGTGCGTGCATCCTTTGTTCGCGTGGTGTCTCAGGCGGCCAGACTTTGGGCAATGAAGGTTGACTCTGACTCGAACCTTTCCGCGATAGATCTACTGGTCGGGGACGGGCTCGTTTGTTGTCATTGCCTCCGAAGACTCGTTCTATGTCCTCCGCTTCAATCGGGACGCATACAATGCCAAAGTTGAGCAGGGTGTGGACATCACCGATGAAGGAGTGGAGGAAGCATTTGACATCGTTGCTGAGATCCCGGATAGGTGCGTTCGTCGTTTTGAGTGGATTCGCGTCCTCGACGCGCCTGACTTGTGTGGCGGCTGTGTAGTGTCAGGACAGCGAAATGGGTCGGGGATTGTTTTATCTACACGACGGCGAGTAACAGGATCAATTATTTCGTCGGGACGGAGTCGTATACGATTAGCCCATCGGATATGTACGTCTTACTCCCTCTGTCCTCGTTTCCCTACTCACTGCATTGCTGACCTGCTATGCAGACCGCTGTACATTCTCGGATATGTCCCCGCCCACAACCGCGTTTACCTGGCGGACAAGGACATGAACATATATGCATACAGCCTTTCTCTCAGTGTCGTGGAGTACCAGACAGCGGTGCTACGGGGAGACATGGACGCCGCGGCTGAGATTCTGCCCTCTATACCGAAAGAACAGTTAAATAAGGTGGCTCGGTTTTTAGAAGCTCGCGGTATGTTTCCCCTTTGGGTACCTTGTCCCCATTGCTCTTGTTGGAAAATGGAAATTTAACCGTTCTTCGTTAGACATGAAAGAGCTTGCACTTCAAATATCCACCGACCCCGATCACAGATTTGATCTCGCCCTTCAGCTCGATGACCTGGACGTCGCGACAGAAATCACACGATGCATGCCTGAAGCTGAGGCAGAGACGAAGTGGAAAGCCCTCGGGGATCGCGCTTTGGCGGTTTGGAGATTCGACTTGGCGAAAGAGGCGTTCGACAAAGCGGGAGATTTGAGTTCGTTGATGCTTTTGTCGTTGGCTGTTGGGAATAGGGATGGGTTGAGGAAAGTGGGCGATCGGGCTGGTATGCATTCGCTTTTCTTTTCGTTTCTTTACCCTCTACGCTTTGTATGAGGGGAAGTGTTATGCACTTGGAATACATGATGAGCGTGACTGACAACTTGTTCCCTAACAACCTGGCGTTTGCGACATTTTTCCAGTGTGGACTTGCTCGTGAAGACAAATCGTGCACCGGAAGTGGCACTGTTCGCACATACTTATGCACCGAGGTAATCATCCCCACTGCACACCCTTGGGCATGCTGACCAGATGACGTCTGATTGAACACACAGCCTAGTGCCCAAAGCAGTGGACGCATGGCACACTGAACTGCGGAGATGGAACAAATCGAAGATTGCCGCATCGATTGGCCATCCGTCTGAGCACGCTGACCTGTTCGAGGAAGGATGGCACGACGTTCTCTGTCGCGAGGTCGAATCGAGATGATCATGAGATTGGGTGAATTGTAGTTTATTCCATTCGATCCCCTGGTTGTGATTGGCGGCACACCCACGAAGAATATAAGTACACTGTACATAATTGGTAGAAGTCTAGACTTTGTCCCGTGTGAATTTTCCTGCACCACTTGGAGTCGTCTTCAGCTAACGGTTGGCTCGAGTCTTTGTCTTCCACTAATAGCAAGCAAGGTTGGCACCGCCACGGCTTATGTAATAGTTTAGTGCCACACTTGCAGTTGCGGGGCACTGGGAACTGTCGTCTTGTTATCTGATCTGCAAGATGGCTACTGGGCGTCGTCGAAGCAGTTCCGCTCATCGTGCCCGCGGTGCAGATACAAGGCGGAAAACAGGTAGAACCCGAGCAGCCCTGCCTCCCACCCAAGGTACGTTCGCTTTCGTTCGAGGCGTTTTTTTCTCTCATGGGTATGTGCCTTACAGACGAAACGGAAACATTCAACTTGGACCAAGTATCATCGTCATCGGACGATGATCAGCCAGATCGCCCTGCACCACCTGTACTCCCCACGATCCGCAACGATGACACCGACAGTGCGGCCCCTCCCTACGATCCACTTTTAGATACCGCCCGTTCAGAGAGCAAGACTTCTTCAACGTATGACGTCGACCATTACTTTGAGCGGGAGAAAGATAAACCAAGTGTCTGCAGAGTTTGCTCGTAAGCCTATTCTTACCTCGCTTTTTCGCGACTCAAGCGACATTTTACAGCAATCTTCGCGACAAGTATCCAGCTGAATACGCGAAACAGAAGAAACATACAATCTCGTACTCTCCAAATACGACGACAGGTGTCCTCCGCGGTCACATCGGAAAGTGGCATCTCCTTCATTTTATTAATTTGGCGATGGAACCGGGGAGGGCGTGGCCGATTCAAGTCTCACCTGTGAAGGAAATTCTAGCGCTCGGTTACACCCTTGAGGAGTTGAAGGCTTTCTTAGAGAAAGGTGTTGATCTCAAGTCGCTTCCACCTCGGGCTATGGGGGATTCGTTACCGGACCCTGCTGCTTCAAGCGATAGGGCCAATGTTCCACCATTTTCCCTCCCTATTTTTCGGAAGTTCCTCGTTAACTTTATTATCGCTGATGACCAGTCACTCAATGTCGTCGAATGCAAGGAATTCCGTCGCCTCATCCTCCTTCTCAGAGATGACCTCAAGGACAGCAACATTCCCCATCGCACGAAAATCCGGTCCGATATAATTCAAGCGTGGAAGGATTACTTCGCGATTTTGAAGATTGATCTTGCGGTACGTATATCACGCCGATCTACGAACTATGTTTATGTCTGTGATGGACCAGAGTGCGGTTGGCGATGTATCGTTCACAGCTGATATTTGGTCTTCCGACTCTCGTCGTCCTTATCTTGCCGTTACTGCGCATTGGATCACCGAAATCTCGCAGAGCCAATCTCTACAGCCGAGATCGGCCCTCCTCGCTTTTCACCGCATCCGTGGAAAACACACCGGGTCGTCTCTGGCGCGCACGATTCTCTACCTTCTCGACCGGGCTGGAGTAACCGCGAAAGCCGGTCACTTTACTATGGACAACGCCGAAAACAACGTTACTATGATGACTCATCTCAGTCAGCTCCTCGTTCCACGTGAATTACCTCTCGGGTTCGATGCTAAGGACAGACGTATCATGTGCTACGCGCACATCATGAACATCTGTGTCCAACATGTCGTCGATGCATTCCGTTCACCCGATATGTTGGCTGAAGCATGGGATGATGCGTTTGATGACGATGAGGTGGATAAGGATGAGTATTTAGCAGCAGTGCAGAGGGATCCGGTCTCACTTGGGCGTAGCATTGTCCGCGCCATACGCGCATCAGGTCTCCGTCGTGACGAATTCGAGAAGCTCGTTGCAACTGGAAACGATCAAGACTGGTTCAAGTCTCCGGATGGACAGCCCGTCCAAGTTCCCGAAACCCAGCTCCTTCATGACGTTAGAACTCGGTGGGACTCAACATTTTATATGATCAACCGCCTTCGCACCCTACACCTACCAATCGACTGTTTCTTATCGCTGCCGGGTCAGAAGGACATCGGGCATTACCGCATGAGCGAGATGGACTGGTTCGTCCTCCGGGAATATGAAATACTCCTTGATGTACGTATCGACTTTATATCATGCTGCAGGAAACTGACTGACGTCACTCAGATACCTCACAAAGTCCAGCAGCGCATGTCCGCTGAAAAGCGAGCCACGCTGAACCGTGCTGTCCCCTCATTCGAATTATTCATGACTGCATGGGAGAAACTGCGCGAGACGAACAAGCGCATTGCGCCATTCATCGACGTCGGTCTCAAGTGGGCCAAACAGTACTACAACCGCATGGATAACACACAAGCGTATATCATATCCATGCGTAAGTTTTTGCATTACCAGAGGCGTTTTTATTGATGCCAGTCTGAGTAGTTGTTGATCCGTCTCTTCGATTTCGGTGGATCCGCAAATACTGGGGGCAGGAGTGGATCACGCGTGCAGAGAACATCGTACTAGCTTTGGTGAGTGGCGTCACCACTCTTCTCTTCTTTAAATCAGTTGATTTATTGTGCAGATGGAGAAATATCGTGCGACGAAGGTTTCAGCATCTGGAAACGTCGAATCCTCACCCCAGCCAGACTCCTTGGACTCCCTCGCTCGCCTCTACGGGCTTGACGACATGGAACTTGGGCCATCAAGACGCGGTGCCCTTCAGGCTGTTGAAAAAGAATACCGGATGTATGTCGATGGCGAACTTGTGGATGGAAGTATGGATCCTCTTAGGTTTTGGGAGGTATAGTATTTTACTTTTGTATGCTCAACTTTTTGATACTCATCACTCGTGATAACTCAGGTGAACCGCACTCGATTCCCAACGATATTCGCCATCGCGATGGACTACCTTCCAATTCAGGCGTCTTCTGTACCCTGCGAAAGAGTTTTTTCATCAAGTGCCGACACAGACACGAAGAAGCGGAACCGCATCAGCCCAATACTAATGGAAGCCCTCCAAATGCTGAAGTACCACTTGAGGAGTCAGCGAATCGACTTCCTGGCGAACTGGACTTCCCCTTATGCCGTCCTTGTTGAGGATGAACCGGAGGAACCGGATGACGCGGGCAACAAATGGAAGGGAGATGCTGACGTTCATGCCACTTTGCAGGCCCTTCTTGAGAGGAGTGAGGCTGAGGAGGGGGAGGCGCTTCCAAGTAATGTCATCGTATACGCATAACATCTTTACCAGGTTCCATTCCGACTATCAAACTACTAGTTATTCCATAGAGTTGATAGTTTACATGTCTTCTACACCCGCAATTGACTGTGAATTCCCCGCACTGCACCGAAATGACCACGCACGTGACCATGTGTAAGTGAATGTAACATGACACTGCATGTGTACGATTAGGCCAAGGACGGCAGCGGCTTCGAGGGCTATGCGCAAATTGGCGGATCCTACAATCGACTCGGTCAAGGACGGTGAGCACATGTCATTGAATCCGAGCTAAAGAAGTCTAGCTAACGGGCCTACAGCCTCTCCTATGTTTCGTAGCACCGTCGACGTCCCTGCATTGGCTTCCTTCCATTGTGAATTCCTTCATCTATGCTGTCTCACCTGTGAGTGTTTCTTTTGTATAAATGGGACTCCTCGGAATGCCCATGCTACATGACTCAGATGGGAGCTACTGGGTCGTCCGTCAAGGCTTCGGGAACAGCACGCTTCCCGACATCATTGCTCGTATTCGCAAGCACACCTCCATCCCCCTTGTTGTGAGTTTCATTCCGCAGGTAGTCGAAATCTTTTGCAGAGGCTCGGGGATAATCGTCTTGTAGCTTCTCTACTGTTCGAGTCCAAAGTTCGCAATACGATCACTTTGTCATCGCGGGCATATCTCAACCGACTGGATTCCACCGTGCTTTGGCCATTTCAGCGGTCGGTACGTACTTGAAGCTCTTTTCGACTATCTCATCGAGATAGAGGGGACCTACAACACGACATGGAGTGATCCGACGTTCTGGGCCGAATTCGAAAGCCACTACGGATACGTGCACCGCCCTTCCATGTTATACTTTGCAGAGGGCTTGACCAAGTATGCTAACGGTGCACCAGTCTGGCTGAGAAGAGAAGTTCTGTACGTCTCGCCGATCACGCAGCACAATCGGCACCATCTCATCCTTCACAGAGACCAAACAGACAACGCAGTTGGTCAGGTACGCGTACCGATATTGCCAAACTTTCAGGCTCAACGTCGGTCAAGATCTTCCCCGGCGATGACTACGTCGTGCTGACTTCGAGAGAGCGGGCAATCCAGGACGATGAATATTGTTTCTTTGTCCTGGACTTGATGCTTAGAGGCGATGTGCGACGTGTGTATTTCTCTCTCTCCGTGATTTTGACCTAATACGTTTCGGCTCGGTTCATTTTGAAGGGTTAGAAACTCTTCCCGAAGGCACGGCGTGCTTCCGTGTGGTGAAAATCGCACTGGAACTTGCACATTTCCACGAGCACTACATCATGCATCGGTGCGTTCGGATGCTTCTCACAAACAGTTCGCGTCTCACTTCTCCCAACTTGAAACCAGACAGCATCCTCCTCGATTTCACCGGTCACTCCCATCTGACCAACATCAATATCGCTGCCCACTCCTCCGATTGCTGATTACTGACCTACAGTGGATAGTGCCACATAGCTGCTGCTACAATCACGAACCTGCGTTACAATTGACATCAGACTGGCCTGAAATTAAAGGGGAGCGTAAGAGGACAGTAACCTATGTAGATCTATGGAAAACTACGGAGTAGTCAAGCATACTTAGAGGTATAATGATGCAGAGAAATCAGCTATGGAGGCGCCCATTTTCTATGGAGGTGATTCCCATTTATGGCATACGAAGATAGGTCCGATTCCGACTGGTTCCTTGGGCCTCGCCACTCATCCCACGCGCCCCACGACGCACCATCGCCCACGTACATAACTCTGTTTACTAGCTTGTTCCCATGCCCGCCTCGTTTAATAAGTGCTATCGGTTGAAAGAAAGGCTCGGTTCGGGTTCATACGGTAATACTTGGGCTATCTCACTTTGTCGTTGAAAGGTTGACAACTTTTGAGGCGAGGTCTTTCGTGTTCGCAATGTACACACTAACGAGGAGTTCGCCGCCAAGTTTTCACCGGCCAATGACACAGACTCGATTTTGCGGCATGAATATGAAGTTCTTTCTAAGCTTCAAGGCATTACTGGCATACCTCGCGTTACTTCGTTCGGGAAGGAAGCCTCTTACGGTGTAATGGTCTTCGAGCGCCTTGGGCCTTCGTTAGAGAAGGTATTCCACTCATGCCACCGGTCTTTTTCACACCATACTATCGCAGCGATCGGTGAACAGTTGGTGCGCAGTGTTCATATCCATTTTCTTTCTTTCTAATAATGTATAGATTCGTTGCCTGCAGAACATACATTTGCGCAGCTATATTCATCGGGATGTCAAACCCAGCAACGTCTTGATTGGCACTGGTCAAGATGCCCCCGCCATTTACCTTGTCGACTTCAGCATTGCGAAACCATACCGAGACCCCCACACGCACCTCCACAACACTTTCGGCAAATGTGGCGGCTTCCTTGGTAGCCCTGCTTTTGCGTCCGTCAACAGTCATCTCGGACTCGAAGCAGGAAGGCGAGATGACCTAGAGTCTCTTTCATATCTGCTTATCTACTTGGCCTGCGGCTCTCTTCCATGGCTAGGCCACACTCCGTGCCTGGAAAATGACGCGATCGTCAATATGAAGAGGGATATATTTCAACGTGACGACATTCCCAAGGTACTTTTAACTCTACTCTCCTATTCGCGATCTCTCCCGTTTCCGCAAAAACCGGACTATGTCTACCTTCAAGCGCTTGTGAAGACCCTTTGCACTGATCCACACTGCGATTCACGGCCCGAATGGGTTCGCAGCGATGGTACTCTATCTATGTCTATCCTCACGAATAACTCGCCGGCTTGGGGGCGCGAAAAAGAGAAGCCTGTGGTAGGGAAGAGACCCGCGATAGGGAAGAGACCAACGATGAGGTATGTGTTTCCGTACTTGCTATGCACTTTCGCATCGAGACTGACTATACGTGATTAGTGTTATTGCCAGCAAAACGGTTACCATTCGACCGAGCAGTCCTGCAACTCCTGCTACGGTGCAGTCCGTACGACGCAGCAAGAGGATTGCCCAACGCTCGGCTGCTCTGGACTGCAGTCGTGTCTCGGGATGCTTGTAAGGCTATATACTTGGAGGCCGAAGCCTTCTGTATTTCATTCAACTATGTTTTACCTCGACATGTAGCCCATGAAATGTAGTATTCACTGTTCCGAGTTCTGACTTCATTGGGTACACTTTTCAATTTCTGTATTGACTTCTGCCATGTCGTGTTTTGTGATGCACGACATGGCTGGAGCCGAGCTCGAAGCCACGGCTCGGTTCAAACTGGCTAAGTGTAGGCTCGGTTACAGGACCCAAAATAAAGGTTTGTTTTCCCACAGTTCAACTTACATAATAGCTCGGCTTGGTTTGCAAGCTGGCTCGAGCCTGAGCTGTGGCAACACTACGTGGGACCTTACCATTGCCAGTGTAGAAGAGATGGCTCCATTGATTCAGAAGTTCGAGGATCTTCGTTGTATCGGGAATCGCACCACTGATGACACGATAAGCGGACGTGTCAGGATGAGCTTGTGGACAGGCTCTATGAGGAGTTCCGCAAAGTGAGGTAGAGCTTTGGACGGCTTCGAAAACCGCACAGCACCCTGCGGCAATAGCT
This sequence comes from Pisolithus albus, assembly GCA_024613165.1. Taxonomy (NCBI): domain Eukaryota; kingdom Fungi; phylum Basidiomycota; class Agaricomycetes; order Boletales; family Pisolithaceae; genus Pisolithus; species Pisolithus albus. The sequence continues at coordinate 338,404 of JANFAB010000064.1, forward strand.
CCCACAACGGGTTGCACGGTAAGAATCACGGGATACTTCCACGGCCTTCATTGCGAAGGGAAATTGTTATTGAATAGGGATACATAGGCCACATGGTCAGACAACCCACGAGATAATCAACACGGTGCCCTTGGAAACCTCATGTATCCTGGTGACAGTCGATGAGATTACACATGTTGACGGGAATCGTACGAATCGCACGTTGGTCTCGGTTTCTCTGAGAATCGCCCACTCTCCGTGTTTTCCGCACTCTTGAGTGCATAACGAATGACTCCAGCCAACTCTGCTGCAAATAGGTTTAGTTCGCCAAGTCACGAGCTTCATTCGCAGAGTTGACGCGTGCGCCAGAATTCAAGCAAACGAGTTACGCCGATCTTGAAAGTAGCACGCCAGCCATCTCCAACCTAATTACACGACCAGTAGGCAGTAAGAATCAGTTCCACAAAGGTATACGTTGGGGTTTCTTCGACAGAAGTAAAGGTCAAAATATCGAACTTCGGTCTGGCAAGTTCAAGCTTACGCACCACTTAGGTTTCTCCGAACCCGATATTCGTGGGAAATGGTAGTCCCGGGAGATGCCGATTCACTCCCCTTCAATGCCAACAACGCTGCGTGGTCGTAGTCTCTTTCACATATAAAAAGTAAGCCACTGTGAACAAGCACGCGTAACTTCGTTCCATTCCCCGTCTCCGTTCATGCTGTATGCCCGCAAGCAAGGTTACAGGCTGCCTGCTGCATTTCGCGAGTTTAGAATTTCTTCGTTTGCTTACATGACGTGAAAGTCTTCCCTCTTCCCAAATTACCAAATACAAACGTCTTGAGATAGTACCACACGCGTCCAAATGTGCAGCCACATCCCGATAGTTCCGGTATGCCTTTATTGCCTGCCTCTTGTCAAGTAATTCTGATCGTGGCTCAATGTGATAAAGCAAGCGGGGTCAGGGATCCCGGTCGACGATCTGTGATTAGAGTTGAACTGGGACGTACCGTCGCTAGTTGCAATTGAGTCAGAGTTCTAATCTATTGGGGAGCTCATCAAAGACTAAAACTCCTGGTATTGGGGGTGACACCTATCGCAAATTCTTACACTGGTAATACGGGGGCTGCTCATTGGGACATATTGGGATCATCGGGGCTGATGCTTCATTCAATATGGTTACTGCTCAGGGCACGAGGCCAATGGCAGAGTCGTCGATCAACAAAGGCCCCCCCTCTCTCTATGTATATATAGGTTGCGGAAATGCAAAAATGCGATTCAGTTGGTCTACGGCCCTACCTTGCGTCCTCTCTCTGGCATTCCGCTATTCCTGATGAGATATTACACTCGCAAAGCTGCCAGTAACGTATGTCGTCCGTTCGCTTGCACTTTCTTTGTGCTTACCCACACCTGCATACGTTGTAAGCTCGCCCTTTCGACGCCCGCCGCTGTACGTTTTCCAATGGACTTACCCTCCAACCTGCCCATAACACGGCGTTGTAGGAGATAGTGGTGATTAGGAACGAAGACATGCTGAGCCGATTCATGGCTAGAGCCTCTTGCAATGACGGAATCGCTTTGCGTGTCAAGTCCTTTCACGTCAATTTCACGGCTACCATTACGGGTTTGGGGTTGCTTCGGAAGTGTATACTATTACTCCAGAATATTGAAGACCTGGAGTTGCACCTCGTCAAACTCTCTCCCTCTTCTTGGATCCACGTTCTTCGCCGTGTCCGGTTCAAGAAATTACAGTTCTTTTCCAGTAATTGTCCCCATGACGTCTTGGCTCCCTTCCTCTCTGCAGCAAGTACCATGCGATCGCTGCAACTACTCGTTGGCTGTGGAAGTGGACAATGCCACTTGGAGGGCCGTGTGTTGCCACTTTTGACAGATGTGACCGCAGGTAATGCTTGCATCACAAGTGTGGTAGACAACAACCCGGTGGAGAGGGTTGTCATCATTGATGTTGGTATTTGTGATAACCTAGCCTTTCCGTTCGCGATAAAATCATTGTCGGCTTCGACATCTACCATCACGACCCTCCACATCGACTTCGATCTGGATCACCGTGACATCTTGAGGCAGTTGCATGAAGTCGCACCAGAACTCACTGCCCTCAAGCTCGTTGAGAGGCAGCGCCCCGCATCAGTAAGTTCTCTCTAGTTACTGATTCATACTAGCTCATACGCGCTATGGATTTCAGGGCCGATTTGTGCGACGTCGTCGTCCGTGGAACGATGCATTCACATGGAGCATCGACTTATCCCGCTTCACCCAACTTCACCGCTTCCTCTTACGCACACCGGCCGCCCTGGTGAATGGGGCTGATGCGGAGAGCAAGGAAAAGGAGCTTCTCACCGTGTGGACCACAAAATCAGCAAGGTTAGATTATGTCACACTTTGGTACCTGGCAGACTCGACAGCAGACATTCTGAGGTTGTGGAGGCGTAGTTTTTCCCGTGGCTGGACAGTTCTTGCGCATGCCAGTTCCCCCTCCTGGGACCAATTTTTGTAGTCTTACACTCGTACTGAGCACATCTACTCACAGCGGTAACGATTTTCTGTACACATCCTTGCCTAACGCAAGCATCCGGTCCGTGTTTAAAACGTAGTTCGTGTGGCGTTTCTACACCCAGCTATGTGTATGAGAGTGACAGGTGCTATAGCAACAAAGGAGGAGCACGCAATTCGGTAGTGACACTTCAGTTTTTCAATAACTGCAAGCCGGGGACAACTATCCGAGTAACCTTTCAACTAGCATTCGACCGGTAAAACGCCGTCGAAGACGTGGCATGGGAAACCAAAGAAGTTGCACTATCACAGCACCGAGCGGTGTACAATCCGCTCAAATGCGACACCAAGCTAAAGTGATTCAAAGATATCGGGGGATTGTCCAGGGAGTACCGGAGTGTTAGCACTCACACGGTACGTACGTGTCGATGGGGAAGTAGTCATTGCCTGCAAACGGGCAGCGGGGATGGGAGTACTGGCAGGCGAATAGTGGTTACTGTAAGCAAAGTGTTTTGTGTAGCGTCTGACATTGATGGACGTGACTTGAGGAGCCCGGAAGAGAGAGATGGCGGGCAGCTGAAGACCAGGAGCCAGGTTTCGACCATAAACGGTATGCTGTGGGAGTTAGTCGAACAGGTTCAGAGGAAGAAAGAGTGGTCGTATCAAGGGTACCTCGATCGTCGCACTCGTAGGGAGGATAGACGTCACGACCGAGAGCCGACTGCGAATCGGTGCAGGCACTCGCCTAGGGGAGGCCCCTACTCCAAGGGCACTCGTACGTCTAGGTCAGAGAGACATCGCGAAAAGTCGGAAGCCACAGACGTACCTTGCAAAGCGTCGAAGGCCACGGACATACCTCCCGAGCAGGAGGCAGCCGCCGACCTAACCCCTGGGCAGACGGAGACCGCAAAAGCACTTCCTTATCCTTCTGATCACTCGTCTCAGATCATTGACTGCTTCGTTCCGGACGACGAGTTCTTCACGGACATGCTGTCCAACCAGCCCATTGCGGGGCCCAGTGGTACGACACACGACGAGTTGCCGTTCAACGATATCATGGAAGTGGCGGGGGCTGACGAATCGATGGAGCCTGGGAACTCTGCGGGAGATGCCGAGTCAGTGGTCACTGCAAGAGTGAAGAAGGGCACCTCGAACCATGGAGGGGGGATGTACCGTTTGACGTTGATGGACGTGACACATACGTCTATGATACCCGGTGGTTGTATCTTTTCTTTCATGTAATATGTTCCCCGACCTTCATCACCTGTATCTGCGTCTACCTACTGATACCGGTACCCTACCATATAAAAGAAGCAGTGTAATATACGATACGGCGACTTTCTTCTCTACCTCGAACAACAGACCTATTAGTCCGGAAGTTCCGAGTAGTGCTAGGAGGCTTCGTTGTGCCGCCAAAGCAACTTCCAACACTTCGCCTCGTCGTCACAGTTCATAAGCATGCTTGGTCACATGACTACGCAGTGTTGGCATGGCGTCGAATCATCTTCAGCCCAGGACGCTGGGACAGTCCTTCTCTGTGTAAACCCATGCACATAAACCTAGTGCGTTGTGCTATATCAACAACGCGCTGTTCATGGCAATTGTATATGTGTACGTGCGCGTGAAGATTGACTAGCAGTGATGATGTGTTGGCTGACGTTCTCGATTATGTGGTTCTTTACTAGGTAGTCTCTGTGGTGGCCGTAGCAACCGAGATTCTTCTAGTCAGATAACTGCATCCACGAGTCACCCTCGGGATAAGCAGTGGTTTCGCCTGCCTTGAGGTCAGGGCGCCGCTCCCCCCAACTCCGACCTCGCAGTTCAACGTGCAACGTACGTCCCGGCCTACTTCGTGAGTGTCTTCCGATCTGACCTTGTTTGTGTCTTCAATGATTCATTATCCGGCGGTCTCGCAGAGATGCTCTTTAATCCAAGAAGAGGAGAAGGAATCATAGACGGGTTAAACTGGTGCCGGCATGCGACCTACGGCTAGTGAATATTGTCATTCTATGTATGTCCTCATCCGACGGATTTGCAGCAGCTGAATACGGAAGATACCTGTCATATTTCAGCCCATTTGGATTGACGAACCGCTGGTCGAGTCTTTTTTCTCCATCCCCCCAGCTCTCAGACGCTGGAGGAAGAGGATGCACAGCCGGTATTGCCACAAAGCACAAGGTGTCATCCGATCACACCGGACTGGATGTCTCGTTCCCACTCTGGGCGGGATAGAACACAGAACGTGCGAACCAGCGAGCCCTCATTGGTGGGAATTCTGACATGTAACCCTTGTCGTCGCTCTTCTCCCCGAGCTCACTCTTAAGTGTCGCAAGGGTGCTTACACAGGGAAATGGAAGGCCTGCTGTCGTCTTTTCAGTTTGCTACGTGCATACCCGCTCATTTTGTTCGACATGCATCCCTCCTGTTTCTGCACCAGCTGCTCCCGCGTCTCTCCAAGGCCCGTGAAGTGAGTCAGGCACTACGGGACTGCTAGTTTTCTCTCCTGTCATGCCTCAGAGACTCTGCAGAGCGACTCAAGCCAAACCTTACAAGGAACTGCTACATCTCCCTGAGTGCCACAAAGAAGAGCCGCTCGTAAGCTTCGAGACATTGGGCAGCAACGAAAGAAGAGATGAGGAAGTGCCCGAGCTGAGGACTTTTCAGTGAAGACTGACGGATTTAGATGGAAACGGTAGCGATAATCGAGCTTCTGTGTCAACAAAAGCACTCTTTTCCTGCCTGGAGAAGTGCCCAGCATCGGGTAAACGCTCTCTGACTTTCCAATCTGACATGCAGAGCCTCTTGTTGCTTCAAGAGAATGGGGTCAGGACTTCCGCTACTGCATCTATCACACAGGTAGACAGTCATTCAAGAAACGAGGGTTACAATCGGGGAAGTGCGCGCGCACACTCTGGGCACTGGAGTCCCTTTGAAGCTTGAAGGACATTCCTCTTTGTTACCTATTACAGGTGAGTGTAGTGAAAGGTGCCGAGGATGTATAAATTGATGTGCGCAGCAGCTATCAACCGGGGCCACTCTTCGCACTGAACGAGGTCCACGCAGCACCTTTACAGCTGTTTGCAAAAGTCTGTGGAAAACCCAAAAATCAGTTTCGCACTCAGGGAATTGCCGAGGGAGGACCCCAGAAGTAGCCCTAGACACATTTGGTAGCTAGTGTTAGTGTTAGTTCTTCCCACAGTAGTCTTCGTTCTTCCGCAACTCGTCAAGGTAGATTGAACTCCGATGATGGATTACAGCAGAGAGGAAGGCATGGTCAGCATGACCAAGAGAACGAGGGTGGCCCACTGTGCACGAGTACTTGTGGGGGTTCGAGACGCTGCCAGATCACTGATACTGGCTGAGAACTTTATAGACCAGGGATTTACTGAGGCTGAGTAAATGACAGATGGTTTTGATGGAGTAACCCTCATGATAAAGGATCGGAATCCGAGGCAGTCTTCAGCATGGCGAGATATCTTGCCAGTCAGCTGCACAAGTTCATTCAACACAGTGTATTTTGATGTATTTGGAGTAATAGTACAGAATAGTAACACTGGCTAGTAGTGACTAGGGCTACTTCCGGGGTCCTCCCTCGGCAACTCCCTAAGTGCGAAACTGATTTTTGGGTTTTCCACAGACTTTTGCAAACAGCTGTAATGTAATTGTATCCGAGCGGGTAGATGGTTGAATTTCTCATATTTTCACATCTGCAAGCAAAGGTACCTTTGCGCACTGACTGTGCTGCAGGCTTTGTATGGGCCACGCGTCGTGCGACAATCCGTTCGTACCTGGTCTGTCATCTGCTGTATCTCCCGAGTGCGTGATATTTACTAGATGTCTCTAACACTTCTGTGCTCACCCTCATGCCTCAGGTCGCTTGGAGAGGGTGTTCCCACTAAAGAATGGAAGGAGAATCAATAGGATCTTCTATCCCATTTCCATGGCTATCATTATCTACTAAGGCAGACTCGTTAATTGCTAAAATAGACCCGTATCAGGCCGTAGTCCTCAGCGTGGAACGAGACACCGAGTGAATGCTATGTACTAACGCTCCAGCAAGTTCTGAGGCGAGCAAGTGTGCACGACCACCGTCGTCACTGATATCACACAAAGACAGCGGGGCATCCTCGGTTCACTGGGGTCTGTTGAGCCTCTGATCGAAACAACCCGAGTTCAAGCATTGGTAAGCTGAGATCAAAGTTGACGACGACACGAGTCCGAGTGAGTCCCAGACCAAGGAATATGAAATATCAGAAAACCTATATAACGGTAGCTACCGGGAATGAGATCATCATGAGACGAGACCACTGCTCGTCGCCCTCACACCGTCGTCTGCCAGCCTGAGTCTCCGTGTGTCTGTGCCACCTACCAGTGTTTGCCTATTAGCTGTCCTGTCCGTTTTTTGCCCCGATTCTTATTAGGGTCTCACTTGATGTCATGAGAGCACCGGCATGCCTCAGGCCAAATGGGGTCCCGAGTTCTGCTTTGTGCTCTGGCTACTGAAACGTGTCAAGCGATAAACGAATTGATGGCAACGACAAACGATAAACGACAAACGATAACTTGCATGCGACTCAAAACGTGCCACGAGGTTCGTCATGTGACTAGCGTATGTACTCAGACGGCGCGATGGGCTGGCCAAAAGTGCGTGCTGGCAGCCATTAGGGCTCGACTCGGTGGTCTGCCAGGTAAGTGTTACCGCGTACCACTCCGTCTGAGTGCTGAATTCATGTCAGCGATGTGCTTCTAGGCTTGCCCATCTATGTCACTCTGCGATACTAACTTGGGCCGAAGTAAAAACGTGGAGACGTTTGACGATGCAAATGAGGTGCGCGGCGTCCTTTCCTACGCCTTCGGACGACGAGGTCAGGTTTTTCTCATTTATTTCTGGTAGTTCTCTCACGGGAATTCCTCCAGACGGCCTTTCGTAGCTTATGGCTTATGCAAAACCCTTCCAGACACCGTTCCTCATACGCAGTCGCCTTGACTCGCCCGAGGGTGCACAGATCGTTAATCCCCCGGAGTTATTTACCGCTTGAAGCTGGGATCGAACCTATCCTTGAGCCTCGAGGTGCTGTTACGCTGCCGAATGCGCGTAACGCCTATTTTTGTTCACGCGTCCTTTGCCTTTGGTCATGGCTTATAAGCACTTCCGGGTCCCCCACCGGGTTCTAGGGATAAGGCATTCGATGTCCCAGGTCAGCCGACGCCCTACTAGCACACTCTCTCCATCCGTACAGGAAGTTTGCAAGATGCTCTCTCCCGAGGTATCATTGACATCGTTCATACTTCTGGCTCCTGGAACTGACTGACATACAGCTAGGATCCCATAAGTGCGCCAACAGGCTGCACCATTCCCACGTTACAAGCGGAACCGCAAGCAAGCGACTCGTCCAAGGCCTCCGAGTTGTGATGATTTTATTTACTCTCTCCTTCGCTTTCATCCCACATAATTGCTCTCACCCATAGTGTACGATCCCCTACCCTCGCCGCCTTATTGCTATGAGAAAGCCTTCTCGAGTCATTATTATTGCAAATATATATATACTTCATCGTGTCTGAGAGATCAACCCAAGGCTCGCCGCGTTTCGCTGCGGCGGGTCGAATGACTAAGGATAACTCCGTAGGCCCATACGTAGTGAAATATAAGGATTAATATTGGAGATGTCGTGATCAAAATGTGCCGCTATAACTTGATCGCTGCATGGTTCACTCAGAGGTGCAGATTCAACTCAATTCAACATCGACGATTGTATTAGTACCTTCCAAAGTATAAAGCATGTAAATCGTTTACAGCCAAAATCACAGAGGCTCCGCAGCACAGATCACATATTTGAGCCACCCAGATGTCTCATCGCCACGGAGCACTTGGTATTCATGCGGTAGAGGCTGGGTGCGCACTTCGAAGTCACAACCCTTCGACTGGCACTTGGTTACTCGAGCCTTTGGTTGATCAGGTTGAGGGTCAAGCTTCGATCGTCCCCATGGACGAATCGCAGCACACTTCTTGCATCCTATAGGCAGAGAATTGCCCCACGGACGCCGATGGCTATGATACCAAGAGTATCTATACCCCGTGACGAGAGGGGTGGTAGCGAGAGAGGCACGCCTCAACAAGAACGGTGCCTTCGGGGAAATTAAGCCTGCGACATGAAAAAGGATAACATCACTATGCATCCGCAGTCCAAGCGAAACATTGAGGAGGTCTTGTAGAACATCTCCTAAGGCATGTCCTTCAATCAAGACTTGGACACCGTATGATACGAGAAAAGGTTTGAGGACGGCGTTAATGAAATTCAATGCAGTAAATGCGATGGTGTACTCTGGCTGGAGGCTTACCAAGGATGAGGACAGTTCCCTGCAATTAATAAAATATGCCTTACTGTCTGATTGACTGTTGCATGGACGTGAATGACTCTTGGAATGAGACCAAAGGACCACATGTAAGCATGAAGAGCGTGGAAGCGTACACGACCTCCTCAAGGGGTGGGGAGAACAGGCAACTCATAAACTACATGAAGAATGAGAATAAAAGAATAAAACAAAATACGATCTTGCAATACGTACCTCTTCAACCCTCATCGCAACATCACCACCTTTCTCGTCCTTCCCCGAAAACAGATCACCGCGTGTCACCTCACTGTGAACGGTAACGAAGATGATCTTGCGCTTGAAGTCAGATGTACCGAGTTTTTCACCGAGTTTCTTGGCCTTCGCCCTCCACCGGTTGAGCTTTTTCTGCGTACCAAAGTCAAAGGTGACTTCAGTGTATTCCAGGGAAGCTTTGGTGTGATATTCGTCCAGGGTCGTCTTCAGGAGGAGGGGCAAGGAACCCTGAGTCTGCATTCCAGTGCAGAGGAAGTGAAGAATAAGCGTCGACTCGGCGCAGACCTGCGACTTCGATGCCCTTTCACAGACGCTCGACATAATGACAGGTTGATCGAGGACATGAATGGTCTTCCCGTGTACGTTACGAGTAAATGCCTCGGATCGACATTAGGTTAATTCAAATGTCAATGAACGGAAGACTCACAAAATAGGGTGTTAAATTGCGCTTCGAGGTGCCATCTCGAAGTTCATGGCAGCCAGGACAATGGAAGTTGGTGTCCACAGCACAAACCTTCTTCATCAGGTCCTCCCGTAATCCTAAACAGCGCTGGCACACTACACGCGGACAGGTATTGCAGGCAAATAGGAATTTGCCACCGTCATGACAAAGGTAGCAATACTGCCGGTGTCAGTAGATACTACCTGACAATGTGAAAGAAATACTTGACATACTCTGTTAGTATCCCACTGCTCAAGCGCAGTTTCTCCAGTACTATCCGGACTCGGCACCCGAGATGATGGAGCAGTCGTGAGTGAACTCAGTGAGGACGTCGATTCCATGGCCCGGGATGCTGCTTTGGAGAACGCGGTGTGAGTTGGGTGGAAGAATTCCACGCATGGAGCGGCACCGCATGTGGTTTTCTCCGCTGTTTGCTTCGTTCGAGCCATGAAAACTGAGCTATAGGAGCGAAGTCGCGATTATTGTGAAGGACTACCTATTGAGAGACCCGCGTCGACACTATAATGAGTTAGATCGAGTTTGGCACAAACTCGAAGAACAAATGAGTACATACAAAACACGTAGCGGTGGCACCAGCGCGTTCAAACCTTTCACAACTCCGTCGTTGATAGTCTGCACTCGTTGGCCCCACCCATGAAGTTGTTAGCTGACATCTGTCACTCGTTTCATTGGGTTGGTGGTCACTCTCACTCGTGAAGGTGTTAGCTGACATCTGTCGCTCATTTCACCGAGCAGGTGCTCACCCCGCATTCCTCGATCCCACTCATGAAGCTGTTAGCTGACATCTGTCGCTCGTTTCGTTGGGTTGGTGGTTACGCCTGCTCGTGAAGGTGTTAGCTGACGTCTGTCGCTCATTTCACCGAGTGGGTGCTCACCCTGCATTCCTTGGCCCCACCTACGAAGTTGTTAGCTGACATCTGTCGCTCGTTTCATTGGGCTGGTGGTCACTCTTGCTCGTGAAGGTGTTAGCTGACATCTGTCGCTCGTTTCACCGAGCGGGTGTTCACCCTGCATTCCTTGGCCCCACCCATGAAGTTGTTAGCTGACATCTGTCGCTCGTTTCGTTGGGTTGATGGCTACGCTTGCTCGTGAAGGTGTTAGCTGACGTCTGTCGCTCATTTCACCGAGCAGGTGCTCACCCTGCATTCCTTGACCCCACTCATGAAGCTGTTAGCTAACATCTGTTGCTCATGTCATTGAGTCCGGTCCATCACTACTTAGTTGTTTGACCCGCCGCAACGAAACGCAGCGAGTGTTGTGTTGATCTGTTAGACACGGTGAAGTATATATATATATATTCTCAATAATAATATACTCGATAGGAGTGGTGTATGTATAGTCACCACGAGTCACCCTTGTCCAACACATACGTAGGCCTCGTTCAGGAATTGAAGATCACTGTCAACAAAGTGGACGCTGCAGGGGACCGCATCGGGCGGCACTACAATGCATCCTGCGCAATTGGTGCGAGACGCCTCCACTTCAGAGTTGAACAGGCAAGTTGGGATTCGAAGGGTCCATCGATGGTGAAGGGAGGTAGAGGTATTAATACGTATCCAAAACTGGTTGACCCAAAGTCACTAGAGGGTTCACCTATTGAGAGGCCCAGTCCATAATGAGTTATTCGTACCCTGATGAATATCCGCATATGCGAGTCATGCACCAGCCATCTACATCCCTGCTGTCGTCACCCGAAAGGTTTGCTTCTTTCGAATCTGGGTAACAACGCCGACCACCTGAAAGTCGTCTTTGGTCGTTTCTATGCCAAGTGCAGCAATGGTGCGTAGCAATATAATTTCCCATGGGTTACTGCAGGGGTGAATTACGCAGATGAAGCCGACATTGATCCAAAGTGTACGTACATCACGACCGAGACGCTCCGCCCTCAGAACTGGAGTTGGATGGTGGCGAGGGTCGGGGAGGGGTGAGAAGCGTCGGCAGGAGCTGTTGCGAATATCAGTGTTCCTAGGAATCCGTTTGGGCAGAGTGACGACTTTGCCAATCTGCCAACACGATGAGTAAATCGAGACGCGAGTCCCTTATGGAACAAACGCACGCTGAAGGTTAAGAACACCGCAACCCAAGTCCACGAAATGCTGTACCGGGCTAACCTCACTAAACAGCAGGCCGCAGCGGCACATACAAAGCCGTACAGGATCGTCCAGAATACGCAGCCGTAATCACCCCAGTCTGAGGGTAAACGAAAAATCTAAGTAGCGTCAGCATCGTAAAAACGAGATATCGGCATGTCCGGATTGGACGGAAGGCTCGCAACGGCGGGCACAAACCGCCCCCTGCTAAGATGGAATAACCTAGTTGCACGACGGGAGGCCGACAACTGTGAGCACAGACTGACTGTTTGTAGGTGGTACGTAGCGCAACAGTGACTATGATGTAGCTGAGCTTGGAGTGCTTTGCTTATATAATCAAAAGGCCCGTCGACCATGGCTTGATCAGTCCTTGGCTCAGTACCCGCCATTTCTACTCTGTTGGGCGCTCGCCAATTCCCACGTCTCGTGCGGAAGGTCGCCAACCTGTGGCATGAAGAGTGTATTTTATTAACTGGGCGAATTTGGGGAGAGTACAGACGTGCGGGGAGTCAGCGCTCTGCTATGCCCTTCCACGTTTCACCTGGTTTTCCACATCACTTACGTTACCTTTTACCCTCCTAAACTCTGTACTTATCTGTCTTCAGGCTGACGAGGTACATATTTACTTTTGTTGATACCTGAGGTACCTTTTGTAGCGTATGGAAAGCCGGACGGTCGCGCTGCCATCCGCCGAACGGCGACCTCGATTTGGCAATTGTCATTCGACGGACTCCGGACACCGTAAAGCCAACTGTAATTAATTGATTGTTCGAACAGCTGAAAGTGAACACAGCTTTGGGGACGTCCGTCTGACAGCCGCCACTGTGTGCGACGACGACGGCGAGGATGGTTGCCATACATAGAACGTTGAACCTCACACCTTGAATGATGTCATGTACACTTGATTGAAGACCTGCAGCGTGTCATCCTCAGTTGGCCTCCAAATGTCGTCGAGGACTGCAACAACAATTCTGTTCATTTGTCTGTTCGTTCAGTGTAGCGTAGTCAGCTAGATTTATCCCATCCCATGTCTCCGGGCTGGCGAGGTATTTACTCCTGTTAATACCTGAGTTACCTTTTGTAGCGTAATCAGCTAATTTTATAATCCCATCCCAGCTACTTAGTGCGAGGGTAAACTAACATGTCTATTATTATTCGCTGCATCTACTTAAAATCGTCGTGGGCTGCTGTCACAAGCATGGCATCCAGGATAGTAATATATATGATTAGGACATTTGTCCGCGGACCACCTTGCGGTCTGATATATTGTATTGTTCAGACAGCCTGTGGACATACCGTGAACGTCAGTGGTGAGACCAGAAATGGCAATGGACGCTGACTTTAAGTATTCAGCGGGTATCTCAAGTGATACACGTGGTTTCGTCGCCTTGAGCTGCCCCTTCACGAAGCTGCTTTGCGCTTGATACCAGTTGTGAGAATAAAAGTCGGTCGGCAGCTCCCCGACAGCCGGCCTCGCACTTTCTCTGAGACTGGAAGTTCTGAAGTGGGGCCAGGCACCGGAGGTTGCTTGCCACTCGCCTGAGTACCGAAGACGGAGGTGCAGGGCATCCAACATGCGTAGCCATGCAGTGATGCGTCGGGAGCGCCAGTCTTTGTCGAGAATGTGATACGTTGCTTCTCCATCGTGGCCCTCATGGTCCGATTCGTCGGAACTCATACCGTCAAGGCCCAGTGATTGCACTACAGGGACAGCCTGGTCTTTGATTTCGGCGTACCGATAGGCGGTGTCGAGACGGCGCGCATACAGCTAATGCGCATCAGCAACGTAGAAATCACTGGACGGAAAGGCGCACCTCCTGTTTTCTCTGGCGTCGTCGATGTAGAGCTTTGCGGTCTTTACGAATAGCCTTGTCCTGCTGCGAGTTTTTGAACTGTGCCTTCATTCCAGCAACGCGGGTTAGCCACGCTTCCGCTACAAATTCTAGCGTGTAATTATCCCCCTCGTAGCGCTTTAAATACTCCACGGCGAACACTTGTGCAGCGGATCTATTCCACTCAGAGCGTGCATAGCCCTGAAGATCAACTGAGAAGTCGTCGACTGTACAACATGGGCCGTGTCTGGGATCCCACGCAGCAATCTTCTCCTGACCGACGGACCGTGGCAAATCTTTGGAGCTTTCCAGGCCCAGCAGCTTCTGTCCGAGCTCCCGAACCGATTTCTGTTCAAAGAAATCGTGAATAGGCAAGCCAAGTCTAGTCGCCGCACCTTACCTTAAATGCATTGTGTTCAGATGGCCTGGGTCGAGGAAGTTGCTTGACCTTTTTCTGACGGCCTCTAGCCAACGGCATTGAGTTCCCAGAGGTTGCTGCGGAATCAGGAACCGACGATCAAATCAAGCCATTTGGGAGCGCCTTCGCTATTGCGTTAGCAACAGCAGCCTCGACGATCTGACCAAGTTCCTGTCGTATATTCTGCCGAATCTTGCTCTCGAGGGTCTCCTGAAGCTCCTGAAGCTCCACTGAAGCGAAGGTCTTCGTTTGCCATTGCGTAAAACAAATTCAATCAATGCCTCCAGCTGTACCGAGAGAGGGAGTTACCTTCGCTGAGCGCGTAGGTGGCTGGCTGGTCCAACCGTGACCACTGGTGCTGGCCTTTTTGGCAGCACTCTCCAGGTCCAACGGAACACGAGAAAACACACCCGTATCGAGTGGGCGAGGAAAGGCCAAGGGATTTACATCAACGGCCTGCGAGGTTTGTCAGTGCCTAAGGTACTGCGACTTGTATTGCACCGAACACGAACCCTTTTCTTTCCCTTGGTATCCGAGGCTTCGGACTGTTCCGACTCTCTCTGAGCATCCTTTAAGTCCAAGCTACGGGGGTATTTTCTACCTGACACGGACCTCGTTTTTTTCAGAAACACTCTGCTCCCCGACCTCACAGTCTTCTGAATCGCTCCGACCGCTGTCCGCCATCTGAAAAGAGGGTCTCAAGTCAGCACAAGAACGCGATCATACTGTGCTGGTTTACTTTCCTCGTCGTCAAGTTCACGCTCCTCCGAGGACCCGATGTGAAAGAAACCCTCGAACTCATCACCACTTTCTTCTTCTCGGTTGTGACCTTCTCCGGAATCCTCTGTATCGTACATTGACCCGTCGGCGACGGAGCAATACCCGTCTTCTTCGCGCGCAGCCTCTTCACCGTCTCCTCCTTGCTCGGGATCTGGATCGTCGCCTGCAAACTCGTCGGCGCCAGAACTACACTCGGCTTCTGGGCACACAGCCTCTTCGACAATCCTTTCTTGCTCAGGATTTGCAGCGTCGTGCGAAGACTGGTTCCCAGGATCCAACGCAAGTGTTTCTGGTTCTCTCGCACCTCCCGCCTGACCGGTCTCTTCGCCAACATGCATGTCTTGCTGAAGATCGTCGGCGCAAGAGACTTCGCTGGTACACGTGGATTCCTCTGGTTCCGTGTCCCTTCTGCGTTTTCTTGCCCGGTGCCTCTCCCGGTGCTCCTTTGAGGTAACCCCTTGTTCTTGATCACCTTTCGCTCCGGTGATGGTGGTATGTACGTCTTCGTCTTCGCCCTCGTCATCGTCATCGTCCTCCCTTCCCCGCTTTCTCGCCAAGATCTAGAAACCAGTGGTTAAATCCCTTCAAAGGAGAGTTTGAAACAGACCTCATCGTGTTGTGTATGCCGCTCAGCGTGAGCCGCTGCTGAGTTAATTGGTACCTACGTATAAAATGAGATTTAAGGATCCAGAAACGGAGTTGGACGCACGTAGACACCAGAAACCGGTGCATCGCCTATTAGCCTCTTCCACACCCCTCCGAAGAAACCGGCAGGCCAAGGCAGTAGTCCCTTCGTCACATCTGTCCGTTCGGGTGTCGTATTGGAACCAGACACGCCGTCTGAAACAATAGCATCGGCAGCTACTTCCTCGTGCGTGTTCCGCTGGACATAAGTCGAGTCTTCCGCGCTGGCAGAAACGTCGTTCCCGGCTTTTGGCTTGGACGCAGTGAACAACATGATAGGCCAGCGCTTGCACCCGGAAACATACCTCATCACAACTCGGAAGCCTTGGACGGGATGCTTGCTTGCAATTCCGCCTGTAACGTGTGAATTGTGCAGCCTGTTTGCGAACTATAGCTGCTAGCCGTATGTCAGTCCCGGCACCAGAAACATGAGCGATATCAATAGTACCCCGGGAGAGAGCATCTTCTGCGACTTTCTTGTATGGATGGAATGGCTCGCGAGAGTGTGCGCTTGTAGGACGTCGACTGACCTGGGGCATCGAATGCTTTGTTCCTAGAACCCAGCGGGTGGCCCGGAAGTACTTATAAGCCACGACCAAGACAAAGGATGCATGAACAAAGATAGGCGGTACGTGCCATTCGGCGGTGTAACGGAGCCTCGAGGCTCAGGATAGATTCGATCCCAGCTTCACCCTCTTTTCGCACGGCGGAAAAGATATGCCAACGGGTAACTGTCGTGTGCAAATTCGAGTCAACGATGGTTGAGAGTAGTGGTAAACATCTCCGGGTATTTCCCCTAACTCAGAACAATCTGTGAGCCCCCAAGCAAGTCAAGGCGGCGTGCATACGAAGAACAGTGTCTGGAAGGGTTTTGCACAAGCTACGACGGCCGTCCGGGGGAATTCCCGCGAGAGAAGCACCAAATATGAATGAGAGCGATCTGACCTCGTCGCCTGAAAGCGTAGGAAAGGATGGAGTATGCAACGCTTGTGTAACCCTCGCCAGAAAGTCCACGTCGTGGACATCCCAAACGCCTCCATGTTTCTACTTTCGCCCCGGGTCGGTAGCATGGATGGGAAAGGCTATGAGCACATCGCTGACATGAGTTCAGTACTAAGACGATGAAATATACGTGGTACGCGGTAACTTACCTGGAAGAGCACCGGGTCGAGCCCCACCTCCATGCATATCTATTTCGCCGCAGGTCAGTATCATGGATGGGAAAGGCTATGAGCACATCGCTGGCATGACTTCAGAGCCGTGTCAGCTAATTTAGACCAAATAGGCCCGGCAACTATCACTTAGCGATTTACAAGAATCACAGTAACTACCACTGTCCAAATAAGGAAATACCCCTAATGAAAATTGTCGCAGGCAGCCTCTGCTGTCGGAGTTTGAAAACTGCACATTACATAATGTGGCACAGCCACAGTGCGAACCAAAGTTGTAGCCCGGGTTGAGAGGACCACAGAAGTATGCTTACATCAGCGAGATCTTTATTTTTGGATGAGATATAAATGGAAAACTAAAATTTTCTCGAGTCTTTTTGGTTTAGTTACACAGCCACACAGACGAGGAGAGTGCACTGCCACACAGGGGAAGGTTGTGCACAGCCACATGGAACAGGGTTGTGCACAGCCACACAGGGAAGGGGTTGCACAGCCACATGACAGGGGCAGTGCACAGCCACACTGAAAATGAAAGTTGTAGCCCGGAATGAGAGGATCACGGCAATATGATTACATCAGCGAGATCTTGCTCTTTAGATTAGATATGAGTGAAATACTAAAATTTTCACGAGTCTTTTCTTTTTTTGCACAGCCACTCCACCTGCGATGTGTGCTTATCTAATCAAAGAAGCGCACCTGCACAGCCACACTGAAAACAAAAGTTGTAGTCCGGGACGAGAGGATCACAGCAATATGATTACATCAGCGAGATCTTGTTTTTTAGATTAGATATGAGTGGAATACTAAAATTTTTGCGAGTCTCTGCTTTTTTTGGCACAGCCACTCCACCTGCCATATGTGCTTATGTAATCAAAAAAGCGGACCAGATGCCTGGTTTGTTGTTGCTGCCACCACTTGTCCCTTCCACTGGATGATATTTCACTGTACTCTAACATATTGTTGACAAGTGATCTACCCATTCCATACACATTTTGGATCCAATCCAATGTTTTTGGACATGGATATGAATAGGGGTAAAAATGCGAAATCTGCTCCCAAACATGCAGTTCTTGACATATGGACTTGAAATTTTCACCCTAGGCCACTCTGGGATATATCCACAACCTATCAAAATTCCAGACCATCAGCCTCTGTCCTTGTGGAGGTGGAGCCAGATCTCCTCCTCCCCAGTGTGTGCATTATACAGATGGGTACTGCAGCTTTCTGGGTAATTTGACCCACTGGTACTGTGGAAGATACATCTACCAGTGTCTATGTACAAGGACTTTGGGGGTTTATTAGGTAGAATGTGTGTAACACAACTTTGTTGGTTTTTTGGGTGCATGGCCACCATGCCACACCTGCAAGAGTAACATACCAACTAATACCATAGGTACATTCTACACCTATATATCTACCTCCATTCAAAGTTTCAAGTCCATCCATTGAGAACTGGAGGAGCTGTAATGAAAATGAGAGCTGGAGAGCGTGGGAAAGTGTGCGAAGATTTTTGAAGAGATAGGAGATCTGTCAAAAACTTGTCATAGCACACCATAGAGAGATGTAATGAGTAAGATAAGTGCATGGCTGACTTCCTACTTGCAATTTGGACTGTCCTGAACCATTTCTGCATTGGATAGTCTGCCCAGTGTGTACGCATGGCATCAACCTCCTAGGTGACTGTTTCACTCCTACAGTTCATACATAGGATGCACCCCCCTATATTTTTGCACTTAGAAGTATTTTGGTAATTCAATGGCAGTTCAAATGGTACAAAGATGTTCAGGGATGTTCCTACACTCATTTCTCAAAGTTTCATGAGACAAGGCCCACTGGATAGTGTGCTGTGACAAGTTTTTGACAGATCTCCTATCTCTTCAAAAATCTTCGCACACTTTCCCATGCTCTCCAGCTCTCATTTTCATTACAGCTCCTCCAGTTCTCAATGGATGGACTTGAAACTCTGAATGGAGGTAGATATATAGGTGTAGAATGTACCTATGGTATTAGTTGGTATGTTACTCTTGCAGGTGTGGCATGGTGGCCATGCACCCAAAAAACCAACAAAGTTGTGTTACACACATTCTACCTAATAAACCCCCAAAGTCCTTGTACATAGACACTGGTAGATGTATCTTCCACAGTACCAGTGGGTCAAATTACCCAGAAAGCTGCAGTACCCATCTGTATAATGCACACACTGGGGAGGAGGAGATCTGGCTCCACCTCCACAAGGACAGAGGCTGATGGTCTGGAATTTTGATAGGTTGTGGATATATCCCAGAGTGGCCTAGGGTGAAAATTTCAAGTCCATATGTCAAGAACTGCATGTTTGGGAGCAGATTTCGCATTTTTACCCCTATTCATATCCATGTCCAAAAACATTGGATTGGATCCAAAATGTGTATGGAATGGGTAGATCACTTGTCAATAGTATGCTGCAGTATGGTGAAATACCATCCAATGGAACGGGCAAGTGGAGGCAGCAGCAACAACCCAGGCATGTGGTCCGCTTTTTGATTACATAAGCACATATAGAAGGTGCAGTGGCTGTGCCAAAAAAAGCAGAGACTCGTGAAAATTTCAGTATTCTACATTTATCTCATCCAAAAATAAAGATCTTGCTGATGTAAGCATACTCCCATGATCCTCGCAACCCGGGCTACAACTTTGGTTTTCAGTGTGGCTGTGCACTGCCCCTGTCATGTGGCTGTGCAACCCCTTCCCTGTGTGGCTGTGCACAACCCTGTTCCATGTGGCTGTGCACAACCTTCCCCTGTGTGGCAGTGCACTCTCCTCGTCTTTGTGGCTGTGTAACTAAACCAAAAAGACTCGAGAAAATTTTAGTTTTCCATTTATATCTCATCCAAAAATAAAGATCTCGCTGATGTAAGCATACTTCTGTGGTCCTCTCAACCCGGGCTACAACTTTGGTTCGCACTGTGGCTGTGCCACATTATGTAATGTGCAGTTTTCAAACTCCGACAGCAGAGGCTGCCTGCGACAATTTTCATTAGGGGTATTTCCTTATTTGGACAGTGGTAGTTACCATGATTCTTGTAAATCGTTAAGTGGCTCTTGCCACAACCTTTGGTCAAAATCTACAGACTCTGGTGGACTTCAGTACTAAGACGATGAAATATACGTGGTGCGTGGTAACTTACCTGGAAGAACACAGAGTCGAGCCCTACCACGCATACCTAGTACATGAGAGACACCCATACGCACCGTCTGATTACATGCGCTAGTCACATGACCAGCCTCATGTCGGTCGCGCGTAAGTTCAATGCCGTTTGTCCGAGTCGTTTGTCGCTTGCCGCTTGTCGTTTGTTGCTGCCATCGGTTCATTTGTAGAG
Organism: Pisolithus albus; assembly: GCA_024613165.1. Classification (NCBI taxonomy): domain Eukaryota; kingdom Fungi; phylum Basidiomycota; class Agaricomycetes; order Boletales; family Pisolithaceae; genus Pisolithus; species Pisolithus albus. The sequence goes on from JANFAB010000064.1 coordinate 358,290, forward strand.
CACAAAGGAGGCACGGTGCTCCCGTGACATCGACTGAGATCCCAGTGGAGTCGGGCTATGCTGCCGAGCATGCGCCGCTGTCTTGAGGTCGAGTCCGCACCCACCTTCCCTGTGGGAACCGCTGTATGATGGGAGTCATCGTTTTTTCTTGGCACGCATCGCTTGCTAAATGGTACTTCAGAGCGAAACGTGTGTAGATTGTGACAGATTTATCTTGGTAATAGAGCAAGATAAACGTTGATCGTGGAAACAAGGGTAATTACATCTAGTTGCTGATAACTCAGGCCACTTTGCTGATAATACGGCGCCCTCCCATTTTACATGCACTGTGTCAAAGGTTGTTCTCAGGCTTGCCATCTTTTCCTCGCGAAGCTCACAGCACCTTCCCTCATGCAGTATGTGGATCCAGGCGTTGGCTGTGATGTGTCGGACGCCACCGGCTCAGGTATGTTCTACACCGCTCGATTGCTCTCACTAATGAACTGCGTTCTCCGAGATTTTTTTTTTTTTTTTTTTTTTTCCTTTGAGCTTTGCCCTCCGACCAGGGAAGGAAATCGTGCCGAGGTGCTTGCGTTCAAATCCACCCAGTATACTCCTCCTGCGCCTGCTCACGACACTGTCGGTGGCCTCATCCAGCCATCCGCTTTCTGTCGATCTTTCCAGGACGCCATTGTTGAACTGCACTTTACGATGTCGCGGGGGGGGAGTGCGAGAGACTCTGTCCGTGGTGGTGAGATGTAGTTGGTCTGCGTACTACACCGCCCACGGTTCCGTCATCTACTTGCAGAAAGAGACGGATTCCTTTACATATCGGAACAGACGACAGCTCGAGATTGTGTCGTGTGCTTGGACACTCGTTTCCTGCTTACGTACTTCGTGAATAGCGTTTCATCTGTCATCTACCAAGCAAGGTTCTCGCAACCTGTGTCGGCACTGCCCGAGTGGCTCTCAGTGCCCTTCTGTTTGAGCGGGATTTCTACAAGAACGGTATATTGACGCCGATCTTTGTCTTCTTTATGCCCTATCGCTGGTCACATGTCACAAGTCGCTAGTCACCCTCGATCATATCACAGCACGCAACGCTACATACCACATACTCCGTCCTTTGTCTCTCAAGTGGCCAAGTCGCGCTTCTGGCATATTTAAAGGTGGGCCATTTGTACAGATTTTAACGTCTCGTGTTTGCTGACACCTCCCTCTCTCCCTCTCAATCTCTCACGTTCAATGGACTCTAATTCCGCTTCTGCTACTGGTCTCATTTTGAACCTCAGTGGGTAAGTGTGCGTGAAAGCTCGAACAAATGCAGCTCACCCAGGCATACACAGTGTACATGTTCTCTATGCAACCGAGCACGCATTTGTCACTGCGTTGTGGGCCTCCACTGCCGTTCCCATCTCCGAGTCAGCTCCTGCATCCATTCTTCTTTTGGCTCCACAGGAGATTGGGGATTCTCGTAAGAGCCTGCATTCTATTCTAAGACGTCCATCGCTTATGGCTCCTAACAGCATGGTTTTTAATCAAATCGCCTTTTGTCCACCTTGGCCGTTCTCTCCGCCCAAATCCAGATGAACGTGCGCGAGGTGCTCATCCCCTTGGATGGGATGACGATGTTGGTTAATTGTGTCACTCGCTGAATTAGACTGACAGCAGATTTTAGGGCAACACCGTCACATTTTGTGTTGAATATCAAGCCTTTCGGATTTCTTTCGCTAATTCAGCGATGTACTGGTGCTTCAAATACATGACAAGTTGCGTCGCATACCGTGTTCGGCCCTCCAAGTACGCCTATGATGAAGCGACGTTACTTGATGACTTCTTGCAATGCAAGATCCCTGGCCAAGTCCCCGCTGGGATGCCGGCCCCTGGGTACGAGTTCCTTGACATCAATTCTTCATTCCTGTTGTGTTGATATTTTTCCCACCGTGGTATTACCAGTCCAGTGGAGGTAGCCACCAACACAGACCGCGAGGAGGCGGCATAATGGACATGGACACGACGTGTTGTCACCCGCCTTATAACTTCCTGCATATCTTCGTACTAGTACCCATCTTGTATATAGTTATAGTAAGGTCACATTGTGATCCAGAAAAAGAAAGAAAGAAAATCGATACGAGTCTGGACGAACTACATAGTAGTGTGAGTTATGCGGTCCTACGCAAATGGGATGTACTCGCCCGCCCCAGCGAGGCTGAGCATGCACGTTGAGGACAGAGGTACCCACTCACCGGTAGCCGTACAACGGAGAATTACGACACGCCTATTAGCAGCGAACCAATAATTTTGCATGTGTCGTAGTCTCGAACGTCTGGAGGCTGTCATGCGAAAGACACTACTGTTCCCGGGCTGCCGCTCCACTTGTCACTGGAAACGTGGCTGTCCCTTTGTTTCTCGAGGGTACTTTTAAATTCTAGGTTGTGCGAGGTCCGCTTCCCTCCGGTACCTCTGCAGTCTTGTTGTGCCACTCGCTCATCATGCAAACGGAAAAGCCAGCGCACCTTTCCGGCAACGTAGTGGGCGATGAAGGAGCGTTTTCATTGCCTCGGACACCCGGCAGGCCGACCGTAGTAAGTCGGGCTAAGATATTATTTCAATTATGCCGCTAGCTTACTGGTTCTCGGCAGAATCACGAGGGATGCCGACCTCCGGCATGCTCACAGCGTCCAGGCAATCCGTCTATTTCCCCCACCACTCTTTCTCCCGTGGTATGTTGTCGAGGCTTGAAGGTCTTCACCAAGAACGATGATCGTAAACAATCCTTTGTTAGAAACAGGAAGAGATTCTACCTAGCATGTCGTCAACATCCGTAAAGGAGGAACAGAGTCTCAGCTACCTTGGTGTTCTTATCCCGCTCGTAGGTTTAACTCGAGCTCATAGCTCTACAGGGCCGCTAACCCGAAAGTTGAAGAATCACTTGACTGATCCTACGACAGGCGAGATCATCGTGAGTGCCGTGCCGCAGGTAAACCGCCCACCGTTGTCGTCGTGACGTTTCAGGCTCAGAATTCCCTGACTACAGGAAATGCAAACCTTCGCGGAGGCTTACAACCGTATGTTGGGCGCGTTGAGAAGAGTGGTACAAATCGCTAAGCGAGGACTGGAGAGTTGATGTTGATACGCATTGAACAATTAATTATTCAGACGGCCTGTGGATACTGCTGCCGTGAGGGCGGTGGTAAGACCGGAGTTGATGGTCAATGCTGACTTGGGTGTTCGGAGGGTATCTCAAACGACTACGTAGTTTCGTCAGATGTCAGTGGTTATTAGCGTGTATTCAGAGCTAGGACGGTAGCGACGGGACCTCCGCGTATAGGAAATTGAACCGTCCGGTGCCGGTTTCCACAGCTGCGACGCAGGCAGGAGAAGGACCACTCTGAGATGCAGGTAGGACAGAGGGTATGTCAACATTCACTCGTTTAGAACGTCTTCAATCATGAGGAGAAACCTACATGATTCCGGAATACCAATGCGGCGAAAGCTGTTTCGAGCCTGCTGTTTCGAGTGAAAATGAAATAACATGCAGAGGATGGATGAAATTCTCTCCCAGATTCCCCGGCATACGCTGGCATATCGGCTGTCCTGTATTCATTGGCCAAACGAGTTAGCTCCTTGTTTTCACGGACCATGCCCGCTAGCCGCTTTCCAAGAGCAGACTGGACCGCAGCGGTTGAACTTGAAGGCGAGCAGTGCACCTCGTGGTATTCGCTGAATTGCCCTTGACCTTGGAATTCCCTGCTCTACGACGGTCCGTGGCACCACACCACGTAGTCACCAGCCCTGTGCGCATTTGCCTTAAGGCTTGAACACACTCGGTAGCTTGTCTCTTGTGCTTCCAATGACGATCCCCACCTGGATAATGTCCGAATCGAAATTTCCATGCAACATACAAGAATGTAGTAGCTCTTACATAGTTGGATGGCACCGGGGAAACTGAAATCGCTTCGGATCTTGCAGCGACGACCGGTACCTGCCTCGCAACATGCTGCGAGTGGTGAGGGCTGCCATGCTTCTCGTCTTGTCATTGGGCGTCTTGCTCAATGTGCGTTGATGCCATGTTTGACCAAGTCATATATAACTCTGTAGAGGCATATTGTAATTACAGTGCGTCTATATGTAGATGCTTACCTGTGGTCTTGTAAGCATGGACCCGTCGACAAGTTGCTAGTTCTACGTTACCGACGGGGTAATGATCCGATCGCTCTATAGAGAATTATAGACTGCACGTGCGGGCCGGCTGCCGTTTGTCGTTTATGGTTGTTGAAAGTGACAGCCTGCTTTCCCCTGCTGGCGTCCGGCCCAGTGGGAGCGACGTCTCCAGTGAAAGGGCGGATTCTCGGAGAGGGGGAGTCCAGCTTCGTGGTCTGGCTAGCTATCACTCTGGCGGCAAGCTCTACGTACTAGCCACAAGATGGTTTAATTATGGCAAACGATGTATCGATGGCTATGAAGATGCATCGTGCAAGTCGAGAGAACCTCCATTCCACAACCGAATTTCACAGGCCGAGGCTGAGCTGTGCGGTCGTGTTCCGCCAAATCGGTATCACGCAGTTCAACGTTCAACTGCGTCACCTTACCCAATACCGATAGGTTCCTCGTTACTATACATGGGGCTACGCTATACTAGGCCGTCCTTGTAAGCTTTATGCTGTCAGTTGAAAGAGACACTTGACATCATCGATGCCTAGAGTCATGCCTGATGTTACATTGCCACTTAGAGTGGCATCTGCTAACTTTCGCTTCATATTCTGGAGCTTTCACATGGGTCAGACATATACTATTCGTTGACACGATGCCATGCAGTCGACTGACCTCCAGCATACGTTCCTCCACACTGTCCTGTACCACCAGCTTGTAAATGTTCACTGGTAGACGTTGGCCAATCCGATGTACGCGGTCAAAAGCCTGTTCCTGTTCGCACGGCTGAGATCCAAACCATCTGAAGCAGGGGTGTGGTGACTATGCACTTCGACCGCAGGATTCCACCATGGCTCCAGTAGGATGACATTGTTGCACGTAGTCAAGTTTAACCCTAGTGCGACTTTAATCAGGTGAACCAGTAGGCAATTCGTCGTCAAGACTGACCAATACCGCCAGCCTTGATAGATACGAGGATACATTTCACATTCATGTCACTCCTAATGTATTCCAAGTTCCGCTCACGTTCAGACGGACTCATAGATCCATCATCTAAATGATATATCAGCGTGTTAAGCCAGAGGGCCGTTTGCACTCACAACGAGCAAGGGAAAAGCCTTTCTCGCCGAGGAATTGTTGCACCAAATCCAGCATCGATGTGAAGTGGGAGAAAATAATTGTTTTCCCCTGGCCAGCTGAACGAGCATCAATCTCAAGGAGAAGCTCAGTCAGCTGCCTCATCTTCGCTGACGGGGATGGAAGGCCGCATATCCCAGACGCGGATTTACGGCCGCAAGTCTTCACTGGCTTCATGCGTCGAAAAGCCTCCCTGTAAAGTTTGGTTAAGCCTATCGCTAGTTGCACAACAACAGGTCCATCCTCACGTCTTGTCAGTCTCGTCGTCGGCCTCCAAATAAAGTCTCGCCAAGAGATCGTCGAGTTCGTTCTTTAAATCTTCGATGTACCGACTTAGCCCGCCCAGCGAATCGGAGGATGACGTTACAGAGACGTCTGTATCGACATCGCGACTACAATGCACGAGCATCGGGTGATCACAAACTGCCGAGTGAGACAAGTCAACTCTTAGTGACACAGTAAGGAACCAGGTCACTCACCCTGACGGAGGCGAAGGAGCATCTCCAGAACACAAGCAAAACGAGTATTCACTACGCCCTGCTTTACCCAATCCTCGACTTTGGACTGGAGGCGCCCCTCAAGGGCATGATATAACTCTCGTTCACCTTCATCAAACTGGCACTGAACTACGTGGACATGACGGCCAGGGAGTTGCCGTGTATTGTTCTGAATCACGTCTTTCCGGCGACGAAGCATGATGGCACTTAGCACAACCTGGGGGACGCACGAGCACAGCCAATAAATCCTCGAAACTTCTCATCAACTAGCCACTCTCACCTGTAGGCGCTCAACGGCCAGGGTGGCCTGTCCACCTTTGATGGGTTTCATGATATATTTTTTGAACTCTTGCAAGTCGCCGAGGGGCCTAATGTTTATGAACTTAAACATGGAGTACAAGTCTTCGACCTTATTTTGTCTGCAGACGTGGATAAGCTTGTTCGTGGACATCCACCATAACACTTACATAGGGGTGCCCGTGAAACACCATCGATACTTTCCCACTAGATTGAAGCATGCTTCCGCGCTTTTTGCTGTCCAGTTCCTAATCAGGTGTGCTTCATCTGCGAGTACGACGATTAATCCTCCGTCTGTTGTTTCTCGCGTGAAAGTACCTAGTATGATTCTCCACCACTTCACTCCAAACAATGCTGACTTGCGAGTGCCAGGACTTGAGCGGACCGAAGCATACTCGGATGCTACTGTGGCGTACGATGTGATAACTACATGAATTTCCTGTAACGTCAGAGGATCTACGGCACAAGCAAAGTCAGCTGAGGCCGGAACCACGATAGTCCAAAGACTCCACCATTGCTACGGAACGGACCGTGATGCTTTACAACACTGAGGCCAAGAGCAAACTTTTCGATCTCCCTCTCCCATTGGCCAATCAGAGAGACAGGGCATACGATCCTCCAACACCATAAAAATCAAATTTCACGATGTACAAAGGCTCGCTCACAAGGTCGCTCGTGCCCATCCTTGAGCTCGATCGTCAGACGAAGGGCGTCCATCGAGTATTCTTGCTATACCCAAGATAGTCTTCCCAAGGCTACACATGAAAGGGTCAGCAGAAGAAGCATGATCTAGGGAAGTACCGATCCCACCCCATTTCGTCCGCGATGATACCGCCCCTCCTTCCCTCTCGCTCTCGTCAACGCATCCATGTAACACCGACCTTCTGGTGATCCCACAACACTATGGTCTGTCGCAGACCAGTGATGACGACGCTTTGGTCACATTCCGCAACACTTCGACCATCAACCGTGTCCATGAGACGGATCACGGTATTGGCATCACATGTATCACGAGAGTGGACGACAGACTGCGGCCTACTTGGCGTTCGAGGCAAGGAAAATACTTCTCCTTCGTCGTCCGCATTGCTGGTGAGGCGTACTGACTCCCCTGTTTGCATGACGAGCGAGTGGCACAACAAACCTACAAAGGAGGAAGGAAGCTGACCTTGCATGACTTAAATGCGTACCCCAAGAACAAAGGGACAGAACCGCCACGTGACGAGGTGCAGGCTCCTGCGGCGAGTCAAGCCATCATGATCCCCTGAATTGTAACTTGAGGATATGAAGAAGTCTATTGGCATACATGTCAAGTTATTCGGATCCCGGCGTGCTAAAACGTGCTTGAAAATGATAGAAAGAATCTTGGTGAAGTACGTTTTAGTGACGGGATTGGCAACGCGAATTAGCATCTCGACGATCGCTTTCAAGCTCTTCGACGGTAGGTGAGCGACATTCCCCCGGCCGCGGTGCCGGTTAATGAATACAGTAAAGGATACCGTATGTACTACCTGCGTGCGAGTGGGAGACCCGGGCCGCTGCTGCATAGTACTGACTTACCCAGGGAAGAGAGACCATTTCGGAGGGCGGGAGGTATGGAACCCCCATATCCACGGTCACGAGTGACGCCCTCTCTACATTCAATTGTTTAGTGGGTACGAGGCGTTTCATCATGACACGGCAATTTTGGATGACACACCTGACCGTACATGTTGTGTTGTCTGATGAGGGTCTACGACACCCATGGCCGGTCCAGCCAAAACTCACTGTGAAGGTGAGTGCGTATGCTACGGCGTTTAGGTCGATCTTTAGCACTTAAACTAATTCGGGCTCGGAGGCGCCTCAGTGAGCGATTCGACGATTGAGAACTCCCACGATCTCTGATCTTCGCGTCGCTTCGGAGTTGAACGTTTCACGTTCACCGGACAAACAGCTGACCTTACACATCTCACACCTCATGCACCCGGACCGTTGACGCAATATGACCGATTTATTCAGTCACTCGGTGGGTGCTGGCAGTCTATGACGAGCCCGGCTGCTTGTACGTATCTCTTCTAATCGGGGCATAGCTACCATCGAATATAGGCATCAAAACCACACCACATGATACATATAGGACAGGTCCCCGCTCCTCACATTTCACACCCAATATAGCTGACCACGACTCTAATTAACGCAAAGGCGTCGCTTTCGTCCGTGTCCTAGCTGCGATCCTAATTAGGTTCTCAGATCACCTGTCATCGATCATCACTTGTCATCGATACGCCGTAACGGGACCAGATGTCGTGCTGTATTAGCCCCCACGTTGTTGATCACGAGCTCTCTTCAAAATTAGCTTGTGGCTCGCCGGTTCGGCGATTCCACGGCATCGTTTTGGTGTTGCATGTGGCAACACGCAGTTGTAGCAAAATCTACACCGTCTAGGTTTGGATTCGTGCGTTTCTGTCCACACTCTGCTTCGCCTTTGGGGTGTGCTGTGGCACTTATGAGGCCCGCAGGCGGGGTGGTCATATCGTTCATTCTCTTTTCCTGGAAGTCACGACCGATGTAATGTCGACGCTTGCTCGACACACGGACAGTGGTCTGCGCCACGTCAACTGTGACAGATTTGAATGTTGAATAGTACACTTTCCTCCGGCGGGTCAACTTGGCTGCTCACTGACCTTCGCACAGCATTCTGCTGTGCGTATGACTATTGCTTCCAGATTTCCTCATTCTAGCTAGCGAGTTCTACGGACCATTTCTGGTGTATTGCTGTGTGCGAATATGTGGCAAGACTCATTTTCCCAATAGATTAATCTGATTGGCGGGAGACACGAACGCCCGTAGCCGCGCTTATCCTGAAGGACTCGTGGATGCAGTACTCTGACTAGAAGAACTCGTTGCTGAAACAATAGTACTACGGCAAGTTGGAGGGATGCTGGCTCTGACACGACTGGCGCAGCCACGTAGCTATAGAAGGATGAGATAGAGCCGGCAAAACGTGGAAAGCTAGAATCGGAGAACAATGGCCATACTACTGCAGTACCAGGAGAGGCAACATTCACAAGGGATTTACAGTGCGCGAAGCATGGGTCGGTCAATATCAATGGTTGAAAGTGGAATAAGGGATGAGCCGTTCTTGCCCCTATAGCTACACCGAATCTCCAGTCAAAGCCAAGCATTTAAGCCAAACCAAAGAGCAACAACACTATGAAAAGTCAGGACATTTAAAATGAGTGTCTAAGACACTCTTAGTAAGCGTCAGGACAGCTAAAAATCAGCGTCCGTCATTGAATTTCAGCATCTTAACATGACGCTGAAGTGGACATCCGGCCTACTAAAAATCAGCGTCCAGGACATTGAATAAAATCATCACCGGCATTGAACAAGAGTGTCGAGATCATTGAACAAAAATAATTTATATGCTGCTTTTCATTGCCACAGCATCAATTCTGACAGTTTACGATCGACTTCATTCCGTCCAGATTGAATACAGTCGTGTACTATCCTATCCTATACATGACGCAGGGGGATACGTGTGCACTCCTGGGACAGGCGGCAGGCTGCAGTGGGGTCCAGCACACGGAATGCATAGCAGTACGATGGGGGAATGTGAGGCGTCAAGCACGAGAACCCCATGCGGCTCAAAATATCGCATATATGGGTAAGCTACAGGCAGAATGACATAGCGGTGGGGCAGGGAATATGAGGCACTGGAAGCGGGGACATTGCGCACCTTGGAATATCTCTCGCGTGGGCGTCCAGTGGCGAAGTACTGTAGCAGCAGGGTTGTGGAGTACCATTGTGGCAAACGTCACCGCATATATTCACCTTCGGGGCATGCCCCGGAGAAGCTTCAATGATGAGAATGAATCCGATGGGAAACGGGAAGCCTGCACACGCTAGGTCAATGGCAAGTGTCACACAGATGAAAATTGAGATGTACGAGATTCGCCGTGTCAGTTCCAAAGAGCCTGTCATCTCTTTTCCATGCAACCGAGGACTGGATCTTTCTCTTAGAGTCCTTATTCAGCAGGACATCAAACGGAACCCTTGGTTTCATCAAAGACGCTTTCATCCGGTTGGTGCCATAGTCAATGGCCAGTACCACGGCAAGCGATGTCTCGAACAGCGCGGGAATGACTGCAAGGACACATAGTGCTCTCTGCAGAGAAATTAAGTGCATGATGCAAAACACGGCACTAATTGAAAGGTATTCACCCAAGCCTGGGACATGTCCGCGACCAACAAGGTATGCAGTACACGTAGGAAGTTGATGAGTAAGCGACCTGGAGATCGGAAAACTCTTCCATCAGCCAGTGGTCTGGGCAGAAACAGAGATACCGGGCAAGGTCGGTGGACTCAGAAGGACGATCTCTCATGTTCTCTAACTCAAATCCATACTTGCCACACCAGATCTGGCCCCGGACTTGAATATGGTTGCAGCTAAACAGCGCATATAGGGACTCATATTGCACATATCATAGAGCCAGTCAGTCCTCTAATAGAAACATGATGATATCTTGAGACGTACGCGAGAACCCCGAGAAAGTAGCCTATCTTGCAAGAAAGACAAGGACTCGTTCAGCCTTACCAGATACCAACTTGTTTCTGTTGGTATGGGGCACTGCAACGTGTCGAATATACTGGATACAGCCTGGACGGGTGCTCGAGACCCGGAGAGCAATAGGTCCGTTCTTGCTGCAAATGGCACGTCGAGGAAAGAGATGGGAGGAAGCAAAGAACGGGTGCTCGCGATAAACACGTGAGCGTGACCGTCACGCTGTTTGTAGGGACAGCAGCGCCGCATTACATAATTTCGCCAGGACTCGAGAAATAAATAAATAAAAACATGAATCTGATTTTATTAGATAAGTCAATTTGTGCACTCGGTACCCCACTTCAGACACGCTTGTACCTGCTGACTAAGCATCTCTCGTGGACCATGCTAAGTCAGTTCATGATGCTGATTTTCTCCCCGACGCTGAAAATCAAACATTTATTTTTTGTGACACGTAAAATCACTGTCAAACAATGACGCTGAAAAGACGCGTCCACTGTTTCAGCGTCACAGACGCTGATTTTGTCCATTTCAGCGTCACGGACGCTGAAATATAGCGCTTTTACTTTTTACAGTGACAAGCAACGAACGCGCCGTTTTGGGAATGACTGGTGTAATGAGCGGAACAAGAGCCTGCACTTCCACCAGACATGGAATGTTTACATAATTCGTGTAGGGTTACGCTTAGCGGCTTATTACATAGGGTGGCACACAAAATCTAGTCTTCAAAGTCATCGATACTACTTTCATCCTCAACAACCCTCATCACCCAGTCCGGAACGGCAGTATCTCCTGGATTGGTTGCCCATGCTACAATCTGATCATGTATGGCATCCAGATCCGCGAATCCTTCATCGGCACATTGCTGTAGTAGAGTCTTGGTGGTTAGTAAGCCAGCGACGCTCGCGCGCAGGTCCACTATCATATCGACGAAAACACGATATTCGTAGATCGGTGTCAAGGAAATCTCCACTAAAGAGGGCAAAAGTAAGTGGGATTCGTCACTACGCTGTAGGTGCGCCACATGTGCATCCAGGTACAATGCTCGTAGAAGCAACGCAGGTGGTTGAGCGCCTAAGCGGATATGAGAAACCCTGTTGATATGAGAAAAGAAGTGCCCCCAAGTCTCGGTCGCAATTTGTCTCTCCACACTATAAGGAAGTGACACATAAAATTCTTGCACATTCCTCAGCGGCTGAATGACCACCATACTTGTAATGACCTCTGGAAAGCGGTCTCCTAAGAGTTGTGGTGCCCAATCCCTCAAGGTCACCTCAACGATAGGCTTTGGTGTCCACCCATGACCCAACCGTATGATGAGGCAGCCACAGTTGTGGGCAATATCAAGGCTGGTACAGACCAGGTGTGAAGGCGCTACCAGTTGGATACTTGTCATCAGCTCGTGGACGTCAGCTGGACTCGGCTCTAGTGTAGCGTTTACATTCACCGCGAGGTCAACAAGTGAAGGTGCGCAGATAATTGCCAAGAAGGCAGTACAGGTATCGATGGACGACCGAATGTGCAGGGAAGAAAGGCACTGTAGTGTCACTTCGGTTACCCCATGGTCACCGGCCGTCATAGAAATCGCATCTTGAAGTCGGAGATCCTTTAAGAGTGGGAAGAACTCGAGGATATGGGATAGCTCCGAGAGAGTCGTGGCAGAGGAGGCGTCATGGACATTCGAGATACAGAGGGACGTCAAAGCATGAGAATGGGAAGCAATCCCGGCATGAATGGCATCCCAGCTAAACGTGCATCTTTCCAAGCGCAGCGAGGTAAGACGTGGCATTGAGGTCTTTAGCAGTCGATCGGGAATGTTCACTACATGCTCCTGAATTGAACAAGAGATGTTTCGGATCGATAGAGAGCGAAGTAAGGGGGCGCCATAGTTTGTATTGACGGACTCGAGAATCTCCTCGATTTCACCACTGTGCCCCTCGATGTCGAAGATAGCGCACCTGGAGAAGTGGCTGCCAGTGACAAGAGTAACACTCGGTATTATGTTGTCGCCGTAGTCCTCAGTGAAGTCATACTGATTGATGCCAATCCACAACGGCACCTCCTTGGTTCGCATTACAACTTCCCCGACCCATTTGCGGCCATCTGCAAAATTGAGCGCCTTGCGCCACAGCAGGGGATCCTGCAGAACAATGGCCCGCCATCTCCCACAGACTTGGCTCAGCACTCTCAGAATAGTGCTATCCTTCACTCCGACTGCGTGCTCAAATATAAGGAGGAGAACCTCATGTGGGAGGCACGTAGCGATTGCAAACGTGTTGCGTTGACGGCTCACCTGGAGCATCGCAAGCCTTAAAAACGTGTGGATATAGTCCAGTTGAGCCACGTTCGCCGACAAGATTGTTTGCAAGAGAGAGTTGGGCAATGTCACGGGTGGCACTTCATACAGTTGGCTATCGTTGATGGAATTGGTCGTGGCCATACTCTGAATGATCATGAGATCTCAACCCGGCAACAATAGCTTCTGAATACTTACTGAAAGTTAAACGCAGGAAGGAGAACTGTGAAGTTGGAAAGCGAGCTAAGGTCAAAAGGTAAAGCCATGGGATAAAGTGTTAGAAACGCCTTTCATGGCTGAGAGGACAAAGGAGAAGGGGTACCTACTGAATTATGACCAAATCTGTTCGTTGCGGGGGGTCTAAGCTTTCCAGCTGCACAAGTTGAGGGCACTGATATGCCGAACAAGATCCATTTACGAGGACGACATTTCCAAAGCCATAGTGGATATCCTCCAGAGATGAGTCCAAGTCAGCAGTCAGCTCTCAGACCAACATTACGATAAGTGCACCTGTACGCATCTGGGTCAAAATCTCAGGAGACACTTGATGCTACCTTGCTTGCAAGGTTGGTGCATGCTGCCAGCAAGTGCCATGTGTTACAGCGTCGGAGCGTGGGTTAGTCGGTCGGCTAATGCCTTGTGTAGTAATGCACCGCTCGAATGCTAAGTCGTCGTTCCCTCTGAGAGCTCTCCGGCATTCCAAAACTTTTTGCACTTAGGCATCCAGTCACGTTACTCGGGAAGTGCCGCCTGCGGCGGCTCAGCGCTCAAATTTCAAACCTTGCTTGCAACATGGAAAGTGTTTGTGCACAGTCCGGAGTCATTTACATTGGGGATTGCTCCCTGTAACTAGAGAAGCGTACATGTACAAAGGAGGAAGGGGACATCAAGCGCAATGTCTGCAACAGTGTCATGGCCGGTATAAAAAACTTTCAGAACAGTGTCTGCAGTATACGATGAAACACGTCCACGTCAGTGCGTAACTAGGAATGTTCAGTGGAATATGAGAACATGGCATTGGTCCTTGAGGCTGCATCGGAGGGAATGTGCCACACTAAGATCGCACACTCTTTTTCGTGGGAGACTCCTCAATTTCCAGGTGAAGTGGCAATTTCCTTTTCGTACCCGCAGCGGAGGAAGGGACGGCAGGTACCAGGATACAGACCAGTTGGATGAGGCCCCCATAGACATCCCATTTAGCGCTCGCGATACTCCAGTGGGTCAACGTGAAGTGGATTTCAACGATGGCTCCTTGAAGATATCTTTGCTACGTAGAGGGAAGTAGGAGGTCGTTGTCGAGGTCATATGTGGGTAGCGGACGCATGCGGTGGCCCGACCGCAGCATAAGAAGCTCGGCACGATGTCTTTCGTTCGTAAGTGGCCAGAGCTGGAATGAAAAGGGATCATCTGCGAGTGAACGTTTAGTCACCATCATCGTCGCTACCATGCAGAAGTAAGTGCACCTGTGGATGACGATGAATTGACAGATGCAGTCTGAGGCGCCACACCACTGTTGATCCTCTGTTGCACAGAAAAAGCAGGTGATCAGAGTAAACAGAACGGGCCACAACCGCACACGTACATCAAATAGTTGGTGGCGCAGTTTGAAGCCAGGTGGTCCCCTGTTGACGTTTGAGAAAAAAACTCATGCCTGAACCGTATCCACGTGCGACACATTGGTCTGTGAGTGCGCGTAGCATGTCAAGTACAGTGGCAAAGTCAGAAGCAACGGGCTCCACGCCCAGACTGGACAGTGTACAGGACGGTTTCACCTCGAGAATTTCTTTGCAGAAGGCACTGGGCCCAAGATATCCGCCATCAGAAGTTAACCAAAAATTATCACGATCAACGTGGATGATTGCACAGAGCTCAGCAGGTTCAGGAAGAGGGGAAAAAGATGGGTAAGGGGACTGGGGCGAGATGGTAATGGTCTCATCAACCAATGAAGTAGTACTCCCAGCCTTGTTGGTGGCCTTGTCTGCTAAATCTGCCTGAGAGACGAGTACGTGACCACGTCCTTGGGGAACCCAGCAGAGTCTTGTCGCAACGGACGAGTCACGGAGGTAAAGGCCGGAGGCCATCAACCGCTCACAACGTGTGTCCAAGCCGGACGTGATGGAGCGATCGGTGGAGAGCATGGCGGTGTTGGCGACGAAGGGCACTGGAGAGCTGTGATGACCACTTAGTGCAAGGATTATAAGCCGCAAGTCAAAGAGGGGCCAATGTTGCATGTCAAGCAAACCGCAGCACGGTCATTGCAAGGCGGACCGAGCCCCGCAACCAGGTAGGTGGTTCAGCATTGCACTGGAGCCCATGATTTGATGTCATCCATCACAGCCGTGCTTGAGGAGTCGTTTAAGATTCGACAGATGGAGACCCACGTACATTGAGATCTGTGAGGAGATGTTAGCCACCATGCAATGGTTATGTAAGTAGGCATCGTACGCGACGTCGGTGGACTACTAGAATGCCGCCAGGCAAGCGTGAGAAGATAAACGGCATGTTCATATACCATAGGGTGTGCAACGCGCAGTAATATGATACACAGGAGATTGCAGGTGGTGGCCTATGGAGTCTGGGGCAAGGATGTACGTATGCAAACTTTTTGTAGTTGATGAGTCCACCAGTTCCCACCCCTCAGTGAGATAATCTAACAGTCAGCACCATTCTGATGATCGTCTTCCACGTTCTGAAATGTCTCGTTTGGGTCATACTGGCAATATATGTCCTGAGACCCATGGATGTTCATCTGCGGTCAGTCATTAAGCGAAAGGGGAGCCTACCTTGTAGAGGGGTAGGACATGAACGACAGGTTTTGAAATGTAATCAAGTTGGAACGGAGTTTTGGCAAATAGCATTAGGAAGTTGGATGCATGAACGATGGAGGGATGTTCAACTGCATCATAATACAGTTGGCCAGCAACCGCACCAAACTGAGGGTAAGGATCACGCTTGGCATCTGCACCACTGAGGCAGACATAGCGAGCAATGACAGCGAAGACATCTTCTGTCGTAGCCAGCGTGAATAGTCCAAGTATCTGGGCAGGGAATTGGATATTGCGGGGTGGCCCAAGATGTTGAACCATTGCATGTGAGTTGCATTGCGACTTGACAGCTGGTTGAAAGGTCATTCCCCCTATATGTAAGGCTTTGCACCAGCGAATCACTACAACTGGTATAAGGTTTCAGATCATAGCAGTAAATCAACTACTTGCCTTCCGGTGACTGGGAACGCGTATATTCCATCACTAAAGGCAAGTATGCCTCGCATACTGCTTTTAGACGCCCTCGAGAGGTTGAATTTGCGAGAATAGCCTTCATTTGAGCAGGTGCATATGCATCACTAAGACGTGTGCCTCGCGCATTGGACTCGAATGCTTGTTGGAATGTCGGCCAAACCTCCTTTATGGACGGGGGAATACATGAGCTGTTTAGCAGCATTTGAAGGTTGGCTGCACGGCACATGTCATTCATGAATGTCAGCTCAAGTTCACCTATATAGTTGAGCGTAGTCGAATACCTTTCGCATGATCTTAAGTAAGTGAGCACGCACCAAAATGCATATTCGTTTTTGTCCTTTGGAGCCGGTAATTGAAACGCTCAAAAGCCCAAGCTCTCCACGAATGAACAGGTCCTAACCCAACCAACAAGCGCTCAAAATGGAGACATGCATGATGGACCGACTGCAGCTTCGCCTCTTTATACAAATGCAAGACTCCTGACAGGTAACGCTTGAAGTGATCAGTATATTGACTTGCCAGCTCCCTTGAAGTGGAACGGAGGCTAGCTATATAAATCGCTGTAACGAGGTGCATGTAGTTGTTAAGCATCTCGCGTTGTCTACCTTCCGAGTGACCCCAAATCCGGATCAAGGTGATGACAAGATGGATCATACCAACTGATTGCCACTGGTCTGCAGAGAGCTTTCTTTTCTCAATACCAAGCGCACCAGGCGCTGGAAAAACGAAGGACGGGAGGACCAGTTGTTCCTGGTCTCTCCACACTTCCTCGAGTACCGCACGGCCAAGTACGACAGGTGTCTCATGGGGGTCAACTGCGGTAGGCTCCACACGATGCTCTATCAGGTTTCCTTCTTCGTCTGCAAGCCCATGTTCAATGTGCTAGTTGAAGTATGATCAGCAATAATCAAGAACAGCCAAGAGGCTTGTACCCATTTCCCAAGAAGTTCGACAAGGCCCATCTTCGCAAGAACCTTCCCTGGCCGTTTAGGATCGTCAATAGCAATCCCAAATTCACGGCAGAGAGCCACGAGTGTCGGCACTCGGATATTGTTGGCCAGGGCTTTTGTTGTCTTCGCCGTCCTAAGCCTAGTGCGTGCCCGTTCTAGTTCACCCTCTGTAGGGGGTTCAGCCTGTGTCTGACGTGGTTTTTTACCCTCATCTGCATGGAGGTTCGTACTCCCAGCGCCCCCAACGTCTGCCTGCTGGCATGCCGTGTAACCGAAAATGAGTATCTGCTGTTGTCTAAAACACTGTAATTGACTTACACGCAGAAGAGTGTCTAAGAGCGAAAGTGCCCTGCCCCGGTTTCCATCCTCCTGGAGCTAATGATGCATTTCAACCAGTGAGGACAGATGACAGGTGACTGACTTACCCATTCTAGCAATGCACGAGCCAGCATAACCGATGTTCCAGCCCTCCTTAGGTTGAACTCACGGCACAAATGCCACAGCGCTGGTCGGGTGCAACTTCGAGAGAGGGTTTCTGCAGACTGGTCGCTTGAATTTTCCTTTAGTAGCATCTTGAGACCTTTACAGAGCTCTGTGGAGGATGGTTTTGGAGGTGGTTTCACGGTGGGAGAATTGCCGCCATCGCCATTTGGAGCCGTAGGGCTTACTCCCCATATGTATCGGATGTGTTGCGGAAGAGCATGAAGGAAAAATGCATGCATCGAGTCCAGTACCGTGAACCAAATGGGATCCCAGTAAGGTAACCTCAGAAGCTCAGAGAATCGCACGCCATGTGTCCTGGCTATGCGATCCCGTTCGTCGCTCGTCTTTGCCAGACGCCACTGATCAGCACGCACTCTATGGTCCTGCGAGGTCCGCATGGGCCAGGAAGACATATCAAGGTTCTCAATCATGTCAGCAGGTAGAAGGCAGAAAGAACAAAATAGTGTGGCAGCGTGACTGAGGAATCCACCGACTTGGCGTGCACCAAGGACATCACATACTAGAGGGACCAGTGCAAGTGAGACGAGCCTTCCGTTTCTGTGTTGAGCAGTGCGGGAAAAGAAGACACCTGGCTCCCAGAACTGGAGAAGTTCGTCAACGAGGACTCTTAGAAAGTTATTGATCTGCTCGAGGGAAGGCTTCTTCGGTCCTGGGATAACCCCAACTAGATACATCTTCTCAGCGTCGTAACGTATGTCAGGAGGCAGATTCAGACAGGCCATGTAGATGCCAGTGACAGAAGCAGTTCCTTTAGCAATCTTCATGCCAAATGGGTTGAAGCCATCAACGGCCAATGAAAAAACAAGGCGGAGGTCATCACCATTCTTATGCAAGAATGGCTTGCCATCGTAGGCTTTCAGATCCCGGATGAAGGTACCAGTCAAAGATGTCAGTCCATGGGCCATCAGTGGTAGAATTCGAGGATGTGGTAGACAGCGGGGTCTCCAGCATGAGCTCCGTGTCAGGGCACGACAATAGTCTTGCTAACCACCCCTTTAGCTCCTGGTAGGCAAATTTGCGCACTGGGCGGGTCACGGGTGTGCCACAAATTACCCTAGTTCGCTTCAGACGCGCAGAGCAGGGAGGGCTCGAGGGGAGGTCTCGGAAAGTGCAGAAAACCGGGCAATCATTGTTATCATCGTAAAGAGCACAACACAGCGGGCAGCATACAAAGAGTCGTAGTTGGGGATCGAGATTGAAATGACTCAGAATCGTGCGATAGTCCCTCGGAAAACGCATGAAAGAAATCTTCTCTGGGGGGACTCGAGTGGATTCGATGTGGCGTAGGATAAACCGAAGGCTGTCCGAGACAAACCTGCTTTGCACTTGGGATATACCGCAGAAAAGATTCAGATAGAGAACCAGGAAATTGCTAGCGAAGGATACAGGGTCGGAGGATTCCATGCTGCGAAAATACGAATCTTCAGACGATGTTAGCCAATGCCATAAAGAGGAGTATTAACACCCGTTACATACGTACCTGTATTGACGAAGATGCCAAATGGCCTTCCGCTTGTTTTGGTGTCTGGATTGTCTTCCCTGCCCTCTGAACGATTCCAAGCAGCCTGACGTATAGAGTCAATTCTATGTATCTCATTCTCCACAACAGCCAGTAGCTGCAGCCTGGAAGCCTCTAGTGCCGGGTGGTAATCAAGATGCTTTAGACTTAGGCAGATATCGAAAAGTGCACATTCATGAGCGAGATTAGCTGCATTTTCAGGTGCTTGTTCGAGGAGACGTCTGTGACCCATGTTAGGCCCACTTGGGATAGAAGAAAAGAGTTCATAGGTAGAACTCTCAGTCAGGCGATGCTGAGAAAAGACCAAATTTAGGTCGGAAGGAAAGCTGATAACCCTATGATTGACCGCAGAACACAAGTGCATGAGGTGGTGCAGTGTTTCTTCCACGGCATCGGTCTCCTCTTTCACGTGTGGCATTGCAGTAGCACCACTGGCATAATTATCTGAGTTGGGGAGAGGTGTGGGTGGATTATCCCGATCCTGAATGAAAACGTTGTCCGGAGCATCGGGAACGCCTATGCAGGTTGTTGGTTTGCTGGTAGCTTCGAATTCGTTGGGAGGGCTTTCGAGGTAACAGGCTAATTGGTCGATCTTGCGATGGCGAGCACACATTGCTTTGGGGATCCATTGACCAAGAGTAGACCCCAAGTGAGAGGGAGACCAGTGCCGTTTCGACCCACAGCCTACAACTTTGCAGGTGCAAAGCCGAAGTTGCTGAGCCTTGCCCACCATACTAGTAGCTGCGAAGTGGCGGTCAGAGATCACCGCTCACCCGCTCAGGTACTATGTTAAAGTCGACTATGGGGTGGGCCACTCCGACCTTTTTCGACGTCCGCGCAACTGAAAATTTTCGAGTTCCTGAACGATTAGCTCTCCGCTAGACTACATCATAACCACCTTATAACATGGGAGTCTGCGTTACTGCTGAGGAGCTTGTTTGCCATCGGGGAAATCCACAGTTCGGTTTTGTAAGTAGCAAAGTGATCCTGCGCTTTACTGGATTGCCTACACTTGCGATACACATCCTCAACTATCCGAACATCCTCGTACGTTACATCAGATAGAAACGAGAACTTACGTGTTGTTGTGTAGTCTCTGACTCGTCTACTTGCATAGGATGGCAAGTCGCTGTCTCTGGGGTAACCTGTGCGCAGTCCCCGCTGACTGTGTCCCTACTGATAGCGCTAACGGAAACACGGTATGCAGAACCCCCTGCCACCTTGTTTGCAGAAAATCTCGTATGAGCCATTACCGTGTGTTAGGAAGACGAAGAAGAGGTGTAGTAGAGGCGGACGACCATGGCAGCGGGGCTCACCGCTAGTCATTGGCCACATGCCCAACCTCTGTGTCTACTATCGCTTGCCACCAGATGCAAAACAGACAGCAGATGCAAAACGTCTTGCACAGTCAGCAATACTACGAATTTTCGAAATCTAATACTGCGGTCATCTAAAGTAAGGTGTATTTATGCAGATTGGACACTTAGTTTTAAGAAAAAGGTGCTGTGGAGGCCACAAAACGTTGAAATTGCCGGACATCAGAGTAGAACATGGAATTTTAGGTACATGTAGCCAAGACCTAGTCCGATCTGTTGCAGTGTTCTGCGTACTTATGAGTTGTCCACCTGGCCAACACCAGTCGGACTATGCGGACTCTGAATATGGCCGGCCTCCCCTGTGTGACAATCCGTGACAAAATCTTGCTGCGCATCTGGTGTAAATTTTGACCCCTCCAGTTTGCATTGCTTCGGCTGCACTTGGATCATCACCATTGGCTATAGAATTTGGGAGGAATGTAGCCGAGACTCTATATTTCTACCTATATATGAAATATGAAATATAACAGTCAAGTTGTTGTGAAGTTATTCAAGATCTCGCAAAAGTTTCGCATCTAGTGTCGAATGATAGTAGGGTAGTTCGTCACGCCGTAGTGCGGTAGTGCGGCACGTCGGTAGTACGGTTATTCGTCACGCCGTAGTACCGCAGTACGGTACATCGGTAGTTCATGTCACTACCATCCGACGCAGAAGTGTTAGCTTGGATACCCCGCTACGAAGGACTTGCGACTACCGCGTGACGAACTACCGTACTACCGTATTACCGTGTGACGAATTACCGACGTACCGTACTACCGCAGTGTTCGATGTCCGTGTTACAAACAAGCCAACATACCGCCGAAAAAGTTCCCATTTTCGGACGTGCCGAAGCGCGATTGTCCGGCTTTCCATATGTGTCTGACGCCGCCACTCTCGCTTGAGGGTCCTCATGACCGCGAACGCCCCCTAGGCTATTGAATCAATCTGACTGCGTCTTGCAACATATCTTCATAAAAAATATTGGTGGTAACTGCAACAAGTAGAGAGCAAGTCAAGTAGTTCCGCACGTAAGTACTCAATGCTTGTAATCACTCTTTTTTTAAAAAAAATCTCGTTTATCAAGCTCGCCCTTCTGGACACCTCCGTTGCAGTGTGCTTGCAGGTGACAACTGCTTTGTTGCTTTTGACTCCTTCAGATCGAGTCGTTTCGGTCGCTCTCGATCTATTACTGATTACTCCAAAAATTAAGAGGGATGCAACCGAGACTTTATTCCATCTAGCGCAAAATGTCCCAAATGTAAATGGTGAGTGGTTATGTACGAATGGAATAATAGTTGGATGCATACCAGCTCTCCATCCTCGCTTAACGATTCGTACCACTCTCAAGGTGTCCAACATGCGGTTGTAAGCCTCTGCAAAGGTTTGCGTTTCCTGTTGCGAGGGAATTCTGAGGCTGAAACGTCACAATAACAACTTTCGGGTTAGTGGCCCTGTAGGGCTATGAGTTCGGGTTGAGCTCACGAGCGGGATGGGAATACATGCGGGCTGATGTTTTTCGTGCAGCCCGTTGCACACGGCCGGCTGCGTTATCCACCTTACAACAAACCTTACTCTTAATAAAAGGATTCTGGCTAGGGTCAGAGGGCCAGCTTTCGCTACGCCGATCGCTCGCCAATGTTTCCCTTGGTCGCAGAGGGGGGGGGGCTGTGGTTGGCCTGTTGGCAGGTCGCGTGTGCTTGAGAGAGGTTAACCAACATGATAGGGAATTGGAACCCACGGAGCCGACTGGGGGATCATTCGACGCGACGCCGACATGGACGTGTGACCGAGCATGAGGCCTGAGGGACGTTACCTGTGCCGCCACGCTTGCCGGGTATGCTTTTAGTCGCTCGTGTTTAATCTGATTCGCACAGCCTTCCCCGTTCTGCATGTTTCCACTCCGCACTCGCAGCTAACGACTACTTTCCCATCAACACGAACCTTCTTGCCCAAACGTCACAACCAATGCCCCAGAAAACTGCTCCGACGAGCAGACAAAGGCCCTGTCCGAGTAGTATCCATCCTCCTAGAACATTGGGCTCTTGAATTTTCGAAGTGTAGATCAAACCGGGGTGTGTGTGCCGCCCGTGATAATGATCTAATGACGTCTACCGACCTTAGACTGCCCCTTATCGGAAGGTCAAAGTGTGGTCCGTTGATGAGGAAGTAAGGGAAACCAGCCAGATCGGACCGGCGACGAATAGCCCACACATCGGTGAAACAGTAATCAACTATTGCCGCTGGCGTGCAGAAAGATGGTACATACTTGGTACTTCCTCATGCCCATTTCTTGGATGGCGTCGTTTAGAATTGCTTGCTTTTGCATAGTGCTCGGGATCAGAGGATTCTCTTGAATAAATCGTTATTTTGTGTTCCAGCCGCTCACCAGACACTGCTGCAAATTGATTACGGTGGAAAGCTTTCAAACAATGCAGTGGCATTTACGTATGTAGCGAACGAGTAACGGGTAGTGCTAGGAGTGTTTATGCAGGACCGCCGGGCAACTGACGCCCAGAGCCAAACCTTCCAGTGTGGCGGAGCCTCTGAATGCCAACAGTAAGTGCATCGATGAGAGCTTCCAGCGGCACGCCTTCTATCAGACCAACGCCCGTCGCCAGCGATCTGAGCAGCTCCATGGCTTCCTGAAGTTGTTCGAGGCCGGAAAATGTCCCAGCCAAATATCGAGCGGCGGCCGTGCGATAACGGGCAATGTCCTTGAGTGCTTGCATCTCGCTGTCTAATCTCAAAATATAACGCCTGTTTAGGCCCACCACTGTAAGGATGTCGGCAAGTACACTTGACTTCTCCGCCATCAGACTACTGGCCTCCATCGCTACTAGGTCGCGGACAACCTCCAAGCGAGACTCGACGCTATCCAGATTGCCTTGGATCTCGATCGCGCGCAAGATCAGTAAGGACAATGAATGCTGAAACTGAAATAGGACGCGATCGAATGCCTGTGTGATGTGAAATTTTGAGGAAGAGCACTCGCTGGAATGCAAGCTATTGCCGATAACATAACAGTATGCCGCCTTGATGGACAAAGGAGAGATCCGGTTCCGAAGTAAGTTGAGCAAGTGATCGTTGACAGTCAACATGCTTTCCATGTTCATCAGCGAGTGAACTCGTGAGGGTAGTGAATGACAAGAAACATACATGTCCACTGTGCCGTGCACCTGTGCTAGAAGTTTCTGAAGATTCCTAGACGCTTCCTTCATGTCCATCGATATGGCTGCCAGTTCCTCTGCGAGTGCCGTGGAAGAGCTCAAGGAACTTGCTCTCGCAGCGCTAGCGAGGTCGCTGACCAGCAGGCGAGATTCTGTCAACGCTGAGACGAGGGGCACGACCTCAGAGGCGTCAAATAGCAACCCCTCCAAGGCTGAAAATTGGGTTTGAACGGTGGATGGGAATAGGGAAGTGGACTCGTCGGTCGGCACAATGAACTGACAGAGCAAATCAGGGAGTAAGTCTAACCCGCACGTCATCCTAGCCACGGATCGGACTTTTTGCTGAACTTGGGCAGCAATGGGCCACAGGACGACTCCTAAGGCCAGGTATTTGAGTGGAAGGAATGATAAGAAGGACGCGCATAAGAGTATCGCACGATAAGTGAGATGCATGGCCGGGCTGATAGAAGGTAAGTTTGTTCTGGAGTAACGCCGGACAGAGGTGTGCATTTATTTCAGAAAAGACAAAGGACTAGATGCGCCACGTTCCAGGGTGTCATCACCGAAGAGAAACCGATAAAATCGTACTTTGGGGACCTGCTGGGGGACCACGCCCAACGGACCGCAGAAACGTGTGTGAATTCGTTGTCACCCTGGTCGCAAAGGGTAAATTTTGCAAGGTCTATAAGTTAGTCTTTGATGAGCTTTCGACATTCGACAAAGGAGATCAACAATGCTTTGCGACTAGCTACCCCCGGCGGTCGTGAATGCCTTAAAAACGAGGCAGCTGATAAAGGCATTTGGGGTACGGCCGTACAGGCGGTAACCAATTAGAATCCTCAGGCAAGTGTGGAGGACGCAGAACTTGGGGGTGCTGACAGGTATTCTCGTCCGTCATTTGTCGTTTGGCCAGACCGATCGATTGTTCGCTCGTTCTAGTGGTAAAAGTGCATAGATTACCGAGAGGCGTTGTAAGACGGTCATTGAATACATACTGAATATTGAATGACGCTTTGGTAACTCGTCACCGCAACCGGCGGCACTTCCCGGGTTATCGTTTGCTTTGTGTATTATTATATGCAGGCGTGCTTCGGCGCTTCGGGAAGCAGTGCACAAAATGGGATGGGATAGATTCAGCTGACTACGCTACAAAAGGTAGCTCAGGTATAAACAGCAGTAAATACCTCGCCAGCCCGTAGAGGAGAAAGCATGTACGGAAGAAAATCAGAGGTAACGAAGATGATATGGCAAACTAGAAAGAGCTACCGAAGAAACAAAAGGCCGATGTGTACTGGCACGCTTATACTCCCCCCAAATCCGTCCAGCCAGAACGACGAATCCCGTTATGTAATCAGGCACAGTGGCTGCATGGCTCGCACAGAGGTCTCAAGTGAACCAAGGATACGACACTATCTTTGTGTACTTGGCCATGCACCAAGGCCTGCTTGTTACGCTACGATATATATATTTACGTCGGTGCTCGCAACAGAGTACGTATGCTCTAGTTCCACAATGCCCCGCTCTGACCGTCATCACCCGCTCGCCAAAAACTCCCGCTCGAAGTGGATGCCATATGACGTTCGTTCGAGGTCTCGGTATGTCTTAGCCGGCCGACTACCCGCCCCTCAGACATTACATCTGCATGATCCAACGATCGTTGCTGGTGTCTCTGTGTCGACCAGCGCCGGCCATGACATTGATGTAGTGCGTCCTTCCCCACCGCCTCATGGCTGACGTTGTAATAATGTTCCCAAAGGAGGACCGCATCGTGCGTCAGCTGGTTGATAGGATCCCAGTTCCAGATCATCCTGGATGCCGGGTACGGGTATCAGTTAGTTGCTGTCGATTGTAATGGACATTTTCTTTCTTCCTCTCTTCCAGGCACTTCACGACCTCGCAACTGGTGCCATACATGCATCGTTGGAGTCTTACCGTATGCAGATTGCGATCTTCAACATCCTTCTGTCAGGTAACCGTAAGTTGCAAGAAGCTGTGGCTGATCTTTTTGCTGAAAAGCCTCCCAGAAGGTGCTTCAAGTAGCAATGGTGGGGGAGTAGACTCGTTTGGCAGTGAGTTGCGTTAGTCACAACAACATCATAGGGCACCTGGGCTATGTCGATATGGTTTTGATGTCTGAAATTGATGGTATTGCCCCTAAGGCTCCGTTTCGGATGGCTACGATGATTATGACCGTGCGATGAGTACAGGACGTAGTGCTGCGACAATTGAGGCCACTGAATAGAACATCATGACTTCACATCCGTGTTGTTGGCGA
This sequence comes from Pisolithus albus, assembly GCA_024613165.1. Taxonomy (NCBI): domain Eukaryota; kingdom Fungi; phylum Basidiomycota; class Agaricomycetes; order Boletales; family Pisolithaceae; genus Pisolithus; species Pisolithus albus. The sequence continues at coordinate 384,197 of JANFAB010000064.1, forward strand.
CATGAGCACACGCATGGTGCAGCCCTGTTGGAATACCGTATGTATAACACTATAGTCGACAATCGGCGAATTCGGCCGTGAATGGTGATCCGGTGATCATGCCGTGTTCGTGTCTCCCGCCAATCAGATTAATCTATTGGGAAAATGAGTCTTGCCACATATTCGCACACAGCAATACACCAGAAATGGTCCGTAGAACTCGCTAGCTAGAATGAGGAAATCTGGAAGCAATAGTCATACGCACAGCAGAATGCTGTGCGAAGGTCAGTGAGCAGCCAAGTTGACCCGCCGGAGGAAAGTGTACTATTCAACATTCAAATCTGTCACAGTTGACGTGGCGCAGACCACTGTCCGTGTGTCGAGCAAGCGTCGACATTACATCGGTCGTGACTTCCAGGAAAAGAGAATGAACGATACGACCACCCCGCCTGCGGGCCTCATAAGTGCCACAGCACACCCCAAAGGCGAAGCAGAGTGCGGACAGAAACGCACGAATCCAAACCTAGACGGTGTAGATTTTGCTACAACTGCGTGTTGCCGCATGCAACACCAAAACGATGCCGTGGAATCGCCGAACCGGCGAGCCACAAGCTAATTTTGAAGAGAGCTCGTGATCAACAACGTGGGGGCTAATACAGCACGACATCTGGTCCCGTTACGGCGTATCGATGACAAGTGATGATCGATGACAGGTGATCTGAGAACCTAATTAGGATCGCAGCTAGGACACGGACGAAAGCGACGCCTTTGCGTTAATTAGAGTCGTGGTCAGCTATATTGGGTGTGAAATGTGAGGAGCGGGGACCTGTCCTATATGTATCATGTGGTGTGGTTTTGATGCCTATATTCGATGGTAGCTATGCCCCGATTAGAAGAGATACGTACAAGCAGCCGGGCTCGTCATAGACTGCCAGCACCCACCGAGTGACTGAATAAATCGGTCATATTGCGTCAACGGTCCGGGTGCATGAGGTGTGAGATGTGTAAGGTCGGCTGTTTGTCCGGTGAACGTGAAACGTTCAACTCCGAAGCGACGCGAAGATCAGAGATCGTGGGAGTTCTCAATCGTCGAATCGCTCACTGAGGCGCCTCCGAGCCCGAATTAGTTTAAGTGCTAAAGATCGACCTAAACGCCGTAGCATACGCACTCACCTTCACAGTGAGTTTTGGCTGGACCGGCCATGGGTGTCGTAGACCCTCATCAGACAACACAACATGTACGGTCAGGTGTGTCATCCAAAATTGCCGTGTCATGATGAAACGCCTCGTACCCACTAAACAATTGAATGTAGAGAGGGCGTCACTCGTGACCGTGGATATGGGGGTTCCATACCTCCCGCCCTCCGAAATGGTCTCTCTTCCCTGGGTAAGTCAGTACTATGCAGCAGCGGCCCGGGTCTCCCACTCGCACGCAGGTAGTACATACGGTATCCTTTACTGTATTCATTAACCGGCACCGCGGCCGGGGGAATGTCGCTCACCTACCGTCGAAGAGCTTGAAAGCGATCGTCGAGATGCTAATTCGCGTTGCCAATCCCGTCACTAAAACGTACTTCACCAAGATTCTTTCTATCATTTTCAAGCACGTTTTAGCACGCCGGGATCCGAATAACTTGACATGTATGCCAATAGACTTCTTCATATCCTCAAGTTACAATTCAGGGGATCATGATTGCTTGACTCGCCGCAGGAGCCTGCACCTCGTCACGTGGCGGTTCTGTCCCTTTGTTCTTGGGGTACGCATTTAAGTCATGCAAGGTCAGCTTCCTTCCTCCTTTGTAGGTTTGTTGTGCCACTCGCTCGTCATGCAAACAGGGGAGTCAGTACGCCTCACCAGCAATGCGGACGACGAAGGAGAAGTATTTTCCTTGCCTCGAACGCCAAGTAGGCCGCAGTCTGTCGTCCACTCTCGTGATACATGTGATGCCAATACCGTGATCCGTCTCATGGACACGGTTGATGGTCGAAGTGTTGCGGAATGTGACCAAAGCGTCGTCATCACTGGTCTGCGACAGACCATAGTGTTGTGGGATCACCAGAAGGTCGGTGTTACATGGATGCGTCGACGAGAGCGAGAGGGAAGGAGGGGCGGTATCATCGCGGACGAAATGGGGTGGGATCGGTACTTCCCTAGATCATGCTTCTTCTGCTGACCCTTTCATGTGTAGCCTTGGGAAGACTATCTTGGGTATAGCAAGAATACTCGATGGACGCCCTTCGTCTGACGATCGAGCTCAAGGATGGGCACGAGCGACCTTGTGAGCGAGCCTTTGTACATCGTGAAATTTGATTTTTATGGTGTTGGAGGATCGTATGCCCTGTCTCTCTGATTGGCCAATGGGAGAGGGAGATCGAAAAGTTTGCTCTTGGCCTCAGTGTTGTAAAGCATCACGGTCCGTTCCGTAGCAATGGTGGAGTCTTTGGACTATCGTGGTTCCGGCCTCAGCTGACTTTGCTTGTGCCGTAGATCCTCTGACGTTACAGGAAATTCATGTAGTTATCACATCGTACGCCACAGTAGCATCCGAGTATGCTTCGGTCCGCTCAAGTCCTGGCACTCGCAAGTCAGCATTGTTTGGAGTGAAGTGGTGGAGAATCATACTAGGTACTTTCACGCGAGAAACAACAGACGGAGGATTAATCGTCGTACTCGCAGATGAAGCACACCTGATTAGGAACTGGACAGCAAAAAGCGCGGAAGCGTGCTTCAATCTAGTGGGAAAGTATCGATGGTGTTTCACGGGCACCCCTATGTAAGTGTTATGGTGGATGTCCACGAACAAGCTTATCCACGTCTGCAGACAAAATAAGGTCGAAGACTTGTACTCCATGTTTAAGTTCATAAACATTAGGCCCCTCGGCGACTTGCAAGAGTTCAAAAAATATATCATGAAACCCATCAAAGGTGGACAGGCCACCCTGGCCGTTGAGCGCCTACAGGTGAGAGTGGCTAGTTGATGAGAAGTTTCGAGGATTTATTGGCTGCGCTCGTGCGTCCCCCAGGTTGTGCTAAGTGCCATCATGCTTCGTCGCCGGAAAGACGTGATTCAGAACGATACACGGCAACTCCCTGGCCGTCATGTCCACGTAGTTCAGTGCCAGTTTGATGAAGGTGAACGAGAGTTATATCATGCCCTTGAGGGGCGCCTCCAGTCCAAAGTCGAGGATTGGGTAAAGCAGGGCGTAGTGAATACTCGTTTTGCTTGTGTTCTGGAGATGCTCCTTCGCCTCCGTCAGGGTGAGTGACCTGGTTCCTTACTGCGTCACTAAGAGTTGACTTGTCTCACTCGGCAGTTTGTGATCACCCGATGCTCGTGCATTGTAGTCGCGATGTCGATACAGACGTCTCTGTAACGTCATCCTCCGATTCGCTGGGCGGGCTAAGTCGGTACATCGAAGATTTAAAGAACGAACTCGACGATCTCTTGGCGAGACTTTATTTGGAGGCCGACGACGAGACTGACAAGACGTGAGGATGGACCTGTTGTTGTGCAACTAGCGATAGGCTTAACCAAACTTTACAGGGAGGCTTTTCGACGCACGAAGCCAGTGAAGACTTGCGGCCGTAAATCCGCGTCTGGGATATGCGGCCTTCCATCCCCGTCAGCGAAGATGAGGCAGCTGACTGAGCTTCTCCTTGAGATTGATGCTCGTTCAGCTGGCCAGGGGAAAACAATTATTTTCTCCCACTTCACATCGATGCTGGATTTGGTGCAACAATTCCTCGGCGAGAAAGGCTTTTCCCTTGCTCGTTGTGAGTGCAAACGGCCCTCTGGCTTAACACGCTGATATATCATTTAGATGATGGATCTATGAGTCCGTCTGAACGTGAGCGGAACTTGGAATACATTAGGAGTGACATGAATGTGAAATGTATCCTCGTATCTATCAAGGCTGGCGGTATTGGTCAGTCTTGACGACGAATTGCCTACTGGTTCACCTGATTAAAGTCGCACTAGGGTTAAACTTGACTACGTGCAACAATGTCATCCTACTGGAGCCATGGTGGAATCCTGCGGTCGAAGTGCGTAGTCACCACACCCCTGCTTCAGATGGTTTGGATCTCAGCCGTGCGAACAGGAACAGGCTTTTGACCGCGTACATCGGATTGGCCAACGTCTACCAGTGAACATTTACAAGCTGGTGGTACAGGACAGTGTGGAGGAACGTATGCTGGAGGTCAGTCGACTGCATGGCGTCGTGTCAACGAATAGTATATGTCTGACCCATGTGAAAGCTCCAGAATATGAAGCGAAAGTTAGCAGATGCCACTCTAAGTGGCAATGTAACATCAGGCATGACTCTAGGCATCGATGATGTCAAGTGTCTCTTTCAACTGACAGCATAAAGCTTACAAGGACGGCCTAGTATAGCGTAGCCCCATGTATAGTAACGAGGAACCTATCGGTATTGGGTAAGGTGACGCAGTTGAACGTTGAACTGCGTGATACCGATTTGGCGGAACACGACCGCACAGCTCAGCCTCGGCCTGTGAAATTCGGTTGTGGAATGGAGGTTCTCTCGACTTGCACGATGCATCTTCATAGCCATCGATACATCGTTTGCCGTAATTAAACCATCTTGTGGCTAGTACGTAGAGCTCGCCGCCAGAGTGATAGCTAGCCAGACCACGAAGCTGGACTCCCCCTCTCCGAGAATCCGCCCTTTCACTAGAGACGTCGCTCCCACTGGGCCGGACGCCAGCAGGGGAAAGCAGGCTGTCACTTTCAACAACCATAAACGACAAACGGCAGCCGGCCCGCACGTGCAGTCTATAATTCTCTATAGAGCGATCGGATCATTACCCCGTCGGTAACGTAGAACTAGCAACTTGTCGACGGGTCCATGCTTACAAGACCACAGGTAAGCATCTACATATAGACGCACTGTAATTACAATATGCCTCTACAGAGTTATATATGACTTGGTCAAACATGGCATCAACGCACATTGAGCAAGACGCCCAACGACAAGACGAGAAGCATGGCAGCCCTCACCACTCGCAGCATGTTGCGAGGCAGGTACCGGTCGTCGCTGCAAGATCCGAAGCGATTTCAGTTTCCCTGGTGCCATCCAACTATGTAAGAGCTACTACATTCTTGTATGTTGCATGGAAATTTCGATTCGGACATTATCCAGGTGGGGATCGTCATTGGAAGCACAAGAGACAAGCTACCGAGTGTGTTCAAGCCTTAAGGCAAATGCGCACAGGGCTGGTGACTACGTGGTGTGGTGCCACGGACCGTCGTAGAGCAGGGAATTCCAAGGTCAAGGGCAATTCAGCGAATACCACGAGGTGCACTGCTCGCCTTCAAGTTCAACCGCTGCGGTCCAGTCTGCTCTCGGAAAGCGGCTAGCGGGCATGGTCCGTGAAAACAAGGAGCTAACTCGTTTGGTCAATGAATACAGGACAGCCGATATGCCAGCGTATGCCGGGGAATCTGGGAGAGAATTTCATCCATCCTCTGCATGTTATTTCATTTTCACTCGAAACAGCAGGCTCGAAACAGCTTTCGCCGCATTGGTATTCCGGAATCATGTAGGTTTCTCCTCATGATTGAAGACGTTCTAAACGAGTGAATGTTGACATACCCTCTGTCCTACCTGCATCTCAGAGTGGTCCTTCTCCTGCCTGCGTCGCAGCTGTGGAAACCGGCACCGGACGGTTCAATTTCCTATACGCGGAGGTCCCGTCGCTACCGTCCTAGCTCTGAATACACGCTAATAACCACTGACATCTGACGAAACTACGTAGTCGTTTGAGATACCCTCCGAACACCCAAGTCAGCATTGACCATCAACTCCGGTCTTACCACCGCCCTCACGGCAGCAGTATCCACAGGCCGTCTGAATAATTAATTGTTCAATGCGTATCAACATCAACTCTCCAGTCCTCGCTTAGCGATTTGTACCACTCTTCTCAAGGCGCCCAACATACGGTTGTAAGCCTCCGCGAAGGTTTGCATTTCCTGTAGTCAGGGAATTCTGAGCCTGAAACGTCACGACGACAACGGTGGGCGGTTTACCTGCGGCACGGCACTCACGATGATCTCGCCTGTCGTAGGATCAGTCAAGTGATTCTTCAACTTTCGGGTTAGCGGCCCTGTAGAGCTATGAGCTCGAGTTAAACCTACGAGCGGGATAAGAACACCAAGGTAGCTGAGACTCTGTTCCTCCTTTACGGATGTTGACGACATGCTAGGTAGAATCTCTTCCTGTTTCTAACAAAGGATTGTTTACGATCATCGTTCTTGGTGAAGACCTTCAAGCCTCGACAACATACCACGGGAGAAAGAGTGGTGGGGGAAATAGACGGATTGCCTGGACGCTGTGAGCATGCCGGAGGTCGGCATCCCTCGTGATTCTGCCGAGAACCAGTAAGCTAGCGGCATAATTGAAATAATATCTTAGCCCGACTTACTACGGTCGGCCTGCCGGGTGTCCGAGGCAATGAAAACGCTCCTTCATCGCCCACTACGTTGCCGGAAAGGTGCGCTGGCTTTTCCGTTTGCATGATGAGCGAGTGGCACAACAAGACTGCAGAGGTACCGGAGGGAAGCGGACCTCGCACAACCTAGAATTTAAAAGTACCCTCGAGAAACAAAGGGACAGCCACGTTTCCAGTGACAAGTGGAGCGGCAGCCCGGGAACAGTAGTGTCTTTCGCATGACGGCCTCCAGACGTTCGAGACTACGACACACGCAAAATTATTGGTTCGCTGCTAATAGGCGTGTCGTAATTCTCCGTTGTACGGCTACCGGTGAGTGGGTACCTCCGTCCTCAACGTGCATGCTCAGCCTCGCTGGGGCGGGCGAGTACATCCCATTTGCGTAGGACCGCATAACTCACACTACTATGTAGTTCGTCCAGACTCGTATCGATTTTCTTTCTTTCTTTTTCTGGATCACAATGTGACCTTACTATAACTATATACAAGATGGGTACTAGTACGAAGATATGCAGGAAGTTATAAGGCGGGTGACAACACGTCGTGTCCATGTCCATTATGCCGCCTCCTCGCGGTCCGTGTTGGTGGCTACCTCCACTGGACTGGTAATACCACGGTGGGAAAAATATCAACACAACAGGAATGAAGAATTGATGTCAAGGAACTCGTACCCAGGGGCCGGCATCCCAGCGGGGACTTGGCCAGGGATCTTGCATTGCAAGAAGTCATCAAGTAACGTCGCTTCATCATAGGCGTACTTGGAGGGCCGAACACGGTATGCGACGCAACTTGTCACGTATTTGAAGCACCAGTACATCGCTGAATTAGCGAAAGAAATCCGAAAGGCTTGATATTCAACACAAAATGTGACGGTGTTGCCCTAAAATCTGCCGTCAGTCTAATTCAGCGAGTGACACAATTAACCAACATCGTCATCCCATCCAAGGGGATGAGCACCTCGCGCACGTTCATCTGGATTTGGGCGGAGAGAACGGCCAAGGTGGACAAAAGGCGATTTGATTAAAAACCATGCTGTTAGGAGCCATAAGCGATGGACGTCTTAGAATAGAATGCAGGCTCTTACGAGAATCCCCAATCTCCTGTGGAGCCAAAAGAAGAATGGATGCAGGAGCTGACTCGGAGATGGGAACGGCAGTGGAGGCCCACAACGCAGTGACAAATGCGTGCTCGGTTGCATAGAGAACATGTACACTGTGTATGCCTGGGTGAGCTGCATTTGTTCGAGCTTTCACGCACACTTACCCACTGAGGTTCAAAATGAGACCAGTAGCAGAAGCGGAATTAGAGTCCATTGAACGTGAGAGATTGAGAGGGAGAGAGGGAGGTGTCAGCAAACACGAGACGTTAAAATCTGTACAAATGGCCCACCTTTAAATATGCCAGAAGCGCGACTTGGCCACTTGAGAGACAAAGGACGGAGTATGTGGTATGTAGCGTTGCGTGCTGTGATATGATCGAGGGTGACTAGCGACTTGTGACATGTGACCAGCGATAGGGCATAAAGAAGACAAAGATCGGCGTCAATATACCGTTCTTGTAGAAATCCCGCTCAAACAGAAGGGCACTGAGAGCCACTCGGGCAGTGCCGACGCAGGTTGCGAGAACCTTGCTTGGTAGATGACAGATGAAACGCTATTCACGAAGTACGTAAGCAGGAAACGAGTGTCCAAGCACACGACACAATCTCGAGCTGTCGTCTGTTCCGATATGTAAAGGAATCCGTCTCTTTCTGCAAGTAGATGACGGAACCGTGGGCGGTGTAGTACGCAGACCAACTACATCTCACCACCACGGACAGAGTCTCTCGCAGTCCCCCCCCGCGACATCGTAAAGTGCAGTTCAACAATGGCGTCCTGGAAAGATCGACAGAAAGCGGATGGCTGGATGAGGCCACCGACAGTGTCGTGAGCAGGCGCAGGAGGAGTATACTGGGTGGATTTGAACGCAAGCACCTCGGCACGATTTCCTTCCCTGGTCGGAGGGCAAAGCTCAAAGGAAAAAAAAAAAAAATCTCGGAGAACGCAGTTCATTAGTGAGAGCAATCGAGCGGTGTAGAACATACCTGAGCCGGTGGCGTCCGACACATCACAGCCAACGCCTGGATCCACATACTGCATGAGGGAAGGTGCTGTGAGCTTCGCGAGGAAAAGATGGCAAGCCTGAGAACAACCTTTGACACAGTGCATGTAAAACGGGAGGGCGCCGTATTATCAGCAAAGTGGCCTGAGTTATCAGCAACTAGATGTAATTACCCTTGTTTCCACGATCAACGTTTATCTTGCTCTATTACCAAGATAAATCTGTCACAATCTACACACGTTTCGCTCTGAAGTACCATTTAGCAAGCGATGCGTGCCAAGAAAAAACGATGACTCCCATCATACAGCGGTTCCCACAGGGAAGGTGGGTGCGGACTCGACCTCAAGACAGCGGCGCATGCTCGGCAGCATAGCCCGACTCCACTGGGATCTCAGTCGATGTCACGGGAGCACCGTGCCTCCTTTGTGCTCTACAAATGAACCGATGGCAGCAACAAACGACAAGCGGCAAGCGACAAACGACTCGGACAAACGGCATTGAACTTACGCGCGACCGACATGAGGCTGGTCATGTGACTAGCGCATGTAATCAGACGGTGCGTATGGGTGTCTCTCATGTACTAGGTATGCGTGGTAGGGCTCGACTCTGTGTTCTTCCAGGTAAGTTACCACGCACCACGTATATTTCATCGTCTTAGTACTGAAGTCATGCCAGCGATGTGCTCATAGCCTTTCCCATCCATGATACTGACCTGCGGCGAAATAGATATGCATGGAGGTGGGGCTCGACCCGGTGCTCTTCCAGGTAAGTTACCGCGTACCACGTATATTTCATCGTCTTAGTACTGAACTCATGTCAGCGATGTGCTCATAGCCTTTCCCATCCATGCTACCGACCCGGGGCGAAAGTAGAAACATGGAGGCGTTTGGGATGTCCACGACGTGGACTTTCTGGCGAGGGTTACACAAGCGTTGCATACTCCATCCTTTCCTACGCTTTCAGGCGACGAGGTCAGATCGCTCTCATTCATATTTGGTGCTTCTCTCGCGGGAATTCCCCCGGACGGCCGTCGTAGCTTGTGCAAAACCCTTCCAGACACTGTTCTTCGTATGCACGCCGCCTTGACTTGCTTGGGGGCTCACAGATTGTTCTGAGTTAGGGGAAATACCCGGAGATGTTTACCACTACTCTCAACCGTCGTTGACTCGAATTTGCACACGACAGTTACCCGTTGGCATATCTTTTCCGCCGTGCGAAAAGAGGGTGAAGCTGGGATCGAATCTATCCTGAGCCTCGAGGCTCCGTTACGCCGCCGAATGGCACGTACCGCCTATCTTTGTTCATGCATCCTTTGTCTTGGTCGTGGCTTATAAGTACTTCCGGGCCACCCGCTGGGTTCTAGGAACAAAGCATTCGATGCCCCAGGTCAGTCGACGTCCTACAAGCGCACACTCTCGCGAGCCATTCCATCCATACAAGAAAGTCGCAGAAGATGCTCTCTCCCGGGGTACTATTGATATCGCTCATGTTTCTGGTGCCGGGACTGACATACGGCTAGCAGCTATAGTTCGCAAACAGGCTGCACAATTCACACGTTACAGGCGGAATCGCAAGCAAGCATCCCGTCCAAGGCTTCCGAGTTGTGATGAGGTATGTTTCCGGGTGCAAGCGCTGGCCTATCATGTTGTTCACTGCGTCCAAGCCAAAAGCCGGGAACGACGTTTCTGCCAGCGCGGAAGACTCGACTTATGTCCAGCGGAACACGCACGAGGAAGTAGCTGCCGATGCTATTGTTTCAGACGGCGTGTCTGGTTCCAATACGACACCCGAACGGACAGATGTGACGAAGGGACTACTGCCTTGGCCTGCCGGTTTCTTCGGAGGGGTGTGGAAGAGGCTAATAGGCGATGCACCGGTTTCTGGTGTCTACGTGCGTCCAACTCCGTTTCTGGATCCTTAAATCTCATTTTATACGTAGGTACCAATTAACTCAGCAGCGGCTCACGCTGAGCGGCATACACAACACGATGAGGTCTGTTTCAAACTCTCCTTTGAAGGGATTTAACCACTGGTTTCTAGATCTTGGCGAGAAAGCGGGGAAGGGAGGACGATGACGATGACGAGGGCGAAGACGAAGACGTACATACCACCGTCACCGGAGCGAAAGGTGATCAAGAACAAGGGGTTACCTCAAAGGAGCACCGGGAGAGGCACCGGGCAAGAAAACGCAGAAGGGACACGGAACCAGAGGAATCCACGTGTACCAGCGAAGTCTCTTGCGCCGACGATCTTCAGCAAGACATGCATGTTGGCGAAGAGACCGGTCAGGCGGGAGGTGCGAGAGAACCAGAAACACTTGCGTTGGATCCCGGGAACCAGTCTTCGCACGACGCTGCAAATCCTGAGCAAGAAAGGATTGTCGAAGAGGCTGTGTGCCCAGAAGCCGAGTGTAGTTCTGGCGCCGACGAGTTTGCAGGCGACGATCCAGATCCCGAGCAAGGAGGAGACGGTGAAGAGGCTGCGCGCGAAGAAGACGGGTATTGCTCCGTCGCCGACGGGTCAATGTACGATACAGAGGATTCCGGAGAAGGTCACAACCGAGAAGAAGAAAGTGGTGATGAGTTCGAGGGTTTCTTTCACATCGGGTCCTCGGAGGAGCGTGAACTTGACGACGAGGAAAGTAAACCAGCACAGTATGATCGCGTTCTTGTGCTGACTTGAGACCCTCTTTTCAGATGGCGGACAGCGGTCGGAGCGATTCAGAAGACTGTGAGGTCGGGGAGCGGAGTGTTTCTGAAAAAAACGAGGTCCGTGTCAGGTAGAAAATACCCCCGTAGCTTGGACTTAAAGGATGCTCAGAGAGAGTCGGAACAGTCCGAAGCCTCGGATACCAAGGGAAAGAAAAGGGTTCGTGTTCGGTGCAATACAAGTCGCAGTACCTTAGGCACTGACAAACCTCGCAGGCCGTTGATGTAAATCCCTTGGCCTTTCCTCGCCCACTCGATACGGGTGTGTTTTCTCGCGTTCCGTTGGACCCGGAGAGTGCTGCCAAAAAGGCCAGCACCAGTGGTCACGGTTGGACCAGCCAGCCACCTACGCGCTCAGCGAAGGTAACTCCCTCTCTCGGTACAGCTGGAGGCATTGATTGAATTTGTTTTACGCAATGGCAAACGAAGACCTTCGCTTCAGTGGAGCTTCAGGAGCTTCAGGAGACCCTCGAGAGCAAGATTCGGCAGAATATACGACAGGAACTTGGTCAGATCGTCGAGGCTGCTGTTGCTAACGCAATAGCGAAGGCGCTCCCAAATGGCTTGATTCGATCGTCGGTTCCTGATTCCGCAGCAACCTCTGGGAACTCAATGCCGTTGGCTAGAGGCCGTCAGAAAAAGGTCAAGCAACTTCCTCGACCCAGGCCATCTGAACACAATGCATTTAAGGTAAGGTGCGGCGACTAGACTTGGCTTGCCTATTCACGATTTCTTTGAACAGAAATCGGTTCGGGAGCTCGGACAGAAGCTGCTGGGCCTGGAAAGCTCCAAAGATTTGCCACGGTCCGTCGGTCAGGAGAAGATTGCTGCGTGGGATCCCAGACACGGCCCATGTTGTACAGTCGACGACTTCTCAGTTGATCTTCAGGGCTATGCACGCTCTGAGTGGAATAGATCCGCTGCACAAGTGTTCGCCGTGGAGTATTTAAAGCGCTACGAGGGGGATAATTACACGCTAGAATTTGTAGCGGAAGCGTGGCTAACCCGCGTTGCTGGAATGAAGGCGCAGTTCAAAAACTCGCAGCAGGACAAGGCTATTCGTAAAGACCGCAAAGCTCTACATCGACGACGCCAGAGAAAACAGGAGGTGCGCCTTTCCGTCCAGTGATTTCTACGTTGCTGATGCGCATTAGCTGTATGCGCGCCGTCTCGACACCGCCTATCGGTACGCCGAAATCAAAGACCAGGCTGTCCCTGTAGTGCAATCACTGGGCCTTGACGGTATGAGTTCCGACGAATCGGACCATGAGGGCCACGATGGAGAAGCAACGTATCACATTCTCGACAAAGACTGGCGCTCCCGACGCATCACTGCATGGCTACGCATGTTGGATGCCCTGCACCTCCGTCTTCGGTACTCAGGCGAGTGGCAAGCAACCTCCGGTGCCTGGCCCCACTTCAGAACTTCCAGTCTCAGAGAAAGTGCGAGGCCGGCTGTCGGGGAGCTGCCGACCGACTTTTATTCTCACAACTGGTATCAAGCGCAAAGCAGCTTCGTGAAGGGGCAGCTCAAGGCGACGAAACCACGTGTATCACTTGAGATACCCGCTGAATACTTAAAGTCAGCGTCCATTGCCATTTCTGGTCTCACCACTGACGTTCACGGTATGTCCACAGGCTGTCTGAACAATACAATATATCAGACCGCAAGGTGGTCCGCGGACAAATGTCCTAATCATATATATTACTATCCTGGATGCCATGCTTGTGACAGCAGCCCACGACGATTTTAAGTAGATGCAGCGAATAATAATAGACATGTTAGTTTACCCTCGCACTAAGTAGCTGGGATGGGATTATAAAATTAGCTGATTACGCTACAAAAGGTAACTCAGGTATTAACAGGAGTAAATACCTCGCCAGCCCGGAGACATGGGATGGGATAAATCTAGCTGACTACGCTACACTGAACGAACAGACAAATGAACAGAATTGTTGTTGCAGTCCTCGACGACATTTGGAGGCCAACTGAGGATGACACGCTGCAGGTCTTCAATCAAGTGTACATGACATCATTCAAGGTGTGAGGTTCAACGTTCTATGTATGGCAACCATCCTCGCCGTCGTCGTCGCACACAGTGGCGGCTGTCAGACGGACGTCCCCAAAGCTGTGTTCACTTTCAGCTGTTCGAACAATCAATTAATTACAGTTGGCTTTACGGTGTCCGGAGTCCGTCGAATGACAATTGCCAAATCGAGGTCGCCGTTCGGCGGATGGCAGCGCGACCGTCCGGCTTTCCATACGCTACAAAAGGTACCTCAGGTATCAACAAAAGTAAATATGTACCTCGTCAGCCTGAAGACAGATAAGTACAGAGTTTAGGAGGGTAAAAGGTAACGTAAGTGATGTGGAAAACCAGGTGAAACGTGGAAGGGCATAGCAGAGCGCTGACTCCCCGCACGTCTGTACTCTCCCCAAATTCGCCCAGTTAATAAAATACACTCTTCATGCCACAGGTTGGCGACCTTCCGCACGAGACGTGGGAATTGGCGAGCGCCCAACAGAGTAGAAATGGCGGGTACTGAGCCAAGGACTGATCAAGCCATGGTCGACGGGCCTTTTGATTATATAAGCAAAGCACTCCAAGCTCAGCTACATCATAGTCACTGTTGCGCTACGTACCACCTACAAACAGTCGGTCTGTGCTCACAGTTGTCGGCCTCCCGTCGTGCAACTAGGTTATTCCATCTTAGCAGGGGGCGGTTTGTGCCCGCCGTTGCGAGCCTTCCGTCCAATCCGGACATGCCGATATCTCGTTTTTACGATGCTGACGCTACTTAGATTTTTCGTTTACCCTCAGACTGGGGTGATTACGGCTGCGTATTCTGGACGATCCTGTACGGCTTTGTATGTGCCGCTGCGGCCTGCTGTTTAGTGAGGTTAGCCCGGTACAGCATTTCGTGGACTTGGGTTGCGGTGTTCTTAACCTTCAGCGTGCGTTTGTTCCATAAGGGACTCGCGTCTCGATTTACTCATCGTGTTGGCAGATTGGCAAAGTCGTCACTCTGCCCAAACGGATTCCTAGGAACACTGATATTCGCAACAGCTCCTGCCGACGCTTCTCACCCCTCCCCGACCCTCGCCACCATCCAACTCCAGTTCTGAGGGCGGAGCGTCTCGGTCGTGATGTACGTACACTTTGGATCAATGTCGGCTTCATCTGCGTAATTCACCCCTGCAGTAACCCATGGGAAATTATATTGCTACGCACCATTGCTGCACTTGGCATAGAAACGACCAAAGACGACTTTCAGGTGGTCGGCGTTGTTACCCAGATTCGAAAGAAGCAAACCTTTCGGGTGACGACAGCAGGGATGTAGATGGCTGGTGCGTGACTCGCATATGCGGATATTCATCAGGGTACGAATAACTCATTATGGACTGGGCCTCTCAATAGGTGAACCCTCTAGTGACTTTGGGTCAACCAGTTTTGGATACGTATTAATACCTCTACCTCCCTTCACCATCGATGGACCCTTCGAATCCCGACTTGCCTGTTCAACTCTGAAGTGGAGGCGTCTCGCACCAATTGCGCAGGATGCATTGTAGTGCCGCCCGATGCGGTCCCCTGCAGCGTCCACTTTGTTGACAGTGATCTTCAATTCCTGAACGAGGCCTACGTATGTGTTGGACAAGGGTGACTCGTGGTGACTATACATACACCACTCCTATCGAGTATATTATTATTGAGAATATATATATATATACTTCACCGTGTCTAACAGATCAACACAACACTCGCTGCGTTTCGTTGCGGCGGGTCAAACAACTAAGTAGTGATGGACCGGACTCAATGACATGAGCAACAGATGTTAGCTAACAGCTTCATGAGTGGGGTCAAGGAATGCAGGGTGAGCACCTGCTCGGTGAAATGAGCGACAGACGTCAGCTAACACCTTCACGAGCAAGCGTAGCCATCAACCCAACGAAACGAGCGACAGATGTCAGCTAACAACTTCATGGGTGGGGCCAAGGAATGCAGGGTGAACACCCGCTCGGTGAAACGAGCGACAGATGTCAGCTAACACCTTCACGAGCAAGAGTGACCACCAGCCCAACGAAACGAGCGACAGATGTCAGCTAACAACTTCGTAGGTGGGGCCAAGGAATGCAGGGTGAGCACCCACTCGGTGAAATGAGCGACAGACGTCAGCTAACACCTTCACGAGCAGGCGTAACCACCAACCCAACGAAACGAGCGACAGATGTCAGCTAACAGCTTCATGAGTGGGATCGAGGAATGCGGGGTGAGCACCTGCTCGGTGAAATGAGCGACAGATGTCAGCTAACACCTTCACGAGCGAGAGTGACCACCAACCCAATGAAACGAGTGACAGATGTCAGCTAACAACTTCATGGGTGGGGCCAACGAGTGCAGACTATCAACGACGGAGTTGTGAAAGGTTTGAACGCGCTGGTGCCACCGCTACGTGTTTTGTATGTACTCATTTGTTCTTCGAGTTTGTGCCAAACTCGATCTAACTCATTATAGTGTCGACGCGGGTCTCTCAATAGGTAGTCCTTCACAATAATCGCGACTTCGCTCCTATAGCTCAGTTTTCATGGCTCGAACGAAGCAAACAGCGGAGAAAACCACATGCGGTGCCGCTCCACGCGTGGAATTCTTCCACCCAACTCACACCGCGTTCTCCAAAGCAGCATCCCGGGCCATGGAATCGACGTCCTCACTGAGTTCACTCACGACTGCTCCATCATCTCGGGCGCCGAGTCCGGATAGTACTGGAGAAACTGCGCTTGAGCAGTGGGATACTAACAGAGTATGTCAAGTATTTCTTTCACATTGTCAGGTAGTATCTACTGACACCGGCAGTATTGCTACCTTTGTCATGACGGTGGCAAATTCCTATTTGCCTGCAATACCTGTCCGCGTGTAGTGTGCCAGCGCTGTTTAGGATTACGGGAGGACCTGATGAAGAAGGTTTGTGCCGTGGACACCAACTTCCATTGTCCTGGCTGCCATGAACTTCGAGATGGCGCCTCGAAGCGCAATTTAACACCCTATTTTGTGAGTCTTCCGTTCATTGACATTTGAATTAACCTAATGTCGATCCGAGGCATTTACTCGTAACGTACACGGGAAGACCATTCATGTCCTCGATCAACCTGTCATTATGTCGAGCGTCTGTGAAAGGGCATCGAAGTCGCAGGTCTGCGCCGAGTCGACGCTTATTCTTCACTTCCTCTGCACTGGAATGCAGACTCAGGGTTCCTTGCCCCTCCTCCTGAAGACGACCCTGGACGAATATCACACCAAAGCTTCCCTGGAATACACTGAAGTCACCTTTGACTTTGGTACGCAGAAAAAGCTCAACCGGTGGAGGGCGAAGGCCAAGAAACTCGGTGAAAAACTCGGTACATCTGACTTCAAGCGCAAGATCATCTTCGTTACCGTTCACAGTGAGGTGACACGCGGTGATCTGTTTTCGGGGAAGGACGAGAAAGGTGGTGATGTTGCGATGAGGGTTGAAGAGGTACGTATTGCAAGATCGTATTTTGTTTTATTCTTTTATTCTCATTCTTCATGTAGTTTATGAGTTGCCTGTTCTCCCCACCCCTTGAGGAGGTCGTGTACGCTTCCACGCTCTTCATGCTTACATGTGGTCCTTTGGTCTCATTCCAAGAGTCATTCACGTCCATGCAACAGTCAATCAGACAGTAAGGCATATTTTATTAATTGCAGGGAACTGTCCTCATCCTTGGTAAGCCTCCAGCCAGAGTACACCATCGCATTTACTGCATTGAATTTCATTAACGCCGTCCTCAAACCTTTTCTCGTATCATACGGTGTCCAAGTCTTGATTGAAGGACATGCCTTAGGAGATGTTCTACAAGACCTCCTCAATGTTTCGCTTGGACTGCGGATGCATAGTGATGTTATCCTTTTTCATGTCGCAGGCTTAATTTCCCCGAAGGCACCGTTCTTGTTGAGGCGTGCCTCTCTCGCTACCACCCCTCTCGTCACGGGGTATAGATACTCTTGGTATCATAGCCATCGGCGTCCTTGGGGCAATTCTCTGCCTATAGGATGCAAGAAGTGTGCTGCGATTCGTCCATGGGGACGATCGAAGCTTGACCCTCAACCTGATCAACCAAAGGCTCGAGTAACCAAGTGCCAGTCGAAGGGTTGTGACTTCGAAGTGCGCACCCAGCCTCTACCGCATGAATACCAAGTGCTCCGTGGCGATGAGACATCTGGGTGGCTCAAATATGTGATCTGTGCTGCGGAGCCTCTGTGATTTTGGCTGTAAACGATTTACATGCTTTATACTTTGGAAGGTACTAATACAATCGTCGATGTTGAATTGAGTTGAATCTGCACCTCTGAGTGAACCATGCAGCGATCAAGTTATAGCGGCACATTTTGATCACGACATCTCCAATATTAATCCTTATATTTCACTACGTATGGGCCTACGGAGTTATCCTTAGTCATTCGACCCGCCGCAGCGAAACGCGGCGAGCCTTGGGTTGATCTCTCAGACACGATGAAGTATATATATATTCGCAATAATAATGACTCGAGAAGGCTTTCTCATAGCAATAAGGCGGCGAGGGTAGGGGATCGTACACTATGGGTGAGAGCAATTATGTGGGATGAAAGCGAAGGAGAGAGTAAATAAAATCATCACAACTCGGAGGCCTTGGACGAGTCGCTTGCTTGCGGTTCCGCTTGTAACGTGGGAATGGTGCAGCCTGTTGGCGCACTTATGGGATCCTAGCTGTATGTCAGTCAGTTCCAGGAGCCAGAAGTATGAACGATGTCAATGATACCTCGGGAGAGAGCATCTTGCAAACTTCCTGTACGGATGGAGAGAGTGTGCTAGTAGGGCGTCGGCTGACCTGGGACATCGAATGCCTTATCCCTAGAACCCGGTGGGGGACCCGGAAGTGCTTATAAGCCATGACCAAAGGCAAAGGACGCGTGAACAAAAATAGGCGTTACGCGCATTCGGCAGCGTAACAGCACCTCGAGGCTCAAGGATAGGTTCGATCCCAGCTTCAAGCGGTAAATAACTCCGGGGGATTAACGATCTGTGCACCCTCGGGCGAGTCAAGGCGACTGCGTATGAGGAACGGTGTCTGGAAGGGTTTTGCATAAGCCATAAGCTACGAAAGGCCGTCTGGAGGAATTCCCGTGAGAGAACTACCAGAAATAAATGAGAAAAACCTGACCTCGTCGTCCGAAGGCATAGGAAAGGACGCCGCGCACCTCATTTGCATCGTCAAACGTCTCCACGTTTTTACTTCGGCCCAAGTTAGTATCGCAGAGTGACATAGATGGGCAAGCCTAGAAGCACATCGCTGACATGAATTCAGCACTCAGACGGAGTGGTACGCGGTAACACTTACCTGGCAGACCACCGAGTCGAGCCCTAATGGCTGCCAGCACGCACTTTTGGCCAGCCCATCGCGCCGTCTGAGTACATACGCTAGTCACATGACGAACCTCGTGGCACGTTTTGAGTCGCATGCAAGTTATCGTTTGTCGTTTGTCGTTTGTCGTTGCCATCAATTCGTTTATCGCTTGACACGTTTCAGTAGCCAGAGCACAAAGCAGAACTCGGGACCCCATTTGGCCTGAGGCATGCCGGTGCTCTCATGACATCAAGTGAGACCCTAATAAGAATCGGGGCAAAAAACGGACAGGACAGCTAATAGGCAAACACTGGTAGGTGGCACAGACACACGGAGACTCAGGCTGGCAGACGACGGTGTGAGGGCGACGAGCAGTGGTCTCGTCTCATGATGATCTCATTCCCGGTAGCTACCGTTATATAGGTTTTCTGATATTTCATATTCCTTGGTCTGGGACTCACTCGGACTCGTGTCGTCGTCAACTTTGATCTCAGCTTACCAATGCTTGAACTCGGGTTGTTTCGATCAGAGGCTCAACAGACCCCAGTGAACCGAGGATGCCCCGCTGTCTTTGTGTGATATCAGTGACGACGGTGGTCGTGCACACTTGCTCGCCTCAGAACTTGCTGGAGCGTTAGTACATAGCATTCACTCGGTGTCTCGTTCCACGCTGAGGACTACGGCCTGATACGGGTCTATTTTAGCAATTAACGAGTCTGCCTTAGTAGATAATGATAGCCATGGAAATGGGATAGAAGATCCTATTGATTCTCCTTCCATTCTTTAGTGGGAACACCCTCTCCAAGCGACCTGAGGCATGAGGGTGAGCACAGAAGTGTTAGAGACATCTAGTAAATATCACGCACTCGGGAGATACAGCAGATGACGGACCAGGTACGAACGGATTGTCGCACGACGCGTGGCCCATACAAAGCCTGCAGCACAGTCAGTGCGCAAAGGTACCTTTGCTTGCAGATGTGAAAATATGAGAAATTCAACCATCTACCCGCTCGGATACAATTACATTAAAGGTGCTGCGTGTACCTCGTTCAGTGCGAAGAGTGGCCCCGGTTGATAGCTGCTGCGCACATCAATTTATACATCCTCGGCACCTTTCACTACACTCACCTGTAATAGGTAACGAAGAGGAATGTCCTTCAAGCTTCAAAGGGACTCCAGTGCCCAGAGTGTGCGCGCGCACTTCCCCGATTGTAACCCTCGTTTCTTGAATGACTGTCTACCTGTGTGATAGATGCAGTAGCGGAAGTCCTGACCCCATTCTCTTGAAGCAACAAGAGGCTCTGCATGTCAGATTGGAAAGTCAGAGAGCGTTTACCCGATGCTGGGCACTTCTCCAGGCAGGAAAAGAGTGCTTTTGTTGACACAGAAGCTCGATTATCGCTACCGTTTCCATCTAAATCCGTCAGTCTTCACTGAAAAGTCCTCAGCTCGGGCACTTCCTCATCTCTTCTTTCGTTGCTGCCCAATGTCTCGAAGCTTACGAGCGGCTCTTCTTTGTGGCACTCAGGGAGATGTAGCAGTTCCTTGTAAGGTTTGGCTTGAGTCGCTCTGCAGAGTCTCTGAGGCATGACAGGAGAGAAAACTAGCAGTCCCGTAGTGCCTGACTCACTTCACGGGCCTTGGAGAGACGCGGGAGCAGCTGGTGCAGAACCGGGAGGGATGCATGTCGAACAAAATGAGCGGGTATGCACGTAGCAAACCGAAAAGACGACAGCAGGCCTTCCATTTCCCTGTGTAAGCACCCTTGCGACACTTAAGAGTGAGCTCGGGGAGAAGAGCGACGACAAGGGTTACATGTCAGAATTCCCACCAATGAGGGCTCGCTGGTTCGCACGTTCTGTGTTCTATCCCGCCAGAGTGGGAACGAGACATCCAGTCCGGTGTGATCGGATGACACCTTGTGCTTTGTGGCAATACCGGCTGTGCATCCTCTTCCTCCAGCGTCTGAGAGCTGGGGGGATGGAGAAAAAAGACTCGACCAGCGGTTCGTCAATCCAAATGGGCTGAAATATGACAGGTATCTTCCGTATTCAGCTGCTGCAAATCCGTCGGATGAGGACATACATAGAATGACAATATTCACTAGCCGTAGGTCGCATGCCGGCACCAGTTTAACCCGTCTATGATTCCTTCTCCTCTTCTTGGATTAAAGAGCATCTCTGCAAGACCGCCAGATGAATCATTGAAGACACAAACAAGGTCAGATCGGAAGACACTCACGAAGTAGGCCGGGACGTACGTTGCACGTTGAACTGCGAGGTCGGAGTTGGGGGGAGCGGCGCCCTGACCTCAAGGCGGGCGAAACCACTGCTTATCCGAGGGTGACTCGTGGATGCAGTTATCTGACTAGAAGAATCTCGGTTGCTACGGCCACCACAGAGACTACCTAGTAAAGAACCA